>OZ020552.1:29790691-30390691 GCA_963971465.1 Lepidochitona cinerea | reverse complement strand
ATAACAGTAATAAACGGAATTTGTCAGAGCCCCATGTTCTGACACAGCCTTCGCGAAGTGTTTTTTTTGACATTTGATAATGACCACATTTGCATGTATGTGTTTTGACCATGTTAAATATTTATCAAACACAATCCCTCGATATTAAACTGATTACACGCTTTAATGTTTGAACCATATAAACATAGAGGTTTCTGTTACTGTACGTGTCGTTTGGTAAACAACACAGCTTCGGACTTAACAGAAGAAAATCTTAAGTCCCACAATTTACTCCATTTAATGACGTCATTAACTGATTGCTGTTTATGCATTTGGACCATATGAATAATTCTTTCAGTGTCCATCATTTGTAGATAGAGAATAGAATTATTTTGGTTGGACAACTAATGGCAGATTGTTTAGTGCAATATTGAATAGTGTAGGAGAAATAATCGATCCCTGGGGGGTACCATTCTCTAAAACACGTTATTTGGATTTCGCTAACACATCCGACCCCATTACCATTATTTCTCATTTTGATTAGCAGCCCCCCCCCCCCCCACCCCCTCTCCAAAGCATATCGTATGCCTTCTCAATTTCAAGGAGTACCGCTAAAGTATACTCGTTACGAGACAGAGATCTTTTAATTGGCGTTCGTGGTATAACAATATGGTCACTGCATGGGACTCATGTTTTTCCTAAATAAACCCTGTACATATAAATATATATATATATATATTTATGAACACTAAAACACACACTCACAAGGAAAATCTTCTTGTCTAAAATAACCATGGAGACAATTAAGTTTCTAATTGTGTTAAAAAGAGGTATATCATTTAGACCTTTATACCCCATAAATTGTAGCCATTTAGGATTTTGGAGCTTTCCATTCATTTGAATGATGCACACGATCACTTAGGGTTGAATTTCTTTCTAAAACAAAACTCTCGAGTTCTCGAATTAAAGAAGAACTTGTTAATATTTAGACACCATTGGATAAGTAAATATTAGGTAACTATTAATGTTTTAATCAGTCGGTTTGGTATAAGTTAGAACCTTATGATGTATGATAGAATGTGCCGTGGCTTGAACATTTTTCTCTCTGTTCGTTTGAGGGGTTAAATATTCCTCATATTAGGATGTCTTATGCCAGCTGTAGCAAGTCCTGAAATAAAATAAAAAGTATTATATTGTTTCCTCAGCATATAAACAATGATCGCATCTGCCAGTTCCATGAAAATTGAGTTTAACAAGCATTCTGAGAGTAGTGCATAGCAATACATTGTCCCCTACCGGATGGCTATCAATGAGTATGAATTAAATGAATATTTTATTGCAAGTTCTAAATCAACATTCATTTACTATTTAAGGGATTAATCTGTTGTTCAGGAAGATGCCTGAAATCCTTAAAACTCATCATAAGAAGTTCTAAATTGACACTTGATCAGTAAAATACCAAGAAATAAATGATGAGAGACAAATAAAATCTAAACTTAGCCTATATACCACCATGCTTTACTCACATCTATAACATTCGCTTTGGAAGGAGGATAATAGTTCATGTTTTTATCTGAAAACCTAACAAAACGAGAACTGATCATTTTTCCATATTAAACGTGGGACAGATTCGATGTAAGAATGATGGCAGGGAGTTGTCTTTGGCTTTAGGTAAGGGGAAAACAAAGGCTGATTTCCAAGATTTTAGCAATGCCCCTTTCCTCCAGATTGTGTTTTACAGCAAAAGTATTATATTGAGGCAATGTTAAAGCAAGCTTTTAATCATGCTTTGAGAAATATCATATCATGTGATATCATCGCCGTGATTATGACTTGTTTCAGCTCTATGAATGTAAAATTAGCTTTAATGGCCATGTCGTCAAACATTATGTTATCAAACGGGTATTTCCTCTCCATTTCTTCTATATATAAAGAAAATCACTGATTATTTTTGTTAAAAGTATCATCACTGTAGGTTTCAAGACATTCCTGCTCTTACCGATACCAATCCGCTTTATTAAGCTTCCACCTAGCAACTGTGCCGATTGTTTGACAATTTCAATCCGAATGTAACATGTATGGGTAAATGACCACTGGCACAAGGTGATGTAGAATTTACACACCATGTGGACACACCGAAGTTAGGTGTACATATAGTTAATTCGATACAAGACAGTGTTCCCCCCAACTGACATGTAGCTGATTACCAGAACCATCGTTTAAAATAATTCCATCATGCTCGTCAATAAAACGTTGTTTGAGCTTGCCATTTTACGTCCCCAAGACATATTGCTGGAATAAAGTGTTCACTTAGTTTATACTGAAAGGCAAAAAAAAAAACGTCACTCCTTTTTGGATATTGATAATCAGTGTATTTCAAATAGATGTAAACAACGGAATAATTCCAAATTTGACATGATTGATCATCATCATTGGCAGACAAGTCTGAAAGTGAGTGAAGTGAAAGTGAGGACAGGTGGCGCCCCAATGCGATCTGGAAGTCAATAATGTGTATGGCCACCACGGGCGTAGATTACAGCGTTGCATTGTCTGAACATTGAGTGGATGAGACGGTTGATAAAGATGATAGGAACTTGGGCCCAAACTCTGCGATACGCCTGAGTGAGTTCAGCTGCAGTTGTCGGTCTTGGCCGCACGAGATTGAGCCTCCTCTGAATCTCGTCCCACAAGTGTTCTATCAGATTTAAGTCTCGACTGAAAGCAGGCCATTGAAGAGTCTGTATGTTGTTTTGTCTGTATGTCTGATCGATGTAGCGGACAGCTGTTACACCATTTCCTCTGCCAGTACCAATATTATGTTTGTTCTTATTACGTACAGCTGAACATGTTAACATATGTATCTATTTTGATTGACTTGATTGAATTTTCTCGATCTCTATTGTGGCGTATTCTCTGTTTACAATGTTGTTATGTTGACCCAGATCTTTAACCGTTGTTGTGACGTATGTTTAGATGATTCTCGATCTCTTGTGACGAAATGTCTATTATTAGTTCGTACAATAACTCATGAATGATTCATCCGATCAACTTCAAACTTAGGGCGTGCCTTGACATCGGGCAGAGGACGGTTGGGATTGATTTTCAGCAATGAGCGCAATCCAATATGGCCGCTATCCGTCATATTGGATTATGAGCATGATTTTCTCGTCCGGGCAATAACTCATGAATGATTCATCCGATCAACTTCAAACTTGGGGCGTGCCTTGACATTTAGCAGAGGACGGTTGGGATTAATTTTCAGCAATGTGCGCAATCCAATATGGCCGCTATCCGTCATATTGGATTATGAGCATGATTTTCGCGTCCGGGCAATAACTCATGAATGATTCATCCGATGAACTTCAAACTTGGGGTGTGCCTTGACATCCGTGAGAGGACGGTTGGGATTGATTTTCAGCAATGTACGCAATCTAATATGGCTGCTATACGTCAAATTGGATTATGAGCATGATTTTCTTGTCCGGGCAATAACTTGTGCATGATTGATACGACCAACTTCAAACTTGGGGTGTGCCTTGACATTATTGAGAGGACGGTTGGGATTTATTTTCAGCAATCTGCGCAATCCAATACCAAACCTGGTGTGTGCCTTGACATTGAGGAAAGCGATTGGAATCAATTTTCAGCCATGTGCCCAATACAATATGGCTGCCATGAAGCATATTAGATTATGAGCATATTAGATTATGACATTGAACAGTACTCAACGCTCCAGATAAGGGGCGTATCGGCATATTTTACGCCTTTAAAATGACCTGTTACGCCCAAGTAATAAAACTTAGGCGTACACATTACGCCGTGAAATTTTAAACGGATGATGTACATGTAGCAACACCAGGCCATCACCATTGTAATGCTAAAAATAGCAAGTAAATACCAAGAATATCATACATCATCTTTATTGTTTCATCTCTTCTTTATGTCACCTCTCAAACCATACTGCCGGTTCTGATACCCTTGTCAATCAGTTCCCCTCCTTCGCGGAGCCATCTCCAGTGATTGCGTGCAATCAATTCATTAAATCTCTAGTTTTGATATATGTTTTCTTTCCAACGTTTATGTAATATTTGCCTGTAAATAAGTTAGTCCGGTTGCTTTTTAATATAAATCAAAATGTGTACTTAAAATCTGCTGGTCTGTTGTTATTTCCTTTTATTTGTCTCGTAACAGTTCTACACGTATGGAGATATTAAGATATACATTGGATGAAGAAACAGATCGGTGAACATCGCAGTCATTGCCATATCGACTTTAATCACTCGGGTACGTATGTGTTAATATATCAATGGTACCGGTTTGTAAGCTACCATACCCACACCAGAGCATCTGATTTAAACGTAATCAGAATAGTTTATTGTTTCAGAGTGGTTCGACCTGTCAACCCTGAGCTTGGTAAAACTATAATGACGAGAACGTTTGGTAAGTTCTACAAGTTGAGATTGACAAAGATCTAATATCCGCACATCAATCCTTATATATTCGACACAAATAGATATGAAAAAGTTAACATTACTCCACAGAAAGATGAACATTTATTTCGCAGTCATCATCATAGACTTTGGAGCAGAAACCATACATGTAAATAGTTGAATAACTGGTGGCAACTCCCCCCCCCCCCCCCCCTTATGAGTTTTTCAGACCAATTGATTGCATGTTTTGAGATGGGAAATCGTCCATGAAATGTTAGAGGAAACATAAATTCTTCCTCGGATTCATCACCAAAACCAGATATAATTGAGTTTTAATACAATGTGCAAAAAAACTAACCCTTAAATCCCGTAAAAATATTTAAGCCATGTTAATGGAAAATAGTTGATCCAACCGTAACCCTAATGCGTGTGAACTGTTGTTATAAAGTTCTAAATGTTATAGACAACAGTATAAGACATATCTACATCTTACCTTGTTCACAGGGTTCAGCCAAATAGGCCTTTAGTTCACAGAATTTTGTTAAAAATTCTATTGGGGTTGGGTTTCCACACACCTGTGATGCTAATAGAAAACATTTAGAAATATATATCTGCGTTGGTTATGTCGGCATGTAATTAACAATATTTTAGCTGGTTCATTTGTTTAATTACGACATAGAATCCCAAATAATAACATAAAAGACAAATCATATAGTTCATTACAAAAGTCTGGATTTCGTTTAGTTCATTCAAAGAACAAAAAGAGCAGCCGAAGATTCTCTGTACCATTTTTTGTAAAGCTCGGGCGATTTTCTTGCGTCGTCCGATTTTGTTCACTTTGGCGAAATCGTTGTCTTCATCTGAAGCTTCATCGAAGTCGACCGATTTCTGGATTTTAATTTTGTCTGCCCCCTCTCATCGTCGACATTCTCAGCAAATGGATTGAGATACTCTGGGTAATCGGGTTCACCAAATGGCCTTTATGGGCACAACGAAGGTCGAGTCTTCTTGGTTTTCCTCTCAGGAATTTTCTTCGGTCTTTGATGTCGTAGAAGTCGCTTTTTGAGAATGGTCTCCAGGGGTAGAGAGATGGACGGGACTTATGAATGATTAGTTTCACTTCACCATTTGAGTCTGGCTTGGTGTCAAGAGGCTCGTCTCCAAATGGATTCAAATGACTGGGGTAATCGTTGGAGTCCATGCCAGGACTTTGTCCAGTTGAATCTCTATTTCGATGGTCGGACGAAGTTGGTTGAACACTTTCTTTGTTATTTATTTCTTCGGATCCATTATTCTACTGTCCGGGGTTGGGGTCAGCTTTGTCTGACTGATCGGTGTTGGGGTCAGCTTTATCTGAGTGATCGGCGTTTGGGCCAGCTTTGTCCGGCTGATCGGCGTTAGGGTCAGCTTTGTCTGAGTGATCGGTGTTGGGTCCAGTTTTGTTCTCTTTCAGAAGGAAAGAGACCACAATACTTTAGCTTTTGTCGCTATCATTTTCAAAACTATCCGTTCCTTTTGAAGCTACATTTGACTGAAGATTGAAATTACATTGTCTCTCATCCCGAGGAAAAGATGCTTCTGTTTTGAGACCTATATTGTCTATCAGTCCTCTCAGGGCCGCATTCGACTCACAGGCTGAAGGTGTTTTATCCTGTCCTCCTGTCATCTTTGTCTTGGATATAATCCACTGGCCATGAGGAAGAAGAGGACCTTCTTCCGATTGGTTTTGTCCATCCATCATCATTTGTCTCCTTTGTTCATCTTCTTCAGGAGTTACATTATCTGTTTTACCTTTATCAGGGTTCTTCATTCTTTCATTACCGTATCCATCAATTTCTGTCTTTACGGAACATACACCCTCCGGTCCTTCTAGTACAACTTCCTGATTTGCCAGTGTTTGTTTAGACGGTTTTAATTCTTGCCTTGGAGAGCCCATAGACGCCCGTCCCTCGTCATCCATCATTAACTATGATTTTCTTTTATTGTTTTAACAAATCGCGTCAGATCAGTTTGCAATGTCTCTCTAATAGACTGTCTCATGGAAACGGCGTGTTTGTGACGTATGTGACTAGCCGTTATTTTTCAAGTCAACGTCATAGTGGCAGCTTATCTTGACGTCATATTGAGACGTTTTTGAATGACGTCTCTGTTTGGGCCTCGAAATGATAGAAATAAATCTAGTTTTAAATGACAATCTTTCAGAGCTGGCTAATTTCTCTTCTCTGTGTGCTGCCAACTATGAGCTATGCGTCTGCAAATTTGTAGAATGTGACACACCGCCAAACTGTGAAGAAGCGATCGAGTCAGAAAGTCCTTCACAACTTTCTTTTAGCACAGTGGGGAGTGGGAATCGTGAAAATATTGTACCGTTGGAAAGGAAAATGTATGACGCTTTTATTAAATTTACAAGAGTACGTCTTAAAGCAAGTATTTTTACGGACACATTGCACAAAATTATCCACATTTCATAATATTTCTCGCAAGTAAAAAAAAGAGAAGTGAATTGCATACAATGAAAGGTGTATACGCTTAAACGAATAATTTGTTGGAATTTCGCGATAGGACACTTGTTATTATCTGGCGGACGGTTTCAAGTGAATGTAAATTAACAGCGGTCCTATATGGGTGAACTATGAGACACTAATATCTATCTGATATGTGAATAGCCGGTCTTATTTAGTTCATCTACATTAGTTAATCAGGGACCGGTTGCTCAAAATAAAATTAGCTTAATGGCAGGTTAAATGACCAATCTAAAATTAGAAGTTACCCTAGTCTTAAAGTCCAGATTTAACCTCTAAGGCCATTGGTCGACATTTTTATCAGAAATATCAATTGGAATGGAGCTGGAGAGTTCACATAGGAGGTCAATTGATCATGTGACTTTTAAGTATTCGACAAAACACCAACAACATGCAATTTTACCTGGCATTTTGCTCACATCTACGTGTTTGTATACTACTCTCTTACACTTAGCTAGAGTTATCGTTAGTTACATCGCACATTTAAACACTAGCAGCTATTGGAAACGCCCGGTGGAGCCTATCACAGTGGCCAGTTCAAAGTGAATCGGATCGACAGGGAACATCACCATTTTGCCTGTTTTCGTCAAAATGGGACTATAATATTTCGTGAAATTGACTATACGTTTTCGTTTCTAGTTTAACGTTTTCTTAAATTCAAAGTATATATTCATTTACATCGTAATGTCAGGATTTATATATTTATCTGATAGCTTTTAAAAATGTTACCCTAGATAGCACGCGAAAATCCCTGCGCTATGTCCGGTAAAGTCTATCTTAGCCACGTCTAAAGGAGATCTCGCGAGAATACGATTGGTTAAATGACGCGACGTAACAAAGAAATTCTTTGTGACGCCACGTCATTTAACCTGCCGTTCAGCTAATTTCAGCTAATTTCTTTGTTAACAACCGGCCCCTGACCGTAAACATTAAATTATTTAAATCTTGTGATAGAGAAATGACAGATAATATAAAAATATGTCCGGTAAAAATGTAAATATTGTTTTTAAAATGTTTAGTTTTTGAGTCTTGTAGAGGTTTAACGACAATTCTTAATGAGTTTGTCTTAGGAACTGTTTCATGGTTTGAAGATGGTGGAATTGTTTGATTGCTGAATTTATTTTTGTCACTTCTCAGTTAGAAATTCTCATTGTTTCAATGCGAGTTAAGTCCTGGACATTTAAATAATTAGCTGAGACACTTTTTGTCGTAACTCGGGTTGTTGGATTGGATGGTAATTTCTAGCTGTGTTCAAACAGTCAGATAAAGCTGACCTCAACTCTGGTCAACCAGAAGGGGGTGATCGGAGTTGTATCCGGTGATTTTGTACACCGCGTATTCAAAAGAAGTTTTCTAAAAGAATTTTTTATCATTCTCAAAGTGGCATAAAACAGAAACAGAATAAACTAATTGCTTGTCATTTGTAAGGTAGTTTTTATAAGCAGCAAAAACCCGAAAATGTACTTATACATCCCTGCTGTTTGAATTTTGTTCGGTATTGGCACACATCTTCCGTTCGCACGGATTACTCACATTGCGGATTTATTTTTTCATCTCACCGCCGATCTTGTAGTTTTCTAGGGTTATTCAAAGCTCGGCTTCTCTTAACAATTATTTTGGCAGTTCATGCCCCTTTAATTTGGTAAATTATCCCTCGTGGCTTATTTGGTTAATGTTTTTCAAGATACCATTAGAAATGGTGCGTGTTACTCTTCAGGTGATGCTTATAATTAATCGACATTGGAGTCCGAAAATCGAGTTATATATGTCACCATATAGACATTGAAATTCATCTAATTGTGGAAGGTGGTTGTCAAGTTCTTATCAAGTTGAAACTGTAACGAAACGAAGCTGTCAGTCATACTAAATGTTAACCCACTTGAACACTAACGGACCTTCTTGGGCGTAAATTTTGATATGCATTGGTTCCGTCATTACTAACGAAGCCTTCAAAGGAGTATTTCGGAAACGACTCAATTAGTGCAGCGATCCCATACTTATACTTAGATTACGATTGTCGACCTGGAAAATGGTATCACTAATATCACATATGGTTGTTTTTATTGTTCATATTTCCTCGTCTAACTCCGTAAACTGATCCTGTCTCGAAAAAACAATTATTCATCGATAAATATCATATAAAAATAGATAAATTGTGAATTAACAGAAATGATTTGTGCTTAGTAAACTTTGTAGCCATACCGACACCCAGTAGCCTACATAGTCGTCAGTTCATGCCTCTTTAAACTTCAGAAACATCGTCATGTAATACGCGCCCTCTGCAATCACCACTGAACTTTATTAAATGGTCTAATATAATCGTACAAGGTATTGGTCAAGTACACTTTGAAAAAAAAAACACAGTTACTTTACCATCTGATCGGTATAATTTAGCCAATCAGCAATATGAATCAACGGAAATTCCACCAAGATTACGGACACCAGAAAATGTTTCTAAATAGCATGAACAGTCAAAATGGAACTGTTGGTCATGAATCTCAAGTGTCACTGGAAAACGAAGCTTTGGACTACTTAAGAAAATTGAATGAATATAGAATTAACATGTGGCCGATACAAACTGAAGCTGGTTTTGAAAAGAGAACAAAATTTGAATACTCTCGAGGAACATCCATTCATGTTAGACCTACAAAGTCTCAATACTGTATTTATCCATATTTGTCCCGAAATCAATATCGGAATGTCATATTGGAGTTAAATCCGGGCACCGTGAGGTATCATGTCAATCTGATGACACGCAACGTTCCAGTCTGACGTCATCGGGACAAAGTCTTCGCTAAATGTGACAATCTGTCAGTTATTTATTTTACTCGTCACCGTTTGCTTGAACGTCCATATCAGATTTTTAACAAAACGACGACTTGTACAATCAATATATTGGGTTTAAGTCAATAACCTAATAACATTTGACTTTCCAAACGGGACAACATCACTTACATCCATGTCACATTTTGGTCTTTAAATGGCTATATTTGCAGTGCTGAAAGAACTCTGTACTAATTTGTTTCATTATTGTTGATATTATTATAATTTATTAATTTATCTATTTTGCGAAGGGCTAGGCTGGGTTTCTCTGTAGTTTTGATAAAATGCAAAAATAAAATAGTCACGATAAATCGGACAAATAAATCAAAAGACGTTGATAGGTTCTAATGCTAGAAAACAGTTTTTGGAACATATATCTTTATGTAAAAGTCATTATGGAAGGTAGATCATCTATTATCATTCCAGTTGGTTTTAGTACCAATTAACGTGTCTCTGACTTTCGGCAATAGTCAATTAATTAATAAGGATATATCCCATTGGGTAGCTATATAATAATTGACTTCTCTGAATTGTGTTTGGAAATTGATAGCCATCCTGTAAGTCCAGCGATTGCGAAGCATAAAAAGAATACCTTCTCTGCCTTATGGCCTTTAGTTCCGAAAACTAAATCAACATTATTCGATTAACATGGACGGTGTGTTTACACAAAAGGCTTTGTAAAACCTTAGACCAGGCGTGAAATAGATAGGGTCAAGTAATCGATTGAATTTCGAGTTTATCAATTATGTGAGGAAGAACCTTTAGAGCTACAGTAGATGAAATTTAAAGTAGAACTATCTTGATATGCTCTTGGACGAATCGATCTCCCATCTATGTCCCGAGGCTGCCATATCACTGAATGCCTCGACTGTGAGATTCATGGTAATTCATCGAATGCAAGTAAAGGAATAGGCCTATATATATGATAAACAACAAAAATATATTTACAGTATAAGTTTCCTATCATAATGACTGAGAAGAGAGTCAATGGTAGCATATGTTGAATGATTAGCATTATTCTTAGAAAAGGCCAGTGGTTTGGCGGAGAATCTTTACATGTTGCATGATGGAGTTTGTTTGTGTGTGTTTATTTTAAACCATGTTTTGGGGGGTTACCTTTTTTCATTACAAGGTGGGCATGGTTGGTGTGTGGACGGTTATAAATTACCTTCATGGGGTTTTTTGTACACAAACTATACATACATGTGCCTTAATATATGCATTTCAACTACATGTGTATGGTTTGTGGTTTTGTGTATCAGATTGAAGGCTAAACGCAACTGTCCACCGTAAATATCAACCTACTCAGTATTTGATTTTCATACCTGACTACCAGTTGAGCAAGTCCTCAGTTGTTGGATTTTAACCATGCTTTGATATAGATCAATACCACCCCTTTCAGGAAGGTCTTAAAAAAAGGTTTCGAAAAGGATTCAATATGTCTAACGATTTCATATTCCTCTTCTAGGTATGTCTGACAAATTGGAAATGTTTAAACCCTTTAAATATATATGTCGAGGTCGACTAGACAAGAGGCATATCTAACTTAGCATATATGATTGAGTAAGATAATATTATCAATTGTTTTCGCCATTTATCAATAAATGAAAACCTTGACAATTACATCATCCACAATTTGATTAGAACAGCTAAGGATTCGTGTGTCCTGGAAAAGCTTTTCATAATCCATTACCCACCTCGCTATATTTGTATGCAGCTATAAAGTATGCCTTTTGCATCAATGTTATATTGAAATGTTTATACTTTGTTCCTCGATGTAAAACAGAATATCTCAAGAAAATATACAAGATACTAAGCATGACCAAAACACGGACGCGAAAAAAAATGATGAAAACTGTCGGAGAAGATGTGATGACAAGCACTGATTGTCTATGTCTTCGTATACTGTCGGAAAAGGGCAATAACTCTGAAAAAAATGAAACCAACACAACTAGAATAAGAGGTGCACATCCTCACATGATATCCAACATGTCCACCAAGTTTCGAAAAAAAATTACGAAAACTGTTGGAGAAGATGCGATGACAAGCACTGATTGTCTATGTCTTTGTATACTGTCGGAAAAGGGCAATAACTCTAAAAATAATCAAACCATCGCAACCAGAATAGGAGGTGCACATCCTCACATGATATCCAACATGTCCACCAAGCTTCGAAAATTTTTTTTATGAAAACCCTGGGAGGAGATGCAATGACAAGAAATGATTACGGACAGACAGACAGACAGACGGACAGACAAGCTGATCTCCTGTGGTGTTAAACTTTTTATCTACAGATAAACATTACGTGAAAAAGAATTTGTGTTCAAAGGCCCCTTCTTTCACCGATTTCAATAGCATATAAATATTGACTCTCTTTATCTCTTGATCTATATTAGCAATACACGTTTAAAACAAGATATTTTTTACATGTGATTATTTTTTATTTTAAATTCACATTACTGATCATTTGTTTCATCTTGTTTTTTTTCTGTGGTACGTTTTTGCTGCATTTGTCCTTCGATCGATCATACGCTTCAAGCGCTTTTAACGCGAACAATCAACACGAATAATAGCATTTGTTACTTGTATACCAAGAAACTTTCATTGAGTCGCCATCTTACAGAAGTAACTAAAGATAAATCCTGTTAAGATATGGATTTGATGGAATCTTCTTAAAATTAAAAATTAAAAAAATCACTAACCGTTGAGATAGGAATACACTTTTTGACTTTATAGCGTGTGATCCGATCCTATGTGAGATGATGGCATACTAGATCATTCCTTGAAAAGCATGATATGTAGTAAATCTGATTTATTTTTCTTGAAAGAGATGATCTGAGTTCAATAGGGTGACCAAACGAGATGATCGTTCTCAGCTGTGTAAAAGATAGACTTCATCCGGCTACTGATCGCATACTTTTGACGAATAAAAAAGATGATCAAATCTGCAACGATAGTTTAGCCATAGCTTCAGACTAATCGGAGATCAAGCATGAAATAGATAAGGTCAAATAACCCAGTGAATGGGGAGAATATCCAATCTGTTAGATTCTGTGGGTTCTTTTCACCATTTCCGACTATAGAAAAGTACATCAACTGTAGAGATAAATTGTCTGAAGCACTTAAACTTTCATTATTAATCCGTCAGGGGAATCGAGCTCTCTGTCAACAGTATCATCGTCAGAAATTCAAGACAGATAGCAATGTTAAAGCCCATTTATAACCCGCAGCCGACAAGGAACTTTTCTGCGGAATTCAACAACGAATACCGACAAATGGGAGATCCGTCGATGACCATCGATGGACACCTTGTAAAACAAACTGCGTACCTGCCATCTGTTTTAATATCAGACTTAATCTTTAGAAAACTAGGATTACATTACCTTGTCAACCTGTCTGAGCGAAACAGATGGGTAAACATCAACAGTGTGTTTACAACGGCAGTGTAGTTCGCATGTACTGAAGTCCACCTACGTTTTCCGAAAAAGACAACGTTACTAATACATTTCACAAGCATTTGAACTCAGAACTACAAATTTGCCTTCAATGTATAACGTCTCATTTTCTATATTTAATTAGACTTAATGAGAGGAAGAGTGAAATCGGACACGGGCTGATTAACGAAGCCTTTAATAAAGTTTGAAATCAAGCCGAGTTTTGTCATCTCCAATCATTATCTTAAAGCGGCATGAGCTGCCAAAATTCACACTTTTTTCATAATTTCTGATCATCGCGTCAGTGTCTGGAAAGTAAACATAATTTAAATAACCGGGACCATTCATTCATTCTAAGCAAAAGTTAGTTCAAAACAATACTTTATCGTTCATTCTCGAGACTAGAAGCAAAAAAAAGCCTCTGAATTATACGTCTTGAGAAAAATAGCCAATAATTTCAACATTCTGTTTTAACGTCAAAATAAACATTTTGGCTGCTCATGCCACTTTAAATGAAGTTTTTCTGGGAGAGCGGAGACATTCGCACTGATGCCTTGTTCAGAGGTTGAGAAGAAAGTAACGTATTTTGTCAGACAGGACAAGATAGTATCCTTGTGTAGAATGTGATCTTGATAAGGACATCCTAAAGAGAGAGAAGTAAATGAATTCCGTTAATCACTTTACACAGAGGTGTGGTTTAAATCTGTCACTATCAAGGTAATGTGAAATGAACTCTGTTCAACAGATCGTTTACAAAAATGTTTCCACCATATAAAGCTACTTTTCTAGTGAAGTGATGACCGCACTTTTACTTTTGTTCTGCAAAGCATTTATTTGATTTTAGATACGTCAACAGACAAGTGTTTTAGACGATTCGGTTTATTAAGCATGAATAATATGGCAAAATTGACAGAGTTTGGAAAATATTGGATTTCTTACGGATTTTCCGATTTTTCCGCCATCCAAGAGGAAAGATAGGAATTTATAGTGAGACTACAGACAATTTTAAATCAGTTAATCCCGCTTCATTTTGTGATTCATGAACCTCCACTAGTCATTGGTCCCTATCTCATTCTAGGCAAACTTCGATTGGATTGTTCAACGGGGCGATATGAAAACCTATTTCCAAGTATTTCAGAATATAAGTGACCTCACAATGTGTGTGAAGTTACCATCCCATTCCCCTTTCCCTATTCGATTCAGGGCGAGTCCATTCACAAAAGAACAGGGGTGCAGGAGTATCAGCCATAAATTGATGGTATGGATGGAATATAGACGAATGGGAGTCTGGCCGAATGGGATTATGAACGAATGGGATGTGAATGGGAGTATGACTAAATGGGATTATGAGGCGAAGGGAGTATGAACGAATGGGATTATGAAGCGAATGGGAGTATGGCCGAATGGGATTATGAACGAATAGAATTATAAAGCGAATGGGAGTCTGGCCGAATGGGATTATAAAGCGAATGGGAGTATGGCCGAATGGGATTATGAACGAATGGGATTATGAGGCGAATGGGATTATGAAGCGAATGGGAGTCTGGCCGAATGGGATTATAAAGCTAATGGGAGTCTGGTCAAATGGGATTATGAGGCGAATGGGATTATAAAGCGAATGGGAGTCTGGCCGAATGGGATTATGAACGAATGGGATTATGAAGCGAATGGGAGTCCGACCGAATGGGATTATGAACGAATGGGATTATGAAGCGAATGGGAGTCTGGCCGAATGGGATTATGAACGAATGGCATTATGAAGCGAATGGGAGTCTGGCCGAATGGGATTATGAACGAATGGGATAATAAAGCGAATGGTATTATGAAGCGAATGGGATTATGAAGCGAATGGGAGTCTGGCCGAATGGGATTATTAACAAATGGGATTATGAAGCGAATGGGAGTCTGGCCGAATGGGATTATGAGGCGAATGGGATTATAAAGCGAATGGGAGTCTGGCCGAATGGGATTATGAACGAATGGGATTATGAAGCGAATGGGAGTCTGGCCGAATGGGATTATGAACGAATGGGATTATGAAGCGAATGGGAGTCTGGCCGAATGGGATTATGAACGAATGGGATTATGAAGCGAATGGGAGTCTGACCGAATGGGATTATAAAGCGAATGGGAGTCTGGCCGAATGGGATTATGAAACGAATGGGATAATAAAGCGAATGTGATTATGAACGAATGGGATTATGAACGAATGGGATTATGAAGCGAATGGGAGTCTGGCCGAATGGGATTATCGAATGGGATTATGAAGCAAATGGGAGTCTGGTCGAATGGGATTATGAAACGAATGGGATAATAGAGCGAATGGGAGTCTGGCCGAATGGGATTGTTTTGTTTTTGTTTTTTGTTTATTCACCAAATAAGTACATACGATTGCTAATAGAAAAAAAATATACAGTAATTTGGCGGGAATAAAGTCCATTGGACTTGGTCTATCCCGTGATGGAAATTAGTATTAAAGATATAATTAGGAGGTGCATGCATTGGGAATGATTATGTTTAAAAAACACATTGGAAACAAACAAGCGACAAAAGATATATACAAATGTACGTATTCAATAATATTTATAAATTCTGTAGAAATAGTTAACGCTGTGCCCTATGATCACGTGGTTAGGCTGGCAAGATGGTCCCTCAATCTAGATTTAAATAACGAAATGGAAGAAATAGATTTTATATCGTTTGTTAGTTTATTCCATTCACGGGGTCCGGATATACGAAGAGAATAGAAGGAATAGTTTGACAAGTAGTAGGGTCTGTGTATATTAATGTCCAGTGTTCGAGTCGGATAATTGTGAATTTTAGATTGTTTGGTAAAAAGTTGACGGCACATTTCAGGAAGAAGGTCAGGATGGTGCATAAATTTATGCATGATTATCAAGGTAGAATGAAGGATGAGGTCAGACAGTGGGAGGAGATTGAGTTTTTTGAAGAGTGGTAATGTATGAGTGAGTTTGTCACTAACCCTAAGAATAGGATTATGAAGCGAATGGGAGTCTGGCCGAATGGGATTATAAAGCGAATGGGATTATGAGGCGAGTGGGATTATGAAGCGAATGGGAGTCTGGCCGAATGGGATTATGAACGAATAGGATTATGAAGCGAATGGGAGTCTGGCCGAATGGGATTATGGAACGAATGGGATTATAAAGCGAATGGGAGTCTGGCCGAATGGGATTATGAGCCGAATGGGATTATGAAGCGAATGGGAGTCTGGCCGATGCGAATGGGAGTCTGGCCGAATGGGATAATAGAGCGAATTGGAGTCTGGCTGAATGGGATTATGAGGCGAATGGGATTATGAAGCGAATGGGATTATGAAGCGAATGGGAGTCTGGCCGAATGGGATTATGAACGAATGGGATAATTATGAAGCGAATGGGAGCCTGGCCGAATGGGATTATGAGGCGAATGGGATTATAAAGCGAATGGGAGTCTGGCCGAATGGGATTATGAATGAATGGGATTATAAAGCGAATGGGAGTCTGGCCGAACAGTATCATAAATTGAATGAGATGCGAATGGGAGTATGACTGAATGGGAGTATGAACGAATGGGAGTATGAACGAATGGGATTATGAAGCGAATGGGATTATGAAGCGAATGGGAGTCTGGCCGAATGGGATTATGAATGAACGGGATTATAAAGCGAATAAGAGTATGGCTGAACAGTATCATAAATTGAATGAGAAGCGAATTGGAGTATGACTGAATGGGATTATGACTGAATGGGAGTATGAACGAATGGGATTATGAAGCGAATGGGAGTCTCGCCGAATCGGATTATGGGGCGCTAACAGGCCACTTACAGTAACAGTAACAGATCTTTGTTTTGAAAACTGAGGTAATCCACTTAAATAGTGATCATGTAAATTGCCAATTTAAACAATCATGTAAATAGCCGTTTAAAATCCTTCAAATTTCATGTGTGTGAAGTTAGCATCCCATTCCCCTTTCCCCTTTCCCTATTCGATTCAGGGCGAGTCCATTCACAAAAGAATAGGGGTGCAGGAGTATCAGCCATAAATTGATGGTATGGATGGAATATAGACGAATGGGAGTCTGGCCGAATGGGATTATGAACGAATGGGATTATGAAGCGAATGGGAGTCTGGCCGAATGGGATTATGAAACGAATGGGATAATAAAGCGAATGGGAGTCTGGCCGAATGGGATTATGAAGCGAATGGGAGTCAGGCCGAATGGTATTATGAACGAATGGGATTATGAAGCGAATGGGAGTCTGGCCGAATGGGATTATGAACGAATGAGATGTGAATGGGAGTATGACTGAATGGGATTATGAGGCGAATGCGATTATGAAGCGAATGGGAGTCTGGCCGAATGGGATTATGAACGAATGGGATTATGAAGCGAATGGGAGTCTGGCCGAATGGGATTATGAACGAATGGGACTATGAAGCGAATGGGAGTCTAGCCGAATGGGATTATGAACGAATGGGATTATGAAGCGAATGGGAGTCCGGCCGAATGGGATTATGAGGCGGATGGGATTATGAAGCGAATGGGAGTCTGGCCGAATGGGATTATGAAGCGAATGGGAGTCTAGCCGAATAGGATTATGAGGCGAATGGGATTATGAAGCGAATGGGAGTCTGGCCGAATGGGATTATGAAACGAATGGGATTATAAAGCGAATGGGAGTCTGGCCGAATGGGATTATGAAACGAATGGGATTATGAGGCGAATGGGATTATGAAGTGAATGGGAGTCTGGCCGAATGGGATTATGAACGAATGGGATTATGAAGCGAATGGGAGTCTGGCCGAAAGGGATTATGAACGAATGGGATTATGAAGCGAATGAGAGTCTGGCCGAATGGGATTATGAACGAATGGGATTACAAAGCGAATGGGAGTCTGGCCGAATGGGATTATGAACGAATGGGATTATGAAGCGAATGGGAGTCTGGCCGAATGGGATTATGAACGAATGGGATGTGAATGGGAGTATGACTGAATGGGATTATGAGGCGAATGGGATTATAATAGCGAATGGGAGTGTGGCCGAATGGGATTATGAAACGAATGAGAGTATGGCTGAACAGTATCATAAATTGAATGAGAAGCGAATTGGAGTATGACTGAATGGGAGTATGACTGAATGGGAGTATGAACGAATGGGATTATGAAGCGAATGGGAGTCTCGCCGAATCGGATTATGGGGCGCTAACAGGCCACTTACAGTAACAGTAACAGATCTTTGTTTTGAAAACTGAGGTAATCCACTTAAATAGTGATCATGTAAATTGCCAATTTAAACAATCATGTAAATAGCCGTTTAAAATCCTTCAAATTTCATGTGTGTGAAGTTAGCATCCCATTCCCCTTTCCCCTTTCCCTATTCGATTCAGGGCGAGTCCATTCACAAAAGAATAGGGGTGCAGGAGTATCAGCCATAAATTGATGGTATGGATGGAATATAGACGAATGGGAGTCTGGCCGAATGGGATTATGAACGAATGGGATTATGAAGCGAATGGGAGTCTGGCCGAATGGGATTATGAAACGAATGGGATAATAAAGCGAATGGGAGTCTGGCCGAATGGGATTATGAAGCGAATGGGAGTCTGGCCGAATGGTATTATGAACGAATGGGATTATGAAGCGAATGGGAGTCTGGCCGAATGGGATTATGAACGAATGAGATGTGAATGGGAGTATGACTGAATGGGATTATGAGGCGAATGCGATTATGAAGCGAATGGGAGTCTGGCCGAATGGGATTATGAACGAATGGGATTATGAAGCGAATGGGAGTCTGGCCGAATGGGATTATGAACGAATGGGACTATGAAGCGAATGGGAGTCTAGCCGAATGGGATTATGAACGAATGGGATTATGAAGCGAATGGGAGTCCGGCCGAATGGGATTATGAGGCGGATGGGATTATGAAGCGAATGGGAGTCTGGCCGAATGGGATTATGAAGCGAATGGGAGTCTAGCCGAATAGGATTATGAGGCGAATGGGATTATGAAGCGAATGGGAGTCTGGCCGAATGGGATTATGAAACGAATGGGATTATAAAGCGAATGGGAGTCTGGCCGAATGGGATTATGAAACGAATGGGATTATGAGGCGAATGGGATTATGAAGTGAATGGGAGTCTGGCCGAATGGGATTATGAACGAATGGGATTATGAAGCGAATGGGAGTCTGGCCGAAAGGGATTATGAACGAATGGGATTATGAAGCGAATGAGAGTCTGGCCGAATGGGATTATGAACGAATGGGATTACAAAGCGAATGGGAGTCTGGCCGAATGGGATTATGAACGAATGGGATTATGAAGCGAATGGGAGTCTGGCCGAATGGGATTATGAACGAATGGGATGTGAATGGGAGTATGACTGAATGGGATTATGAGGCGAATGGGATTATAATAGCGAATGGGAGTGTGGCCGAATGGGATTATGAAACGAATGGGATTATGAACGAATGGGATTATAAAGCGACTGGGAGTCTGGCTGAATGGGATTATAAGCGAATGGGATTGTAAAGCGAATGGGAGTCTGGCCGAATGGGATTATCAGTGATTATGAAACGAATGGGAGTCTGGCCCAATCAAGGACCTCCTTGGGCCGAATAGTATTGTGGTAACCGGCGAAGTTAGGAAAGGTCCAGATTTCGTAAATGCATCATAGAACCTTATAGTATTGTTACGCAAGAACTCTCAGTAAAGTGTAAACTCCGCTCTATTTATCTTTGTGTCAAATGACAGGTTGAAGTTAGATCCTGGCGGCTGGAGTCAACTAGGTCAAGCACCTATTAATAGAAGTGGGCTGTAAGAATTAATGAAATGACGTCACGACTTGACATCACTGTAATGATGGCCTACTTTTGCAGATGAAAAAGTAGAGTGTATTTGTGCTCAGTTGACTTGAAATTTGAAGGATTTTAAACGGCTATTTACATGATTCCTATTTAAGTGGATTACCTCAGTTTTCAAAACAAAGATCTGTTACTCTTACTGTAAGTGGCCTGTTAGCGCCCCATAATCTGATTCGGCGAGACTCCCATTCGGCGAGACTCCCATTCGCTTCATAATCCCATTCGCCTCATAGTCATAATCCCATTCAGTCATACTCCCATTCGCATCTCATTCAATTTATGATACTGTTCGGCCAGACTCCCAATCGCTTTATAATCCCATTCATTCATAATCCCATTCGGCCAGACTCCCATTCGCTTTATAATCCCATTCGCCTCATAATCCCATTCGGCCAGACTCCCATTCGCTTCATAATCCCATTCGTTCATAATCCTATTCGGCCAGACTCCCATTCGCTTTATTATCCCATTCGTTTCATAATCCCATTCGGCCAGACTCCCATTCGCTTTATAATCCCATTCGGCCAGACTCCAATTCGCTTCATAACCCCATTCGTTTCATAATCCCATTCGGCCAGACTCCCATTCGCTTCATAATCCCATTCGTTCATAATCCCATTCGGCCAGACTCCCATTCGCTTTATTATCCAATTCGTTTCATAATCCCATTCGGCCAGACTCCCATTCGCTTTATAATCCCATTCGGCCAGACTCCCATTCGTTCATAATCCCATTCGGCCAGACTCCCATTCGCTTTATTATCCAATTCGTTTCATAATCCCATTCGGCCAGACTCCCATTCGCTTTATAATCCCATTCGGCCAGACTCCCATTCGTTCATAATCCCATTCGGCCAGACTCCCATTCGCTTTATTATCCAATTCGTTTCATAATCCCATTCGGCCAGACTCCCATTCGCTTTATAATCCCATTCGGCCAGACTCCCATTCGCTTCATAATCCCATTCGCTTCATAATCCCATTCGGCTCATAATCCCATTCGGCCAGACTCCCATTCGCTTCATAATCCCATTCGGCCAGACTCCCATTCGCTTCATAATCCCATTCGGCCAGACTCCCATTCGCTTCATAATCCCATTCGCCTCATAATCCCATTCGGCCAGACCCCCATTCGCTTCATAATCCCATTCGCCTCATAATCCCATTCGTTTCATAATCCCATGCGGCCAGACTCCCATTCGCTTTATAATCCCATTCGGCCAGACTCCCATTCGCTTCATAATCCCATTCGCTTCATAGTCCCATTCGTTTCATAATCCCATGCGGCCAGACTCCCATTCGCTTTATAATCCCATTCGCCTCATAATCCCATTTGGCCAGACTCCCATTCGCTTCATAATCCCATTCGCCTCATAATCCCATTCGGCCAGACTCCCATTCGCTTCATAATCCCATTCGCCTCATAATCCCATTCGTTTCATAATCCCATGCGGCCAGACTCCCATTCGCTTTATAATCCCATTCGGCCAGACTCCCATTCGCTTCATAATCCCATTCGCTTCATAATCCCATTCGTTTCATAATCCCATTCGGCCAGACTCCCATTCGCTTCATAATCCCATTCGCCTCATAATCCCATTCGGCCAGACTCCCATTCGCTTCATAATCCCATTCGTTTCATAATCCCATTCGGCCAGACTCCCATTCGCCTCATAATCCCATTCGTTTCATAATCCCATTCGGCCAGACTCCCATTCGCTTCATAATCCCATTCGCCTCATAATCCCATTCGGCCAGACTCCCATTCGCTTCATAATCCCATTCGTTTCATAATCCCATTCGGCCAGACTCCCATTCGCTTCATAATCCCATTCGTTCATAATCCCATTCGGCTCATAATCCCATTCGGCCAGACTCCCATTCGCTTCATAATCCCATTCGCCTCATAATCCCATTCGGCCAGACTCCCATTCGCTTCATAATCCCATTCGTTTCATAATCCCATTCGGCCAGACTCCCATTCGCCTCATAATCCCATTCGTTTCATAATCCCATTCGGCCAGACTCCCATTCGCTTCATAATCCCATTCGCCTCATAATCCCATTCGTTTCATAATCCCATTCGGCCAGACTCCCATTCGCTTTATAATCCCATTCGGCCAGACTCCCATTCGCCTCATAATCCCATTCGCCTCATAATCCCATTCGTTCATAATCCCATTCGTTTCATAATCCCATTCGGCCAGACTCCCATTCGCTTTATAATCCCATTCGGCCAGACTCCCATTCGCTTCATAATCCCATTCGTTCATAATCCCATTCGTTTCATAATCCCATTCGGCCAGACTCCCATTCGCTTTATAATCCCATTCGGCCAGACTCCCATTCGCTTCATAATCCCATTCGTTCATAATCCCATTCGTTTCATAATCCCATTCGTTTCATAATCCCATTCGGCCAGACTCCCATTCGCTTTATAATCCCATTCGGCCAGACTCCCATTCGCTTCATAATCCCATTCGCCTCATAATCCCATTCGGCCAGACCCCCATTCGCTTCATAATCCCATTTGCCTCATAATCCCATTCGTGTCATAATCCCATTTGGCCAGACTCCCATTCGCTTTATAATCCCATTCGGCCAGACTCCCATTCGCTTCATAATCCCATTCGTTCATAATCCCATTCGGCCAGACTCCCATTCGCTTTATAATCTCATTCGTTCATAATCCCATTCGCTTCATACTCCCATTCGCCTCATAATCCCATTCGTTTCATAATCCCATTCGGCCAGACTCCCATTCGCTTTATAATCCCATTCGCCTCATAATCCCATTCAGTCATACTCCCATTCGTTCATAATCCCATTCGGCCAGACTCCCATTCGCTTCATAATCCCATTCACATCTCATTCGTTCATAATCCCATTCGCCCAGACTCCCATTCGCTTCATAATACCATTCGTTCATAATACCATTCGGCCAGACTCCCATTCGTCTATATTCCATCCATACCATTAATGTATGGCTGATACTCCTGCACCCCTATTCTTTTGTGAATGGACTCGCCCTGAATCGAATAGGGAAAGGGGAATGGGATGCTTACTTCACACACATGACCTCACAGGTATCATTTTCTAAAGATGCTTATGTATGATTTATCCGTGGGATCATTTTGTTTTCTCATTTACCAAAGTTGTGAAATTGACTCATTTCGTTCAATTGTGTATTCTCAGATGTCAGCTCAAATTAAGAAACTGACAAATAAACTCTAGTCGGACACCTGCTCTTTCGAACATAGGCTTATCGTTTTAAAGTAAGAAAACAAAATGACACGCGACAGCACTAGCTAGCTCATGGACAACATCTAGTAATGCATGGTTACTTCTTATTTTGTTGGGTGTTTGCGTCAGATTTATTTACGCTTAATAACAAAAGCGAATTGTCACTTATCTTCAACGATATTGCTTTGTAGCATATTATGCTTCGAAAAGAAGTTTAGGGTGTATCTGTAGAAACGTGTGTACCGAAAGATAACCCCTTGCTAAATCCAAGAAACTAAAAACTTTGATTAAATAAATACATTATTAGATTAATTAAAGTGGCACGAGCTGCCAAAATGTTGATATTTTGACGTAAAAACAGAATGTTGAAATTATCGGCTACTTTTCTCACATTTTACCCCTGGGTCAACTGTGATTCAAAGCCTCGTTTTCTGGGAACGCCCATTTACTGTTGGGCCAATCAAAAGTTCTCTTCTAAACGTTGGACCTCTTCGGTTTTGAAGACACGTTTATCGAATTGAAACATAAACCGAAAAGTCGTCCATGTTTGTTTTGAACATTGCCTTGATGCTTACGTAACGCCGATTCTGATTGGTGAAATTTCCGCCACAGTTTTGTGGCGGAATCAATCAAAGTCTACATGCATTTTGAATTAGAAACGACGGATTTAGTTCCACTTGTCTCACGGGTAAAGTGAGCGTGAGCGTAAGTTTTAATCGCGTATTGTTTTGAACTAACTTTGGCTTAGAATGAATGAATGGTCGTCCGGGTTATTTAAATTTTGTTTACTTTTCGAACACTATTCCGGTTCGTATAGGCCACATACTGTATGGATTTTCCTTATTTCAACGCTACTCATTTAGTTTCTCGGTGGCTTTCAACGCCTCTTACTGTCGGAAAATACGAACAATACTGTCGATCAGAAATTATGAAAATGTGTGAATTTTGGCAGCTCATGCCACTTTAAAGAATGAAATATGTTCTGAAACGAGTTGAATCGTATGGTCTGTATAAAAATCGTATGGTCTGTGTAAAAATCGTATGGTCTGTATAAAAACCTGGTGATGAAAATGATGTTTTGATGTGGTATTCTGGTATTACTAAGAGTCGGACCTGTGTTGTGTTACATACCCATTTAGGTTAAAAGTAGGAAAAACTTAGCAGAATAACATGCTTTGCAGTTTATATTGTAGTTATATTATAGCTATTATTGTCCTCTCAACCCGATAGACCAAGCCCGTAGTTGTACGGTAACACCGCACTACTGAGGGCTCCTGTTTTGTCTCCCCATGTAACTTTCTTTTAACAATCTTGTCAAACAACTCAGTGTCTGATGCATGTTTCATTAATTTTCTATCGTAGAACAGTTAGAGGAAATGGAATTTAAAGTGGTGCGTGGAAAAAGACGTGAACACGGACATTCTCTTGAGAAACCCCGTACAGAAACACGTAGTAAACTAAGCAAGCCAGATTAACCTTCCCCTTCTGTGTCCTCTCAACCTGTAAGTAACCATACTGTCATAATGCCAGCAGTTAGCAGTCCGCAGCACACCCATTTCTAAATTACTCAAATTAAAATTTTGCGTAGCGTTACAAAAAGAAGTATGAGCTGTAAAGTGATAACATAATGCCATCTAAAGATTCCCTGATAACATGTTCCATCCACAGCCAAGTCAAGAAATTGTTGTTGTCATCCTCAACAATAATGGGTGGAGACATCAAGTGTTCTCAAAATGTAAAAATAACCTAAAATAGAAAGGTTAAAAGAAGTGCAAGGAAAAATGACATGCCTTATTGTATGTTACTGTATTTCAGTTGCAATACACTTCCATATGATGGCCGAGAAGGGACATCCCGTTTTACTTTCAAATCGTCCTTCAATCTTAGTCACAAACACGATAAAAATGAGATGGTAAAGCGATGGTTAATATTTACCATCGCTTTACCATCGCGTTTCCATCGTGTTTGTGATTTTCTTTCAAAACCCAGTCCATATAGTAAGTTGCAGTGATAATCCTTTCGATCCTAATTTCTATCGCAAAATACGTATAGAACCAAGCTTTATTCAACTGAGAAACACGATAAAAACGCGATGATATATTTACCATCGCTTTACCATCGCATTTCCATAGTGTTTCTGAGATCAAAATATAGCCGGTTTAATAAGTAAAACGCAATGATAAGTATTTTTCATCGTGTTTTACAATTACATAGCAAGTGAGCCATTTCATAAAGTATAACACGAAAATAAATCTTGCTGTATTTTTCATCGCGTCTTAGATTTAGATTTAGCCTGGTTGAGTATGTATAACGCGATGTCCCTTCTCGGCCTGATTAGATTAAAATAATAAAAGTGTAACTCGATGGAAATTCCAAAGTAAAACGCGATGGTAATGCGATGGAAAATCCTTTCACTCCTCCCCCACAAAAGAGCGCACAGCTAACGAACTCACTCGGAACACCCTTCGGCTATCTTCGCTCGCTACCGGTCGGCTTTGACACGCCTCGGACAGTCTGCGCCTTTTATACGGTAAATCACCGTTTTTTTTGGCTGAATAAAAATGGTGTCTGGAAGTTAACAAACAGAGTATTTCGGTCCTTTACATTATCACGAGGACACTTTCGATGGGCCCTGAAGCGGATATGGAAATTGTACGTTACACGGCTACCTTTTTGGTCGCCACATTCAAAATGACCTGCAGTCTATCAGAGGGTATTTCACGCACGTAAATCCCCGAAGTTATCAGAGTGCTAACGAACTTTCCTTTTCTGCCGGCGTATGCAAAGCCATGATCTGCTCTTTTTTGGAGGCGAGAAAGGATTTTCCATCGCGTTTTACTTTGGAATTTCCATTTGGAATCGAGTTACACTTTTATTATTTTAAACTTATCAGGCCGAGAAGGGACATCGCGTTATGGATACTCAACCATGCTAAATCGAAATCTAAGACGCGATGAAAAATACAGCAAGATTTATTGTCGTGTTATACTTTATGAAATTGGCTCACTTGCGATGTAAAACACGATGAAAAATACTTTTCGTTGCGTTTTACTTACTAAACCGCCTACATTTTGATCGCAGAAACGCTATGGTAAAGCGATGGTTAATATTTACCATCGCGTTTCCATCGTGTTTGTGGCTTATCAGCAAAAAAGAATTTGTAAAATAAAATGCAACGGTAATCCCATAAAAAGCCTTTTTTGTCGCATAGTGCAAGTGAAATCAGACTCTATTGGACTCTATAGAAATACTATGGAAATGCGATGGTAAAGCGATGGTAAGTATTTACCATCGCGTTTCCATACTGTTTCTGAGATGAAAATGTAGGCGGTTTAGTTAGTAAAACGCAATGGAAAGTATTTTTCATCGTGTTTTACATAGGAATTGGGCCAATTTCATAAAGTATAACACGAAAATAAATCTTGCTATATTTTTCATCGCGTCTTAGATTTCGATTTAGCCTGGTTGAGTATCTATAACGCGATGTCCCTTCTCGGCCATCATACTTCCACCATGTGTACTGTTTGGCTTTACACAGTTTGACGTTAAAATGTGGGCTATTCGAATATATCGTATTTTACGGTAAATTTGCACGGAAATGTGTACTTTTCAAGTCAGAAAGAAAAGAAAATCAAATTTTGAGAGTAAAACATGCAAAATTGAACGCTTTCTTAGCCGCTTTGCGGCGGTTACGGAAATTAATAAGCTCGATAAAACTCGTAATTTTTAGCATATAAACTCAAGCACAATTGTTATTTTGGGATGAAACAGGGAGATGACTTTTGAAATTGTATAAAAAATGTCTTCTGATTTAATACGACATTCAAAATTCAATGCCAGTGCATTTTACTATTTGACGATATTTGCGCTCACGAGTTACTCCTCTTTGTGCCGTTCTAATCATAGATATCTTATAATAACTAGATTGGCTGAGCGTTATGCGCTGGGCAGTAGAAAACGGCTCAATAGTCCGTCACCTAGAAAGATGACGGATTATAACATTAACGTTACATTAAGGACGAGGTTAAAAAAAACATTTCTTGTCGCTGTTGTTGCACGATAGTCAAGACATAGACCCTACTAAAGCCACTTTTACACGTTTGTCATGATGGGTGAGGAATTTCATACCGCACCTACCGCTTGAAAATTATTCCATTCTCGAAAAAATGGCAGAAAAGTTCACATCAGACTAGAAAACAACTTGTAACGCAATTCTAAAATCACCTAGCACGATGGCGACTTAGTTGCCGAAAGTCGCTTGTCATTAGCCTATCTAGTTGTTATAAGATATCTATGGTTCTTATGCAATGTACTAAAATCACAAAATTTTATCAGAAGAAAGTGTGTCGCGGTCCTATCATTCAAACAGTCGTTGGTTGAGAAAATATCTTAAAGAAGTTTGTTTCAAGTCTTATTATCTTAAAACACCTTGTGATCTGCTAGGAAACACAGGCATCTAAGGCGTTTTTCTCCTCCACTTGAGGAGAGTTCCCTCTTAAGTTACCACTAAGGTAAAAATCCGCAGTTTTTTGGACTTTGGGTTTAAACAAACTTTAAGGAACATTTTTGAATCCACAGTTTCTTGTTCTTCAAGTGGTGTCTATTTGTGCTGTACGTCTTTGATTATGTTCTCTTAACAATATCAAGACCATGTTTTACAAGTTTCAATGAATACATCCATTGCCTTTATTTTGTCTTGATTTCGTTCTACACTTTATGTATATGGAATAGAAGGGTTATGTATTACAAGAGGTCAAAGGGATATTTTTCCTTGTATCTTCAACAACACCTGTTTCCCCTACTGATAAGGCTAGACGGTTTTATTGAATTAATCCAGTACTGATTTATTGTAAATCGAGCTTGTATCAGTTATATCATTTTGATATGAGATATAATTATTCATTGTTTAGAATATATCACATTTAGCATTTACTGAAAAACCCAGCTACTATGTAATAATTAATTATCATAACTCTTGCCTCTGTAATTTAATGTTGCAGTTTCTGTTTTATGGACTATCAGTGTCTGAAAATAGGGCATTATTAGTATTATTACCACCAACAGACAATGCGAGTTACAGATCCAACTTTAGCAGCTGCAACACTCGGTGTAGAGCCGATTCGGCGGATAAGCCTTAAGGAGCTATAGTGCCAAAAACCCCATTAATATCAGTAAATTTGACATTTCATCTCTATAGAACTTGGGTTAAACTATACACCTGTATAAATGATCTCACTGATCGTGGATTCCATCATGCCAGAACGGAGGACAGAATCCAGATATTACAAAGTAACCGACCGTAAATCTTTCCTAATGCAATTGATTTCCTATGTCATTGTCTTCAAGATAGAGTTTGCTTTGTTTTAATAAACTGAACGAGTCCAAACAAAACGCTCAGCTTGAATTGTTTTAAAGATTGCTCAAATGTGCCATTGTTTCTTTTCGTGAACGAGAAGGCAAAACCGACAGGACTATCCACATACCTCTAAATCGCGACATTTCACAATATCATACATCAATAACGTTTCCCAGAGGGCCTATATTTATCACGGCACGCTGAGAATTGGCGAAAAGAAAAATAAATTGATTAAATACCTACAGGAATAGTGATTGGCCTTAGGAAACCTACAATATGGTTTTAACCAATAATCCGTTTACATCAACTTGGTAAACAAATAAAAAACGTTGGGCAAGTTAAAATGGTCTTAAGGCCCTATGAGAACTGCACTTTTCAAGGAACCATTTGAATTGATCGAAAAGCATGTCTCTATAAAGGTGCTTTTTGACACAATATAGACTTGGGTGGTTGGTTTTAATCACGGACATTTATGTCTGGATTGTTCTAGATAGTTTTCAGGGTTCGTCTTTCAGGACGAGAAAAACGGCTTTGGTAGATCAAACAAGTTGGGAAAATCTTTTAAGCTAGTACACTCGCTATTTGGGGGGATGGTCCAATGTATGTGGTAATATCAGTCAGAACAGGATTATGAGAACGACAAACTGAATGAGTCGCTCTCGAAACATGTCTTTGAAGTCGTTTAGGAAAGATATCGAATTGAATAAAGTCAAAGCAATGTTTCTTCCTGACAAGCAAAGTCTTGGAATCTGTCTGGTGATCAATTTTGACATTCAAGTAGGTTGACATTTAGTACGACAGACAGTTATATTCGTTATATTTTCTACTTGATACGGGCTTGACAAGCAATTTCCATAATTTCGTTTTTGGATCTCTATATTAAGGTCCATATAACTCGTTCACAAAGACACCATTGGAGCAACTTCTCCACGCTATACTCACCAATGCCAGCCATTTCACAAAAACAGAAAACAAATAAAAACTGACAAATAATTTGACAAATAGGGCTTGACGGGAAGCCTAAAAGAAATTCCTCTTTTTAGCTTTTCAATATTCAGCGTTAAAGGAAGTGTCGTTTCGTTGTGTTTGATAATCGCCCAGCACATGTAATCATCACTTGTTTCTGTAAAGATAGTGATATATACAATGCTATACACAAAGAGGCAGGTTTTGATACATATACCTGGATTAAATACAGATAACTGACTGATCGCCTTTATAAATTTATGAACACTTATAGATCTTTCAAACTATTGTTATTCATATGCAATGACCGGCCGTTGTCTCAGAGGTACAGCTATTTTGTATTCTCCTATTACAATCTGGACCATATCCATGCTGGCCTTATTATATTGAGACACAAACGGTATAAAACTGTTTTCACGACACCTTCTCCGGTCCAAGTTCATACCTAATTAAACAGTTTGTAATGTTTGAATAAGAAAACTACCCTTTTCCAAACGATTGTGTTTGGTATCTGCAGAGGAAGTGAGAGAAGAGGTTTCTGTTCAATGGACATGATTTTGAAATGGTCCTTAAGCGAATTGTCTTTATAGTGAGACTTTATGGACCATAGTACTAGTAACTAGATCTAAGGGCCGAAGCTACAATTTATAGTGACATTGTTAGTGGAAAAGGCGAGAAGAGTCGCTAAACTGATGTACATTATGTATAATGAAGTAAATTATATGATGTACGATGACGTTCATTTGTCTTCAGATAGAAAATTTGATGCTCTCAAATCAACTTCACTCTTAAATTAAGTTTAGGATATTGATTTTGGGTGAATATTTGTAAGAGGGACTTTTTTACAAACAGCAACAGTCCAAGTCGTGCCTGATATATAAGGTTGGAAAGAAAATCGATATTTGTTATCATCATGATACCTTGCACAGGCACTTTAATAAATACACACGACAGAAAAAAACAATATTCACTTTTAAAATCTTCATTACGTCACTCTTGGAAGTGAAAGTAGTCCGGTCTAACAATGACTTGACCGGATGAGAGGATAAGTGCGAATGAATTTATGGTGATTACGCCACAGTTCGCACAACACGATGTCAAGTTGGCAATCTTCTTAAGGTAATTTGTTACCTCTAATACTCCAAAGCTTCTCAAATTTATGAGTTCACGAACAGTGCATTTGTTTGTTTTCCCACACGCGTCGTTAAAATAGACTCTGCAGAAAAAAAATCTGAAAAAAGTTTACGAATATTGTCAACAAAATGGACCGTCTCTTGGAATCTGTTGTTTCGAATTTAGTAAAGCTTGAGTTTTTTTCTGGGAACGGAGCCAGATTCAATTCTCTTTCAGCTCAAAGGGACAAGCCTGAAAGAAAGAACGTTCAAATGTATACTATTCGACTGCTGTTTTTATATAGACGACGTTTCCAGATGGTCATTGGTAACTTCCGTAGCTCCCACTGACCGCTGAATAGCCAATTTTTATTGGAGAATCGCTTGTCTGCTTTGTTTACTGACTGAGAATGGACCTTTATTAGGTGCGTAGTACAAGGCCATTGTGGGCGCGCGTGTGGTGCATTTTCGGCTGTTTGTTTACTGATTATCAGACAGAAAACAAAGCAACGGGGAATTCCCTAAATAACTCTTCAAGTGTATATTTTTGGTGGGAAGTCGACCTCCAGTCTTTCATTGGAGATTGATCACTTCTTATTTTTCTACTAATCTGAAGGTCAACGGAGAACCACAACAAACTTACATGGTGTCTCCCTTTACAGCTTTACAAACGAAATTCGCGCAAGGTGAAACATAAAAAACATTGAATCCACGGTATCCACTGATTTATCATAAATCCAAGCAACTATAGGCGTTAAAAGAACATCTGACAGAATCCAGAGCTATGCATTATTTTACAGAAAAATAAACCTATTGTCTAAATAAGGATTGATTAAAAAAACCGAAACATGAAAAAAGTTACCTGTGCAGAAAGGTTTCATTTCTGTCAGCTGGATATATGTTAAAGTGGCACAAACTAATTCGATAGTCAAGAAAAGGGCGGCGTTTAAAGTAAACTGAGAGTTATATCAATATAAATTTCCTAATTCATACTTTAGAAAATTGTTGAAAATTGTTGAACATTTTTGTCATTTAGTTTTTCAGCTTATTAGATCTCATCAAGTATTAACTATGTCAAACTCGTGCTTTAACAGTTTTATGGCATTAAAGTTTAGAAGAACAAAATGTAAAGCAGAGTACAGCTGGATTTCTTCATATCATGGCAGACGTTAAGGTTTAAAACACTTAAATAGACACACTGACTAATAAAGTTTGTTGTGATTTATACTGACCTTCAGATTAGCGGCAAAGTTAGAACGGGTCAATCTCGGTTAGAAGAATGCAAGTCGACCTTCTTTCAAAAATTGTACATTTAAAGATTTATCATGGAATTCCCTGTTGATATTGTCTTTAATATGACTTTGTATAAAATTTTAACGAATAAAGCTGCCCTAATGGCTATCCAGATAACAGTAATACAATTAAATCTTTCGTTATGTGTCACAATATATATAGAGGATATTTGTTGTTTATCGGTAAATACCATTTACATTTCATCGAGTGGATAAAAAATCTGTATTTTCACAATTGGCGAGATGAAATATACATGATATTTACCGATAAAACAACAAATATTCTATTTATTATATAATTATTAGTGAGATTTTCGTGTATTTTCTGCGACAAACTGAACAATTCGCTGTCGTCAGTTGACCTAGAAAATGACCTACATTTGGGCTCATCACACATATACATGTACGGCGTAGGATAAAATAGCGCACCGTTTGGGGACTCAACACAATAAAAACTATTAACTTTGCATCCAAAGTTCTTATTTTCATGTTGCAGTTCCAATTTTTGGATAGAAAATGATTTCATGAAACAAATTACGGTTCGAATAGTATACTTATTTCGGAGGAAAGACCTGCGTTTGTCTGCGCGGAAGCACACGCGGTGTGCGCGCGACGACAAACACCGAGGTCTCTCATCGTTGGTGAAGTTGAACTTGACATATTGTTTTGTTTAGTTTTATATTAAAATTTTAAGTGGCAAGGCCGTATTATTTTGAAATGAAGATTTACTATATGTGTGTTGAAATGTTCTACGATAAATTAGATGTTTAATTGTTTGTTACCAAAATCAATCGAGTCGGCTCTTCTACACTGACAGTGACAGTAGACGGCGTAGAGCGAGCGTAACGATCAGCAAGCACTGATTGCCGTATCCCACAGTCTTCGTTTTCTATGATTTGCGTCAGTTCTCGATACATTTTGTTAAAAATAAGCAATTTTAAAAGCTGCAGTTGTAGGCCTAACACGGTGGATTTACTTCACGTTTTCTCGTTTAGCGAGTCCTGCTGCTAGTAGTGCTACTGTGCTAGGCCTAGGTTATTAATATAATACGGCAAGCATCACAGAAAGGCCAAAGCCAAAAATATATTTGGTTTGTGTAAAAGTATTTAACAGCCAATTAATAATGTTAGATAATTTATAAATTAAGAATTGATTACAAATTTTGGCAATTTTCACAAATTAAAGATTTAATAATGAGAAGATAATATTCCAATGGAAATAGTTCCGACACTGGCAGTGATGATATAAACGTTATCGGTAAAAGTGGTGATATCGCTTATATCAGAGCTGTATAACTCAATATCTCACTACTAATTATATAATAAAGTACCTTAACTTCAAGATTCTTTGTCGATATGAATAGAATAATGCAAAAATTAAGCTTACTTGACGACATTAAAAGACATATGGTTGTCAGAAATGAGATTTACTCTTACTATATTGTACTTGGATAGGCTTTACATGTATTTGCGAAATATATAACATATAGAAATGAAGATTAGTGTTAAATTAGTAATTATTGAAAGAGCAGCAAAATATTCTTTTCATCCATTCATGAATGAATGGTTTATGTTTAAATGCCCTGTAATAACCACGAAGTTTCATCGTACGCTTAGAAAGTTGGAGTCATTTTCTTATTCGTTTATTCAATCAATGATGAGTAAATGAGTAGGCTAAGTCAATAACTTGGAAATGGCGATCGATCGCTTGCAGCTGACCGATATATCGTATGCTGGCCTTGTCTTTTAAATTCCAGAGTCATGTTCCGAGAACTAAATCTGCCTTAACGCAAACTAAATCTGCCTTAACCCACAGGGTCGAGAGCAGTTAACGGTCATCAAACGATAAGAATGGACTAGCCCCTGTTAGTTCACGTCATTGTGAAGGTGAGAATATGGCGTCAAAGATAAAGCTACCGGAAGGTCGTGGGTTTCCTCCGGGCATTGACCCCGATTTCCTCCCACAATGAAACTGGCAACGCCGTATTAAATATAATTGAAATAATCTTGAGCGCGGCGTAAAACACCAAACAATCAATAAATCAATCAATATAAATTCATTCGAACATGCAGAATCACATTTTTACCTTCGTAAAGTTGATATTTTGGCAGCTCACATTTGGTCGGTATATTTTGTCTGGCCAATATCTCGGCTAGGTTAAAGACTTAGCTGGTATATTTTCAATTACCAATGCAACTTTACACCGCAGTATGTTGAAATGTTTAGGACTATTGCTCTCTGTTTCTTGAATTTGTCAAATGTTGTGTATGTCTACTCTTTAGTCCGGGAGATATCTATTGTAAACGTTTCAGCAATGGCTTGAACGTTGGTTAGCATATATCTTGAATGAGTGATGGGGCAGCTACAGTCTGTTTTACTGACACCTTTCTGGTTAACAAGCATCTGAGTAACTTTGGCTGGATAGTGTATAACTTCAATGTATTTTTATTCCCTTAACCAGCGCTGTATTTTCATAGGAAGGATTTATCATGGATAATTCATACATACTTTTTCTTTGTAAACAGCTTTTATTTCACAAAGGTTTAGGTGATCGATACTTAAAGGTTACTTTGTCATATACTTTGGTTCCTTGTAACAGTGCGTTGACAGGTGGACATCTCATGATGGATGGATCTTCTTAACATTGTCTTCACCTTTTGTGTAATAACTGCTGTACGCCACTGTATCATGTTGTACCTAGTAATTCCGAGATCGAGTTGGCTTGAAGGGGATTTGTTGTAGAGCTTTCTTTCGCATTAACCTACAATTCTCCATCATGCGCTCTACATGGACTAAGGCTTTATACCACAAGGTGATACTTTTTTATGCCATCAATTTAAACATGGTATGGTTCGTTAGGTTAAAAGAACCAAAGTCTGCAATGCTTACGTAACTTTTGTGTGGTAAAAGCAGTGAAAACTATACTTAGTGTTGATATTTATTGCGTAGTATGTAGAAAGTGCGCGTTGATACTAATTTGAGTAGATTCACTATCAGAGATGACTTGTGGACAGTTGTAAGTTGAGGCTGTAAATCACAGACAGACATCACTCCATGCACGCGGTAAACGTTTGACTTTCCGTTTAGCATCTTTTTACAAATGGACAGTCATAGATCGATATTGTTTAATAATCTGCACCACTCACTCTTTATAAGAACGCAATTGGGAGCGCAACTCTTATACAGATTCTACAAATGTTCTGTCTCCGGTGCTGTCATTGCCCATGCGGTTGAGGTTTGGTCAATATTCGATTTGAACTCGCAACCCATTTATTGAGTGTGGCAGTATCGCGTGTTGACCACATTCTTTGTTAAAACAATCTCAGTGCAGATTGTTGTCATCAAGCCTTTCTAAACTCACTGGTCTAGATTTATAGACTTTAGACACGACAGAGAGAAAACTGTTTTAGAAATACTTACGTAAGCAGAATCCTACAGTTTTATTTTTTTTTAAATAAAAAAGGGGAGTAAAGCTTCTTAGAATCTTTAAATAATGCTAATATGCTTACCAAAAAAAAGCGAGTTTCATTAGGTTAGACAACGCGGTAAATTGTCACGAAACTCAATTATGTAACATATTTAAAAGTTGGAAAAGTTTGGTTTCATTAGAAAAATGTATTTTTTCATTCAATATTGGTCTTGCAAACTAAAAAACTATTGACAAATCAAGGTTCGTACCAATTATTTTAATTTTGTTTTCTTTTATGACATAATTTCGGCTCCAAACAGTTTGGATGTTTCTCATTCCAGCGTCAGTCCTTTAGTTTTTCGATGACTTTCAAACCCTCTTACTGTTTTGACAATCATAAGTTATGAAAGTTCAAATTTTGGCAGCTCGTGTCACTTTACTTAGGGTATCCTCATTATGCAGGTGTCCCAGATAGACATGTGGTGTTTGTCAATTTATATCTTTTGCTGTTTTGTGTTTAATTCTAATCATCACCAGACGAACTAACCTATTTAACAAGACGAATAAAAGCTTAACAAGCTCAACAAAAGTAATTTTCTCTATGGGTAAATAATTCTCACGTCAGATAATGTTGATTAGAGATGAAATTACGGCTGCCGCAAATATCGTTTATTTCAAACATTCTACAAATAAACGAATGTGCTCATACCTAAACTCAAAATTGTTTTGTTTTGACAAACACGAAAGCAGCCCCCTCTGCCCCATCTCTTTTTGTTCCAAAATTTTAACTCCTGTGTGTGACCTTGACCGTTGAATCGATGTTCGTTCAAAGTCATTCAGCTAGCAACCTTAGTATAGCGATGATATATCCTAAGTTTCACGGAATTTGAAAAAAAAAACGGGTGAAAAACGTGGTAAACAAGCCTTTTAGCCTATGTGTGACCTCTCGGTAACCTTGACCCTTGAACCGATCTTCATAAAATTTTGTTCAGACTTAAAGTTTAGTGTAGCGATGATATATCTCAAGTTTCGTGAAATTTGATACAGCGGTTAAATTAAACATGGTAACAAGCTTTTTGGTCTAAAATTTGAACTCCTATGTAAGCTTCTCTTTTGGGGCGATGTTCTTCAAAAGTCATTTAGCTCGCAACCTTAGTATAGCAATGATATACGCTGTATCTCAAGTTTCACGCAATTTTAAGCAACCGTTTTCTAAGAAACGTGGTAATAAGCGCGGCGGCTGCAGATAAAACCAGACAAAACCTATAAGCACCCCCTTTCAGGGGCTGCTTAATGATTGTCTTCACACTTTCTTTGGTATCAGACCAAACTGGATTAGTGTTAAGATAAAGTCATCAAATCTGTTAAAAATTACACGAGAGCTGTGTGTATATAAATATATAGAACATACAGAAAACATGTCTTCAGTTCTCATCATAGTGGTGACATAATTAATATTATCTTTACAAAAACTGTTTCATTATGGCTCTATTCACTGAGTAAATATTACGTTATCCTTTCTCCAACTAATGGCGATAAAACGACGACTGATTGCATCTATACATGTAACTAGTAATTTATAATCACTGTTTGAAGTAAATCAATGAGAAAAACTAAACATACAAGGATTCTCTATATACATAACATTTGTTTTCTATTACTTAATAACCTCATGAGAAGTTAACACCTGGACATATAGAAATTTATATTCTCTTTTTAGTCTCACGTTTAAAAGCCATCGACTATCCAATTTGTTCTATACTTGGTATTACTTTATTAAAATATATTACGATTTTCCTTATCTCAATTTGCATGAGTATAAAATCAAATTGTGCTGATTCACTGGTTCACAATTACTTATAATCCAGAGGAGCTTAAATGCTTTGTTAAGAATAAAGTTCAACACAATATTCACTAATGCAAATGCTTGATTTTAATAAGTGTCAAATACATTGTATATACGAACCTGAATAAACTTATATTCGACCTTGCCAGTCAATTAGGATCTACTGTCTGGGACCGCTTTCACTAAGATTGTAGATGACAGCACGGGGAATTGGGACGGAATCATCTTCTCAACAAGCACACAGCTGTTCTCTTCACACATAGACCGTTCCTGACAAAGTTGAAATCCATTGATATAGCTGTCGATTACAGAAAGGTCATGTGGTTGTCTCGAGGAATGAATCCGCGGATTCTTGTCATTAGATGACATTTGTTAACATAATATTGTCTTTATCGCGATGAAGACCACCTATTGGAGCAGGACTTCAGCAAGGTAATGCCCAACTCACTAGTACTCTTTGGTATGCTCAGAGACTAGCAGAGATAGCTGCTCCAAATTCTATTAAAAATTGGAAAATTGTCTGACTGGGTTTTCAGTCAACGACCTATGTGGGATGGTTGCCAATTACCACCGGAAGATCGTGGGTTTCTCCCGGGCATAGAGCCCGGTTTCCTTCCACAATAAAACTGGCAACGCCGCCGTATAAGTGAAATAATCTTGAGCGCGCCGTAAAACACCATACAACCAATCAACCAAATTCTATAAATTGTTTATTCTTTGATATCTCAATTTGACAGCCCAAGTGTAATAGAACGGTAACATTTTCCTTTTACATTCTATGTATATTTGCAGATTTTAAGCAAGCATGTCTGTGAGAGCCAGGGAATGTAGACTTTTATATGCTAAAAACAACACATCAGTGGCTAAAGGTACGTTCACACTATAACCCGAATTCGGTTCGGGGTCCGAAACGATTTCCGTACTAAAATGGCTTCAATGTTTATCAGTACATTTGTTCACACTGGCTTGATCCGAATTCGCTACGGACACCGGATTCGGAAAGCAAAAATTTAAATGGCTCACAGAGCCATTTTATTCGGTCCGGGATCAAATTCGTCCACGATTTTCCTCGTTGGCCAATCAGAATCGACCTGTGAAAAACATGGCAATCAAAAATACAGTGACCTACATAGTGGTTTGGAGATTAAACTATCGAGCGGTTTCGTGTAGAGATGGAGTTAAATACATTTTCGCATGATTTCTGAAAGATTATGACAACAGTTGTCTCTTTTCCTAAAAAATTCAAGCAAACGAATCTCATCTTCCAAACCGCTCTCAACTGTTGTTGAGTTGAGTTGTTGTTGTGTGGATATGAACTGACTTGATAGAATCGGCCGATTATTCGTTGCAGTGTGAACACAACACACCGAATACGCTGACCTGTCCGAAATCCGGTTCGTACCTCGATCCGAATTCGTTGTATAGTGTGAACGTACCTTTAGACTTTTTAGAAGCCGGATGACATTTGCTCTTGTCAAACTTTGATTGAGGTGGTAACACAGGTGATTGTCTGAAAACAAGAACTGTGGATTTACTGATAACGCCATTTACTATCCTTTAAAGTGGCATGAGCTGCCGAAATTCACACTTTTTTCATAATTTCTGATCGTCACGACAGAACGAGGCTTTGAAGGCCATCGAAAAACTAAATGATTGGCGTTGGAATGAGGAAAATCCATACCGTATGTGCCCTGTACGAACCGAAAACGTGTTCGAAAAGTAGCAAAATTTAAATAACCGGGACGACCATTCATTCATTCATTCAAGTCAAAGTTAGTTGAAAACAATACTTCATCGTACATTTTTGAGACTAGAAGCACTAAAAAGCTTCTGAATTATACGTCTTGAGAAAAATAGCCGATAATTTCAACATTCTGTGTTTACGTCAAAATATCAACATTTTGGCAGCTCATGCCCCTTTAATAAAGTCATGGTTTTACGTTAAAAAACTGTGCGCTCCTGGGTCCTGTCTTACGAAGCTGGCGTAAAGTTGCGCATAGGCCTACAACATGGACCAGTTGCGACTAGGGCGTAAGTTCCTATAGTTTTAACACTGATTTACGTCCGACGTAACTTACGCCAGCTTTGTAAGACAGGGCCCAGCAGGTAATCGCTCATCAAGGTACCCCTGTTTAAGCTAAGCCATGATTGCCGGACACTCAAGGGTACTTGGGCAAAATAACTTTAACTTCTTCATGATTATTCTGATCATAATAAATGCACATTCCAACTATTTTACAACAGTCTTTTACAGTAATTTGATTGCTGGTGGGTCAGTGTTTTATATATCATTGAGGACTGTTTATTTTTAAGCCAAAAACAAAGTAGAAAATAACGTGTTTCACCAAACTAAATGGACGTTGGGGAGTTTCTCTGACCATCAATCAAAGCCATATCACCCCCATTGAAAGCAGAGAAATGCGTTATATACGCGCTAATGATAGGTTGTATAAACTATTTTCACACTTGGGATGAAAGTCATTATATTACGACAACATGGACTTTACTGGAGTATTCAACAGCAGGGCCAAATAAATGAAGTCATTACAATATGTTTTTATTCAGGGCTAATATGTTTCAATGAATTCTCTCACCAGGCGATGTTAAAGTAAGATTTCAGTGACTTGTATACTCATTTTTTGTATGAACTCTATCAAATAAGGATATAATTCCTGGTTTATCTTCAAGGTTGTGCATAAATTAATACGTATACGCTGTTTCAGTTTTCAATATATATGATATTCTATTGAAAGTTAACAACTTATTAATTGGGTATGCATATATCTAAAAATGGTACTTTTCATCAACAATACAAAGATTATTCTTAATTATGAATAGTTTCATACCAAATATAAATGCATCGCTCTTTACGACAGACGACGAGGATGTGTTTTCTGCTAACAAATTATTAAAAGTTATACAACACAAATACTATTGACTAAAAGCGTTAGTATAATGTGAATTCCACAAATTCGTGAAAATTTAGGCGCGTTATTACAATTTTCCACAGAAAAAGACTTGTTCGGCTTCCATAATATTGGCAGCAACAAATATAGTGTCCAACAAGTAAATGAAATTGAAATAACCGGGATGTACATTCATTCAAGGCATAATTTAGTTAAAACACTACCTAAACGTACATTATCGAGACCAAGAGAATTAAAACACTTCTAAATTGTACTTCTTGAATAAATAGCCGATAAATTCAACATTATGTTTCAAAGTAAACTATCCCCATTTTGGCAGTTGACTTAAAACAGAATGTGGAAATTACGTGAATGTACGTGAAAGTATGCTTTGAACTAACATAGGCTTAGAATGAATGAATGTTCGTCCCGGCTATTTAACTTTTTTACTGTCGGCACTCAAAGGGTATGGATTTTCCTCATTCCAAAGTCAATCATTTAGTTCAGCGATTATTTTCAAAGCCTCTTACTGACATAGATATCAGAATTTATAAAAAAAAAATTTCTGCAGCTCATGTCACTTTAAAGATGATACCTAGAAAAGGTAAATAAATTCAGCTAGATCTCGATTTCTTAATAAACCGGATAATGTTGTTATATTTTTGCATGATGATAAACTGAGTATCTGAAAGTATATGTGTATTCTCACTTCGTACATTGGTTACTTATTTTTTAAACTAACATATATACAAGAGGAATTTGTAAACGGGTTATTCCCAGCCAGTCTTAGACATTCTTTCAGGCGTTTCTTCCTTCGATATGTCAAACACACGGTACTTCCGGTGGGTGAGTTTTGTCTCGGTTTGTCTAGCCGTTATACATTCTTCACATCACTGAACCAGGATATCTCATCTATTGTGTATGGATAAAGGATTTCCACTCCATTTGGCTAAATTCCAAAGTAGCTGGATTCTATCCCAGCACAAATAAATTCTGGACAAATTAGGTGGAACTTTAAAGCTGAAACTAAATGGTTTAAACTAACGTGGTAGAAGAAATTAACATATTGTTTATTAGTCGCATTACTCTTCCCCGAAAGAGAAATATCGAAATATTTTGGGTGGGCCTGGTACAATGTTTCTTCACCATACGATTTTAAACCGCTAGTTAAAACGTGTGTATTCTGAAACTTTACGTGTGCCACGCTAGCCTATTGAACTATGTATTTAAGGATAATCACGGAAATGGCACGAGAGGGGGTGGTATTATTTATTTTTACAGATGACATTTTAGTTTGTCAAACTATATTAAAATTAGTCGGACAACAAAAGAAACATTACAGTTTACCACGTGAAATCCTTGTTGACGAGCCAATCCATGTACAATTCAAAAACTCGCTTTTGCAACAACTCACTTCCAATCTCGTTTGAATCGAATAAATATTTTTTTTACTGAAATTGCTTGACAGTATATCTATTTTCAATGCTCGTAAATTTTCGTAAAATATTAGTGCAGAGAGATACATTTGCCAAGGCACCCAGTTTTTCTACAGTAAATAAATCTTAAAATTGTAATTTTCCTTCAAAACTATTCTTTTATAATCAAAATTTCCAAAAATCTGGCCACCAATGGGTCGCGGGTTCGAATCCCACTCAGTCCAAAAATTGGAAAATTTTCTGACTGGGTTTTCACTCGAACGACCTATGTGGGATGGTTGCCAGTTACCAGCGGAAGGTCGTGGGTTTCCTCCGGGCACAGAGCCCGGTTTCCTTCCACAATAAAACTGGCAACGCCGCCATATAAGTGAAATAATCTTGAGCGCGGCGTAAAACACCAAACAATCAATCAAAAAATCTGGCAATGATTTTATTCCATTTAGATAAATGGTCACCATTTATTCGGATACCCGATGACAGTAACTAAAAAAGCGAAGGTAGCCATTCAGGGTCAAAGCCAATAGAACCATTCAGCATCACTTACACTTGAATACCCACGTGTCATGATGCTGTTGACAGACCACCAAGATAACTGAATCATCCAGGACCAGAAACACGAAACCAGTGTCGTGATGCTCTTTACAGACCACCAAGATAACAGAATCCTACAGCACCAGTAACACGGAACCAGTGTCATGATGCTGGTTACTGCCCACCAGGATAACAGAATCCTACAGCACCAGTAACACGGAACCAGTGTCATGATGCTGGTTACTGACCACCAGGATAACAGAATCCTACAGCACCAGTAACACGGAACCAGTGTCATGATGCTGGTTACTAGCCACCAAGATAACAGAATCCTACAGCACCAGTAACACGGAACCAGTGTCATGATGCTGGTTACTAGCCACCAAGATAACAGAATCCTACAGCACCAGTAACACGGAACCAGTGTCGTGATGCTGGTTACTGACCACCAAGATAACAGAATCCTACAGCACCAGTAACACGGAACCAGTGTTGTGATGCTGGTTACCGACCACCAAGATAACAGAATCCGTCAGCACCAGTAACACGGAACTAGTGTCGTGATGCCGTTTACTGACCACCAAGATAACTGAATCATTCAGCACCAGTAACACGGAACCAGTGCCGTGATGCTGGTTACTGACCACCGGGATAATAGAATAATTCAGGACCAGTAACACGAAAATACCCACTTGTAGAGTTGCTGGTTACTGACCACCAGGATAATAGAATCATTCAGACCAGTAACACGAAAATACTCACTTGTAGCGATGCTGGTTACTGACCACCAGGATAACAGAATCATTCAGCACCAGTAACACGGAAATACCCACTTGTAGCGAGGCTGGTTACTGACCACCAAGATAACAGAATCATTCAGCACCAGTAACACGGAAATACCCACTTGTAGCGAGGCTGGTTACTGACCACCAAGATAACAGAATCATTCAGCACCAGTAACACGGAAATACCCACTTGTAGCGAGGCTGGTTACTGGCCACCAAGATAACAGAATCCTTCAGCACCAGTAACACGGAACGAGTGTCGTGATGTTGGTTACTTATTACTATTAGAACCATTCACGATATGTTGAGACAGACATAACTAAAGGCACATCTTAATTATCAAAGAAGCAGAAAAATAGCAATATCGTACAAAAGCCGTATACTTCTGGATATGTAATCCGAAGTCATAATTTTGCTTTCCAGCTTCATAACAAAATAGTTATTAAATTTATCTAAAATATGTTTAATGAACAGGTAAATATTATAATATCGAAACAAATGTCAAAGTCTTACTTCGTGGGGATACCTTAATTATTTATTATTACAGGTAAATATTGTTTTAAACAGAAGTGTACCCTTTGCTAGCTAGCATGATTTTCATGTTTTTAAATTTATGGGAGATGTTTATGTAACTAAACCAATAATCTTATATTTCCATCCCTAATCTTGGCTATTCATCAACAAACTCATCTTACCAAATGAGTTATCCACACCCCTTTTGTAAACTTGTTTCTTTAACTAAGCCGGCGTTCTGTGATTTAATCTCGTAAGCCAATGTAATCCAAATTTTTCTTTCAGTTTGTCAGTTTTTTTAAAGAGAAAGGACACTGAAACGTCTCACTTTAAACCAAATCTGGTGATTGATCGCTGCTGTTTATAAAAAAACACTAATATATCAAAATAAAGTTTAATGAAATCTAACACTTGTAAGAAAACCATTCAGAAACAAGTATAATGCTCCAACCCAACATGTTTACAAAATCTTTCCAATGAGCTTTCAAAGAATTATGAAATTCCAAGCATGGAATAAAACTTAATATCCCAGTTTCCCTTCAATATAGTCAGTTTTGTACGATGATAACATGGCCGAGATTTTGTCAGTAATGTCGAATACTACTGCGTGTAATACAAAATACTTCAATGTGGCATGAGCTGTCGAAATGTTGATATTTTTGCGTGAAATACGTATTTGTAATTATTATTGACCGCTCTTCCTATTCTATTATTTGATTGATTTTGTAAATATTTTGTTTCATTTGAAAGTTAAGATATCCTTCTTGAAGGCTATTGGTCTGTTTACAGCTTAGTTAAGTATATCTGGATTCAGCCAAGTTGTTACTGAGATTGCGGAATATTCTCGTAACTTAAATATGTCAAGTCTCTATAGCTGTGCTAATTTATGCTAATGCCTGTTATTATCTAAAGGTAGACACTCAAATGATTGCCCCAGTAGTACTGCTAATGTAGAATTTGCCATCCCTTTACTAGCGTAAACTGTAAATAACCTGCCTTTTACGTTTTAGAACTCGATTGCTGGCTATTAGCATATTAGATGTCATCTAAGGGCTGTAAAACTTGAAGACAATCTTGTCTGTCCCGTGCTACTTATCTTACGCGAGGATTGTCGGCTGTCGAGCAGAAGTCTTTTGATCAAAATACTAATCTGGGTCCTCTCTATAAAGTCGTTCATATTTTTTTAATGAACTCTGGGTTTCCATTCCGATCACATGAAGGTATCTTAGAGAGTCATTTTGTACCACCGACACAGTCTCTGATAATTTGCAGATATGCAGGTTAATCTCTTTATTTCACTCTTTCCTGGAAATACTAGTTTTGTACTGCTATCCAACTAAGAAGAAAGCCTGATCGATTAATTAGTACATATAGCACGCCTGTTCCTGACCAAATATCCGCCCACTTTGGCCAAAAAATTACATCAAATGTCATGAAAGCAGACAATTTGTTTTTAACAGCTCTGGCTTAAAACTACGACGAAGAAGAACAACCGAGTACAAAATAAAATATACCCCATTCGACTTGTAAGTGAAGTCCCATTTTGGAATCTGATTGTATAAAACAATTTCAACGTAATCTGCTTTATATCCCACAGGAATAAATTCCAGTCCCATCCTCATAAATGGTTTCATCACAGATACAGGTTCGATGTTGTCTTCTTCGTTAAGACATATTTTGTTTCTTTAGTTTCTATGTTTTGGACAATTCTCCTCCAATAAATAAACTTTGATAATCTACAAATACTTGAATTCAATGGTAGGTTCGTGGTAGTTAAAAACCCCAAATATTATTCATTTTGATTGTCTTAAAGAGGGCTGCATTTAAAAATATATTGGTAGATGCTATAGTCAACATGGATATCGAGTGCAGTCGGCAGTTTTGAAGAGAGCACATATAAGTTTTAATAGGCATAATTGTATATTGCCTCACTATATCGGCTGGTTAACAAACCATCGTTATCCTTTACCAATATATGTTGTATATTGCCTAACAACAACAAAACATTTGTTTTTGAATTTTGAACTTGATTAAAAATAAAAGATTGTCACATGTGTTGCTCTGTTACCAAATGCCTGAAACACGATCGAATGATAGCTTTATTGCCAGCTTATTATTCCAGTAATTTTTCTGGTTACTATGACAACTAATCACTTTGAATGGAGGAATATTTACAAGTATCATTGATATGGTAATGATAACACACCAGACTCAGTTTTCTAATTAGTTCTGAGTAAACTTCATTTGCGAAGAACAGTTTGTCCAATAGTCGAACAGCCGCTTTGATTATGGGCAAATAACTGTTTTATGCATTTAGAATAGCGATGACCATTTATGTAATCAAGATACGGATCTGGTTTGTAGACAGATACCTGGGACTAACAGTTATTTTGTCTGCTCAAAATATCTAATTGAAATCAAGGTATTGATTACAGCCGTTTACATACAGATACCAGCACCATCATGAAATCAGCTAATGTGTTTTTTATTATCAAAGAGACGGGTTGACATTTTATAACCACAGGATGATGGACCGTACAATATTAGATTTCAGTGAGAAATCAGCGACAAATACCGTTGAGTATTACCAAAAATAAATCAATATGTTAACATCGTCATATATGCGACACACTGTTTAGAATAAACCAATAATCATTGAATTTACATGCCTTTCGGTTCCTTTTCAAGTAATGATCTAAAAAAGCTCCACCTGAAACAATGAAACATACTCAAAATCGCTTACTTTACAGCAGGTAAAAAACACAGACATCATGCACTTACAATTGATGTATTGATTGTATTGTTAGATACTTTGCAGAATTTAATCCAGCAACGTGTGTGAAATGAGAACATGTTCACCGATTTCTTATGTCTGTAATATAGCCTACACAAAGAAAAAAGTTAAGCACCCCCTAGAAAGTCTGCACCGACCGATAAAATCATTGGTGTAGGGAGATTGTTAGTAAACTGATATTGCAGAATGATTGTGACCATAAAGGGTAACATTGTGGCGATAAAAAATCACCATTAATGGCAATAAGCTATACAATTTATTCAGGATATCGTTAGTCAAATCAAAAATGCTTGTAAGTATGACACTTCAGAGTCCATCGGGCTTCACAGGGCGAACATATTGAAGTAAAAATGTCACTTTGAGTGCGTAGAACACATTCCTAGAGCAAAAGGTCAATAGCGCGTATATCCTCCATTAGTCCGAATTACAGCTTCCAACCTGCGTCTCATTCCTCCAGTGAAATGTCGAATCTGTTGAAGGGGGAACTGCCGCCAATACCGATATAATGCGGCTTCCAACGCCTGTAGATTTTGTACATTTTTTCTGCCCATCCTATCCCAAATGTACTCTAAAGGATTCATATCCGGACCCACAGCGGCCTAAGGCAGAGTTGTTGCAACCGATAATGTAACAATCTCCGATAATGCAGTACCCAACCGATATTGTATCACATTTTGACCGAAAGTGTATCACCAACCGATAATGTAGTAAAAACGCCCGATAATGTAATAACTTTTTCAACCGATAATGTAGTAACTTTTAATTGATAATGTAGTAAACACCTTTCCAACGGATACTGTATCATTTTTTTTACCGATAATGTAGTAAATGCTTTTTTAACCGATAATGTAGTCACACTTGTCCGATAATGTAACAACATTGTTGTTTTTGGTGTCTGTTCTGAAAAAAATCCCGTTCATTGTTATAGAATGATATACATGTATTCTAGTTTACCATACACGGTATAGGGGCAAATCATGGCATCTCAAGAGTCCATATAGTAAAGGATATTGTATGGTAAAACATGGTGTGAACTATTGCTTTTTTCTGAAACGTAAAGGTTTGTATATACCATTTTAATTTTAGATGCTGCATTTCTATGAGAGGGTGTGCAGGTCCGCCCATCCGTAACGCTTTATTTTGAAACGCGGGTAACTCAAGAACTTAAAGCCATCTTCAGCGTTTCGAGAATAACTCAAGAACCGTTTAAGGGATTTCGACGAAACACCACAGGCACAATGTCCTTACGAGTGTCTATCAACGTATGACGTCACCAAACCGTATATCAATATAAGCCATTTTGAATTCTTTAATTTTAAAACACGGATAATTGGACAACCATCCGAGGAATTTTGACCATACTTTGTTTTTAGAATGTCCCTTCAAAGATCTACCAATATGTCACGTTATAGGAGGGTGTCTATGTCCGTCTGTGCGTCGGTAGTTTTTTTCAAACACGGATTACTAAAAAAACTATTTTAGCGATTTTGACTAAACTTAGAATCCATAATGTTCTTGCAAGGATATATGGATCTGGGATGTTTGAGTAAAGAAGTGAGCGCACAAGGATGCATCTTATGTTACCCACGGCTACTGGTTATAAAAATCGTGGCTCAGTGAAGGCGGTTCGCTTCGATCAACATCAGCTTTACTCTAATATGTCTCGGTCATATGCGATTTAATTGAGGTTTTATTCTACGAACTGATTTTTAAACCTGCCTCCGAAATCGTCGTGATATAAAAATAAATAATTTGAGAACACGGAAAATAGCAGACAAAACAAGAGGCCTCGGAAAGTTCAACCGTTAACTGTACAAAAGCGCAGTGTCCTACCGTCGTCCTGAAACACCAAGCTGTCATAGGTGGATAATGTGCATTTTTGTGCAAAACGTTTTGTAGAATTTCAAAACATCTTTTTGTAGGTAAGCCGGGAACGGGTCTCATAGGTCTCTGAAGGAGCAGTTGTTCATTCATTTCGACCTGTTTTGCTTATTATTGCTCACTACAGCGGCATAGCCATTGTATTCTTTTTGGTTCTGAGCAAGCACCTAGCTTGCTTATATAACAAAATGGTTCTATAGGAGTCACCCAATAACCCAACAAGTAGTTATCTATAAGTAATTGTTCACCTTATTGTAACCTTTCAACTTCTAAATGCAATATTTCTCAATCTTTCTAATTCAAATTTTCTACTTCAGGTCAAATAGTCTTCTAGTAATAAATATTCAAAAATGTACTCAAAGTTTAAAAGGCATGGTTATTTTTCCACACAACTTGACTACAACTCCACACGACTATAAAAGTCTGAATTTAGCACACCAGTAATACTAACAGATCCTTGTTAATGATTAGCTTATTAATTTTAGTTTATTTGAAGCTAGTTGTGCGCATCGCATTTTCAGCCAATTTGACACTTTAATACAAGTTTTATTAACACGTGCTGTCCTGATGGTCTAGACTCTAGCTGTGAGCGTTTCATTTTCAGCCCCTTTGTAGAAACGCTTGACAAACTGGGACCCTTACTTTTTGTTGAGAAAGCTGCATGGTAGATTGTGGTTCCATTTTATATTCGTCTTCCCCCCTTAAATCTAGTTGTACACCCCTCTTTTTCTGAGTACATATATCTAACGATTTGGCGACTGGCGAAATTTCTGTTTTTTATAATTGCTAATTTGAGAAAAGCACAGGATATGTTTTTAATTTCATCTGTTAAGAGTGGTCGATACTGGCGAGTGTTCAGAATATTGCTTTTAATTTATTTAAAGTTAAACGAGTATTTTTTCAGTGGAATACCGGTTTATGTTTGCTATTGAGTTCAACTAATAAAACTTACGGGTTACATTCAATTAACTTTGTTAGAGCTGTTCATAACAATTTATTTAATTTAAACGCAGTCAATACGTAATTGACACATCTTATCGACCAATTAAAAGCATCCATTTTATCGAATCCTACAAGTCGGTACGACAAATCGCACATTGAGAACGGGGCTTAATGCTTCATTTCGATTGATTCAAGTATATTTCATGAACATGTCACAGATTTGAGTTTCTATAAAGATTTTTGTCGTACTGAATTGAGTTGATTTATAGTGGCGATTGGTTCAAACTTATTTCATGAACATCTCATGGATTTGAGTTACTTGAGTTTCCACTGGTAATAAGAACACAATCACAAGATTTTAATAGGATTTGAACCCATTGATTGATTGGTGTTCTTCGCCCTTAAAATATGTCTCACATATCATAGCGTTATAGATTTAATGGAGGAGCAAAGGCGCACGACTTTTACCCGAACGGTATGCCTCTCCACATATGTCGATATATGGAGTAAAGAGACAGAATGTTTTCAATTTGGATCCGTGTGGATGAACGGCTGGGCCGTCAGAGTATCCCAACACTCTCCATTAAGGATTTTGTACACAGAGTAAACCCCGACCTTCCGCTGACAATCATTCGTTCGAGTGAAACCGCAGTCAGAAAATGATTCCGATTATTTGAACTGAGTGGGATTCGAACCCGCGGCCCATCGATGGTAACCTTGTTTGGAGGAGCACTCTATCGACTGCACCACAATGGCCTCCGAGTAGGTGTTTCGAAAACAAGTACTATTAGATGCGTCCTCGTGCGTTCACTCCTTTTTCCACATGTACCCACGGACGCATGGCACACTTGCCGCGAAAATTTAAAAATTAAACGAAACTTACCAAGTTGAAGTTTGATTGGAATTCTACCATTGTCATAGGTCAGGAACGAGGAATTACGTGAGATTGTGCACGGCCACTTGCTAATCAGTATTCAGAGCAAACAGTTGAGTGGTTACAGACGAGGAATTTCGAAGGGTTGGGTTGATATCAGATATTGTAGGGTGGGCACGTAATTCCTCGTTCCTGACCTATGACAATGGTAGAATTCCAATCAAACTTCAACTTGGTAAGTTTCGTTTAATTTTTAAATTCTACCCTGTCATAGGTCTACGTCACTAAAGGAATCACGTGAGATTTTAGAGCCTGTGACCACGAAACCCATACAAATTACCACAAGAGGTGATACAAATAAGCAATATATATATTTAGATTTGTAATTTTTAATCCAAAAAAGAGCATCCATGAAACATGTAGCATGTATTAGTCATCGAATAAATGATATTGCTAAATATCCAACACAAATAATGAGCATTTTTAATGAGTTTTCGCATAAGAATGCAATAAAATATCCCCAAAATTCGGGTTTTCCAACACGGGTCTGTTGTAGAATTGTGCAAAAGTTCGCTCAGATTGCCAGTTAGCCCTAGACAGAATAATATTCAGTGGAACACTGATCCTAAATGCTTTGGAGACCGAAGCGGCTCTGGTGCTGTGAGAATGGAATATGCTAGTGTCAATTCCGCATCTGTCCAGTATCACTTTAATCCATCTAGAGATAGTCTCTGTAGATACAGGTTTATGGGGTTTAATATAACTCAGTAACAAGGAGGAGTTTCCTCCACGGAAAGTTTCCGTTCTATGAACGTATTCCTTTAAGTAGGTTACCACACACAAAGTTTCATCCGTAAATGACAACAACTCAATCGGTTTTAGATGTTTTCCAGGTCTGGAAGTCTTCAAAAGAGAATCGACAACGATAACACATTTTGTGTCAGAAAAAGTTATGGCGTTAACATTAATTAAATGAAGAGTTTGGCATCTCTGAGCCGTTAATAGCGCTAACAAAACGGTTACTTTTAAAGTCAAGTCCTTTAAGCTTATTTCACTCGCTGGTGATAGGCTTCGTAAATAAGTAAAAACCATGGAAACGTCCCAAGTCTGGACATATCGCGGAAAACTAGGCTTTCTTTCAAAAATCCCTTTCATAAGTCTCTTAACCAAAGGCTGATTCCCAAATGTAATTCCATTTGACAGTGTTAATATGGTAGATAGAGCTGACCTTGCCGTGTTCACGGCGCTGTACCCCAATCCATTGTTGGCCAAGCTGGCTAGGTAATTAATTGCATCATTTAAATGTGGCGAAATCGGATTAATGTTTCTGTCCGAGCAAAAAAATCTCCATCTTTCAAGATAGGTCCTGTATTGTTTTTTAGTTCCCGTTCTCCACGAGGCAAGGATATATTCAGTAGCCTCTGATGATACGCCCGTATCAGTGATGATTTCCCGGACAAATGGCAAATCATTAGCACCATCTTTTGGTGTAGAGCATGGACCTTCTCTGGCTGTCCTGGTAATGTGAGAGTTCGCTCCCCTTTGGGTAGTAATATTGGATTGTCTATCAGCATCCGCAACAACTTCGGGTACCAAATTTGTGTTGGCCACCTGGGTACCACTATCACTCCGGTGGAGCTCTCCTCTGATATCTTCTGTAGGACTTTGGTTATTACACTAAAAGGAGGAAAAGCGTAAAAATTATAATCATTCCAACATATGGAAAAAGCATCTACAGCAACTGCATACGGGTCAGCTTTATATGAGATGTATGGGTTTAACTGATGGTTTATTCGAGAGGCAAATAAGTCTATATTGGGTTGAACATTGAGTTTTAGAAATGCCTTTTCTAGCAAAGAGTTGTCTAGTTTCCACTCCATATCAGTATTGTGTTTCCTAGACGCTCTATCAGCTGTGTAATTGTCCGCACCAGGAATATAGCTGCTACTTAGCCAAATGTTCCGCTTTATACACCATTGCCATATATCAATAGATAAGTCAAGAAGCTGATCACAATGATTAGTTCCCATATTGTTTATGGTTGCTACTGCTGTAGTATTGTCCATCATAAGCCGGATATGTTTGCTTGTTAACATGGATTCAAAACTTTTAAGGCCAAAGAAACCAGATAAAAGCTCAAGATAATTGATATGGTTACTTGTTTCATCTGAGGTCCATTGACCCCCAGTGGTCTTGGATTCACATGTAGCTCCCCACCCCTTTTTTGAGGAGTCGGTGTGGATAATGACTTCAGGGTGGGTCTCAGTGATCAAGCTAGAGCTGGATAAAACATTGACACTCCACCATAGTAAATCGCTTTTTGCTTTATTGGATAAAACCATAGTTGCATCAAAATTCCAATTATTTAGACGTAGACTCCGAATTTTGTCCCTTTCAAGATATCGATAGTGAAGGGGCCCGTATCGGACTCCAGGAAAACTCGAGACTAATAGGCCTATAACTTGTGCCACTGATCTAATAGTGGTAGTTTGACAGGCTAGTAGCTTGTCACAGTTAATCTTAATTTTATCAGCTTTTGCTAAACTAAGCCTTGCTGTCATAGACGTAGAGTCTAATATGAAACCCAAATAGGTTATTGTCTGGGATGGTATTAAACTAGACTTTTTCGGATGGACTATAAATCCTAATTTATCGAACAAAGCGACTGTTTCCTTAACATTTTCACAGCATTCTTTGTAGGTATTTCCTTGTAAATAGGAGTCGTCTATGTATCCACTGGATATATAACCTTTACTTCTGAGAGTAGCATATATAGGTTTTAATAATTTAGTGAACATGCGTGGACAGGAGGCCAGGCCATTAGGAAGACAAGTGAACTGATATAACAAGCCCTTCCAGGTAAACTTCAAAAATTTTCTGTATGATCTTGCCACATTTACACTGTAGTAGGCATCTTTCAGATCAACACTCGCCATGTAACAATTTGGAGACATCAGCTTTAACGTGGACAGTAACGAATCCATCTTAAAATGATGATAAGTTACATTGGTATTTAGACTTTTAAGATTCAAAATGAGTCTATATGAGCCATCTTTTTTAGGTTTAATAAATATCGGTGATAAAAACTGATCCATTTCAGGTTGGCTTCGTTCAACAACACCTTTGATCAGAAGGCTTTGAATTTCTTTGTCAATAATGGCGCCCTCAACACCTGTCCAGTGTACTGAGGAGGGTAGAGTAAGCTGGAATGGTTTAGTGTCAAATTCAATTTTTACACCGAAAACCGATTTTAAAATTTCTGGGTCAGAAGTTATATCAGTCCAGCTGCCAATATATTTACTTATCCTGCCGGCCTCAAATGCCAAGGCTTTACTTTCCAAATGTGTTAACAATTTTGAGCAACATGACTCAAAGTTACTCACCTCCAAAATAGGTGGTTGATCCGGAGGATTTATTTTCTCTCCGCCTGTGGTCGCTTGAAGCTGTTCTTTCGGCCTAAAAAATTAGGCTTGTAGCGATTCTGAGAATAGCCTCCTTTATGTTGAGGTTTATAACCCCTGTGTTTCCATTGCTGGTCATTTCTGCCCCTTGTGAAGGCGGCTGAACCAATTTTTTCTGCTTCCTTGGCTTCTTTTAGAGTTTGTGGGAGATTATCCCCAAACAACATTTCAGTGACAGGCACATCTTGTGTGCATATGCCAGCATATTCCTTCCCCAGTGACGGCCTGATTGTCTCCCTTCTTCTAAGTGACATGTCATAAGTGGCATGGCCTAAGAGAGCTAATGCATCTGTAGCAAGGGGTATGGCAGATTTTAGGTCTACAGTTCCGAGATCATCACTCTTTAATAGAGTGTCTGTTAACTGAGCCAAGGCAATTGAAGCTTTTAATAACGTTTTTTGAACGTTAGCTTGCCTTAAATCCGCTCGTTTAGCGGATGCGTTCAGTTTCCTCCATAATGGGGGGTTAACTTTTGGTACCAACATTTTATTGCAATTTTCAGGTCGATTGTATTTTTTAAGTTTGGACTGAAGCTTGTCATCAGCCAACTTGTTGGACCATCTGTTATTAATAATATTAGCCAGTTTATCGGTGATAATAGGCCCAATTGCTTCATCGCCTTCCAAGTCCTGTTCGATTTTTGCTAACAGGTTATTGTCTGAATCTTCAGTGGCATTTACATTGGTATTTCTTGGCCGTATCAGTGAATTCACTTCATCACTATCTGAGTTTGAACTCATGGCATGTTCAGGTACGTCTGACCCGTCCGGTGGACTGGTTCGGCGTCTTTTCAGAACCGGTTCCCCGGCAGATGTACTAGGCCTAGGGTCTAGGTTGTCCCGCTGAACAATTTTTTCATAAACCTCACTCATTTTTGCCACAGACTGGGCTAACAAAGATAAATTTTGTTGCTGTTCTTTGCGGTCCGAGGCAAGGGTGGTAATCATATTTTGAATTGAAGCTAATTGGGATGTGTTATGAGTACCCACCTCGGACTGCAGTATAACACCTGACTGAATAGTCGAGTTATGAGCAAGGTTTTCATCTTGCTCGCCAAGTAAAATATTTTCATCCAAACCCAGTGGGTCAATTAGAGAGTGAGAAGACATTGGTGGATTTATTACTCTAAATATACAGGGTCTGTATTGAATAGAGTAGGTTTTCTCGTGAGTAGGGTCTACTCACTTTGAGAAATGTATATCTGAGAAGTCGGAGTTCACACTGTACAGGTGAGAACCAAGATAATGCGACTTTCTCGTAGCGAAGCTAGTCGGCACACTGATTAGCAAGTGGCCGTGCACAATCTCACGTGATTCCTTTAGTGACGTAGACCTATGACAGGGTAGAATCATGATTATTGTTTACATTAAAAAAGAAAGACCGTTTTCTGTATTTTTCCCAGACAATATAAGTTAGGAACTTTCTATTTTTACCAAAATTTAAAAGTTTGGACGTCACTTGAATTTGAAAAGTTGAATTGTCAGGTACCCGGAACGTAAACAAACCAAGCTGCCCCCTATTGGCGATTTTATGTTTCAGTCGAGTGAGTGAACTAACGGCACAGTGTAATTTTACGTAGGCCTATTTATCTGAGAAATACAGACTGACGATCGGTTAACAGCGACTGGAAAAGCCTGCCGATAAATGTTTGAGTGTAAAACACCGATACAAAGGCCTGAAATGAGGGTAAACCAACACGAAAGTTGACCGACACTGATCGTTGTTGTTGTAATCAGGCTTCGATTCGTCGTTTGTTTTTCACCCCATTTTTACATCCTAAAGCTAACTAGACATGTTTTATGTGTCCTATGTTTAAGTTTAGTGGTATTAGTCGTAGTAAGCTCGTGTAAATTGGTTTTCTTGGCAAATTTAAACAGGCTACGGCGGCAAGTGTGCCTTTAAGTATACAGGTGCTGCAACGTCAACAATTCAAAGATCGTTGCAAGAACGTTTTGTATGAGAAAATTCGTCAAAATCACTGAAATGCTTCTTGAGAATTTTGTTTAAAATCAAGGACTTCAAAAGCGCATAAAGGTCATGCGACTTGAGATACAGTATTATGGCATTCTACATTTATAGATCCGTTGAGGAACATTGTGCTCCGTAAGCTTCCTTAATATCTTTAAAACAGTTCTTCAGTTATCTACGTTTGGAAATAAGGAATTCTGTCTTGTGAAGTCACACATTGGTAGAAAGTTGCAAAAACATTATGCACAAAATCCGTTTCATAGTTCTTGAGTTATCAGCGTATTAAATAAAGCGTTACGAACACACCCTCTTATAGAGATGCTTGGACGCATTTAAAATAAGATTCTATTTCTGGCATTTTAAGCATATCTAGTCATGGAGCTTGTGTTTGGCCAATTGCACATCCTAGCTTCGTGACCGAAACAACCCAAAATTTCCCTTCGCTGGCTCTTAAGACATTCTCTGATAGATAAATCGACATTGACAAATCCATCTATAACGAGAAACATCAGTGACCCATTGATCAGAAGAAAAAATTATAAGTCATTGTCCCAGATGTAGCTAGCTCTATGATCAGAATTACCTACATGTAACCACCAAATTTTGCAACTGAGAGAGTGGAGTAACACGCCGTTCGAAAACAAGGATAGGCACAAATCTTTAAAGTGGCATGAACTGCCAAAATTCACACTTTTTTTCATAATTCTGATCGTCCCGACAGTAAGAGGCTTTGAAGGCCATCGACAAACTAAATGATTAGAGTTGGAATGAGGAAAATCCATACAGTATGTGGCCTATACGAACGGGAATAGTGTTGGAAAAGTAAACAAATTTAAATAACCGGGACGACCATTCATTCATTCTAAGCCAAAGTTAGTTCAAAACAATACTTTATCGTACATTCGTGAGATTAGAAACACTAAAAAGCTTCTGAATTACACGTGTTGAGAAAAATAGCTGATAATTTCAGCTTTCTGTTTCAACGTCAAAATATCAACATTTTGGCAGCTCATGCCACTTTAATATATTGTTGTAGCTTATGTTGTTATCTAATGAATTTTTAAAAATTGTTATGGTTGTTTAATGATTTTTAATTGTGTTCAAGTGAATAGTTTATTGGTTAAACACGGCAAGCGCGCGGATAGTATGCTAGTTAGCTGGTACAATCGAAGGCGACGGCTCCTTTTACCTAACATCATTGTGATTTCCGGATGCTTTCGCTAAGGTCCGCGCCTATATCTTCTTTGCAGGAACGCTTTTTCGCAATACATGATAATCAAGACATTAGGGGATAAACGAACACTGTGTGTCCAATGGCTTTAATTTCTATTTCGGGATAAAATCTGGAGGTGAATATGTGTGGCCAAAATGTTAAATTTGGTTACCGTATCCCCGACTTAACTTAATTCGTATAAAACACTTTAATTATTTTGAAGAAGTGTATTCGAAGACGGTCGACATAATATGTTGTTACATTATCGGGCAAGTGTGAGTACATTATCGGTTAAAAAAGCATTTACTACATTATCGGTAAAAAAATTTATACAGCATTGGCTAGAAAAGTGTTTACTACATTATCGGTTGAAAAAGTTATTACATTATCGGGTGTTTTTACTACATTATCGGTTGGTGATACACTATCGGTCAAAATGTGAAACAATATCGGTTGGGTACTACATTATCGGGGATTGTTACATTATCGGTTGCAACACTTGACGTGTGACCAATGGATCCTTCGCCAGGTCCTCAAATTCCAACCTCGTCGTGCTAAACACCAACCCAAACGTATCCGTTGATGGCGATCTGACAATAGGGGGCGTTTGATGACTCTCCTTGCCCTCAGACCTGCAGCTTTCAATCGGTTTCTCGCGGTTCTTGTGCACAGACATCGGTTAGGTAGCCATTGCCGTTTCAAAGATGGACTTCAAAGATGCAAATGGATGACGTCGGATCAGTTCCCTATCTTCACACTGTGATGTTACAGGTAGTCGACCTGAGCGTTACTGACACACATGAATTGTCACAATCGTTTAATAGATCATCATTCTTATCATCAACATAAATGGCATAACAGTTAACATTAATGCAGATTTATAATAATTAATCTCAGGATTGGGTGCCTAATTTTTTTCCTTGTGTGTATAACCTCTAATCTTTTTAGAACTACTACATATAAAAACTTATCTTGTTATAAGAAAAAAATGCATTGACAGCTAAAGTCAAATACCTAATATGGATTGCACGATCAACTTTTCACAAATAATCCGCCACAAATAACTTCTATTTCAAGCTGCATTTATATACCAGCGGATCGGCAGAAATATGGTATTCGTCGATAAAATGTCGCCTCCGTAGATTATCCCTCCCAACGCTTATTGGTCGTGGGCATATATAGTATCAAGCATTGTTTAAAAGGGCATTTTTCTAAAACCACACAATCAGAACAAAATTGATATTTCAGCTTTTTATAGTTATTAGTATTTTGTGCATTATTTTCCTTCATTTTATGAGCATTTGACGATAAGTTACTATGGTAACCAGATTGATATATCGTGTGATAATCTGACATAAGACGTCCATTTCGACAGATGGATGTTTTTTATTCGTCTTTCTGGGCTTCTAATCAGTGTAGTATTTCTCAGGTATAGTAAAATCGAGCTAACATAACTTGACCAACAGATGGCTTCCATACACATGAAATAACATTCGAGAGCACGTATAAAACCATGTATCCCAAAACCGCCTCCAGCTTCACCGTATTACAATCTATCTAGGTTTTTTTTATCACATTTGTATCTCTAGGTCGCCTATAGCTATTGATGATGTAAGTCTAAATAGCTTGCTTGATATGAGTCAATGACTTTAGCCACTTTGCTTCCAAGGTTAACCGTACAGAGAAACCATCTCACAGAAGATAAGTGAAGCTGTTCACAACCTTCCGTCTCTAAAATTTGTACAAACTAATGTAATGCTGAGTGTTCTGAAATTAGTAATACATTGGGCATCATTGGCAGCACACCACCCCTTATAGCAATGAAAAACGATTCGTGTAAATAATACTTCCTTCGCAGATCAAAAATTGTTAAAGAAATCAAACTATTAAGCACTGTTGGTCATCATGGAACGAACGAAGCGAGTTGGGTAGAGATATTTCGCTGCATGGCGACGGCGTTGGACGCTGGCCAAGCCACGTTGGCCTTGGACAACGTTGGCGGTTGTGGCACCCAGTAACGTATAATCCAAATGTGGCACCGGACGATATCTCGTTTATGGGTCGTAAGAGGTGCTAGCAAGTCCTGGCATTTCCTGTTTGCTGGCGTCTGTTGACAAGTCTTAGGATGGTGGGATAACGAATGAAATGAAGGACATCCATCTTAATAGGCTTATTTGAAACACACCAAAGACTGTGGATTGCTGATATTCGGCATTGCAAAAATACATTTAAACCGAAAAAGGTTTCATATCGATGGTCATTACTACACCTAATTAGTATGTTTTTCGCACCTCGATATTTGTATTATGCACTGTATTTTAGAATAATATGTAGGGGTATGTTTGTGAGAAAGGATCAATTGCCATAAAGGACTTTTCCGAGCGTTGTATTTCACAAAAAATAGGTCAACATGGAGGACAAGCCTTAGAATTAAAATCTCAACAGTTTTGTACAAATTTTAGAATGTGTGCTGTACACGAACTTGGTTTTGTCACGCGCTGGGTATGCTATCAACTTTTTACTGTATATCATTATTTGTAACTTTCGTTGTCATTCTCAAACACTCTCTTTTGTATAAAACAAAATCAAATTTATTCATTTGCAAAGATGTTGAGAATAAAACGCAGCTAATGTATTTTTGAAACCTTGTAAAAGTGTACCGCAGTTCGATATAATCAATGCAAAAGTATTGAGAAGGCTCCTTATAAAATATATAAAATAGCAAACTGAAAACTTCGACAAAAACATATACCGATTTTGTTCGAGAGCAGCAAATATCCACAACCACTGCTAGTGATGGAGCTGACAAAAGGGAAGTCTTGGCTTCAACTGAAAGAAATCCCAAAATGTCAAATCATTAGCGCTTAGCAGTAGTTATAATATAACCGATTTCATTTATAAAAATACATTTATCTGTGGCCATGGTTTTCCTAGGTTCTATAACATGAAGCGTGAAAATGATCCCAAGCCTTGAGCTAACCTCATTGTCAGTTTGTTATATTTAGGCTTACTGCTCTTTGGAGAACGGACACCATCCAAAATGGATTCTTAAATAAAGAATGCTGATACACTTAAAACAACAATAAAGAAAAGTCATGAATTGCTTGTGATCTGCAGGTAGATTCACTTAATCAGATTTTGGACGCCTGTAACCTCGGTCAATTGCTTTTTCCAACCATCCGACATAAGCTGATCTAACCAGAGCAATGTCAGAAAATCGTCTGCATTTTATGTACACGGACGGTTTAAACATGCTACACATTGTTGAAGTGATGGTCTTACATTAAGGCTGTAACAATGGTGTCTTTTTTGGGTATATATCGTATCCTGACATGCCCGTGTGCTTGCTTTGAGGTGAATGAAGATCTGCAATATGAAAATCTGCCAGTCGGAGATCAAATCGATTTTTGTGATTTCTCTCATTTAGATGGCGTTGGCATCTTTTATTTGTCAGTTTCGCGACCTCATTAAAGCTCTCTGGAGAGTTTCTATGTATTAATTCAACATGGCCAAATTGAAGACGTTCAATATCGGTGCCTGGAGGGGTTTAACCATTCGGAAAGTTTCTCAGTTTACACAGAATCTGCGTGGGATCCATATTTACAGTTAAGCTTTATATATGGAATAATAGATGGTTATCTTTCAATACCAGAACAGCCTTCTTGTCTTGATTTACAAAAATATCGTCCTACTTTCACGGCCTAGCTCCTACTAATTTGCTATAAATCAATTAACTTTTGCTGCAAAGGATGGTCAAACTCTCTTTAAAAACTTGAGGATTTTGGAAGAAAAAACGGCTCAGCTTTTTCGTTCTACAACATACTCTACGCCGTTTTTTGTGTGTGACAACCCCATTGCAAAGAGACTGCAAAATGTACTTTGTCTTTGGTAAAATATGCCGACTAATGCCGTAGACAGTAAACTTCCTCATTCTCAAAGAGAATGCCAAACACTTTTTATATTGTTGAGAAACAACACATGCTAGTCGTAAAGACATTTTCCAAGCCATTAGAAGTTACAGAAACGCTAAAAGGCATACGCTGTCTATACCTTGTATGATGAACATTGATAGATACAGCATTTTTCAAGTTAATTGGAACATGATTGCAATTTTGTCATCTAAATACTAGAAATTGTTTATCCGTAAGTAAATAGCCATTGTTTCGTCGCCTTTTGATATCTAACAATATCACTCAGACATTTAATAAACCAATAGGTTGCCTTTATATTAAAACAAATGTTGTGATCGAAACTCTATCGTTACGACATGATGTTCACTTAAGCCCAAGTACTAAACGAAAACACTCCTTCTACAAAACATATTTAACTATATATGAGAAAACAATAGAATACAAAATAAATATTTACATATTAGCATGTATGAATATCAGTTAAATAAACAAGTTGTAAACCCACCTCATCACGACCTAATATAGTAACACCTGCGCAAGCTTTGACCATCAACCTTTGGCGGGAAATATGAAATCAGCTGACGACACAACTGCTCATTAACTTACACACATTATACCAATACCGATATCCCACGATATCGACCGTTACTCAATTCTGTCCTATTGCCGTAAACATAACATCGTCAATTCCTAGCATCTATATATCTCCAACACCAAATTCAAGCCGTTTTGTGCAATTTGTGTGATTCAATCAACCAGGTGGTAAATTATTTCACTGTCGATTGGCTAACTTTTCAATTAGTACACGTTTTACTGTGTTCAGCATCATGTAGCCAGAGTTGTGCTTTCTTTGGTGTTACATAGTAAAAGAACAACAAGACAATAGAGAAAGTTATTAAAACTCAGGCGACAGCGCCTGTACACCTACAATATGCGTGGATCCGACTTCGAATGGAAGGGTGCTTAACGTTTTATTAACAGTGAGTAAGCTACCATAAAGCTCACGTTTACTGCCGAACTCTAAAGCATGTTTTCCAAATATTCGTCAAAATCACTGAAATGCTTCTTGAGAATTTTGTTTAAAATACAGGACTTCAAAAACGCATAAAGGTCATGCGACTTGAGATACAGTATTATGGCATTCTACATTTTTAGATCCGTGGAGGAACATTATGCTGAGTAAGCTTCCTTAATATCTTTAAAACAGTTCTTCAGTTATCTACGTTTGGAAATAAGGAATTCTGTCTTGTGAAGTCACACATTGGTAGAAAGTTGCAAAAACATTATGCACAAAATCCGTTTCATAGTTCTTGAGTTATCAGCGTATTAAATAAAGCGTTACGAACGGACGGACCTACACACCCTCTTATAGAGATGCTTGGACGCATTTAAAATAAGATTCTATTTCTGGCGTTTTAAGCATATCTAGTCATGGAGCTTGTGTTTGGCAAATTGCACATCCTAGCTTCGTGACCGAAACAACCCAAAAGTTCCCTTCGCTGGCTCTTAAGACATTCTCTGATAGATAAATCGACATTGACAAATCCATCTATAACGAGAAACATCAGTGACCCATTGATCAGAAGAAAAAAATTATAAGTCATTGTCCCAGATGTAGCTAGCTCTATGATCAGAATTACCTACATGTAACCACCAAATTTTGCAACTGAGAGAGTGAAGTAACACGCCGTTCGAAAACAAGGATAGGCACAAATCTTTAAAGTGGCATGAGCTGCCAAAATTCACACTTTTTTCATAATTCTTCATAATTCTGATCGTCCCGATCGTCCCGACATACCGGCCGGTATGTTGCACTACACACTTGATGTTGTTTGAAAAGTCATCTCTACTTAGAATACATTATCGGTTGCAACACGTGACGTTGAGCAAGAAAAGACTTTCGTCCCACCAATGGATTCTTCGCCAGGTCCTCAAATTCCAACCTCGTCGTGCTGGGTTGGGTTGGGTAGCCATTGCCGCTTCAAAGATGGACTTCAAAGATGCAAATGGATTACGTCGTACTAATCGGACCAGTGCCCTATCTTCACACTGTGATGGGGTCATCCTAATGTCTGGCCTAGGACCAGCCTGACCAGCCTAGGACCATCCGTGCGTGGTCGGTCCTTCACAGCACCAGTTTCACCGTGTTTTCTCACAAATCTGCTTTTCACTGTATAATAGTAGCCTAATTGACCTATCGCCAGCTGTCAATCAAATATTTTATTATCCAATGAAAGCGCTCGATTACCGTCACTGCATAGTTGTCCGCCATTTTGCCCGTCAACCGCTAAGGTCCGTCAAACTGGATGGCGGTGAAAGTTTCAAACGAATTTGTACAATGGCGAAGCTAAATTTCGTATTTTATTACGAAAATAGCTTTAGAATGACACAGAAATTTAAATGAGGCCGTATAATGCATGTCATCTCTCAAACTGGAGTCAACTGCACTGTCCAAAGCAGGCGAGACGACGCTGTCTGTCACAATGTGCTGTTTGCAGGCGAGTTATCGACTTGGGCATGGGTGTTTCGGTCCAGCTGATCGAGAAAGACTCCGACTCAGAGGAAATGATGAAAGTAAGTTTTTGTGAACAACACCGTGTAGTTTATATATACCATCGATTCATTGCACTTATTAAAACAAATAACCACACTGGCGTCAATATCATTCTATGGGTTTGAAGTTGGCGAGCCGTGTAGGCTGCACAACGCCCTGTACAAAGTAGCAAGCACCCTCTCCACTGCCCTTTTGGTTTTTATTTTCTCTTTAGAACAATTCAAACAGTTCAGTTTTACCTAGACTACATTATTTCAACATATTTAGTATTATTTACACAGAAAAACGTTTCCAGAATTGAAATTTCGTTTGAAATTCATCCAAAAACTTAATAATTGTCATTGGAATAAGAAAAATTCATACTTGAAGTTGAACCAAAAAATGTTCAAAATAAAAATAAAATTTAAATAATCAGGATTCATTTTAGAGATACGGTCAGAACACTACTCTTAGTCTTAGTTATAATGTACATTCTTGAGTCAAGTAGATATAAAACGCTTCTAAATTGTAGTTACCGATACAATTCAAAAACTTTGTTGTAATGGAAAAAATGTCGACAATTTGGCAGCACACGCAACGTCCACTGCTTTCCTAGTTTTATATGCCTACATTTTGAACCCAAATTCAATATAACAAATTTCCTAAATGCCCAAATGTATATTGTTTGGTTCAATACCAAGCTGTTGTGGTTTTGTAAAAAGTCTTTTTTAGTTTTTTTTTTATTAAATAATGAGAATAAAGGGATAAATTATTAATTTTACAGTGTCAGGGACATTGGATACAGAGAAATGCATATGATTTAAAAAGTAAATAGATGGATCCAGTACAAGTGCCATTAGACCCTGATATTTCTTTACACACTATTGATTATAAAATCTTATGTTTTAGGTTTTTAAACATAGAAAAAAAATTGTGTTGGGCCCTATCGAAGAGAACACAAAGAAGTACTTGATAATGATGGAAAGGAGTTGAAAACTATTTATATGAGGAGGTGGAAACTTGAAAATTAAAAAAAAAATATATCCGTTATATTCTGAGTCTGGGAGAGATGAACATTTTGGAAGCAGGAACAGATAAAACCTCAATTCAAGGAATCTGCTTGAGTGAAAATGGGAAAGCATCAAGAGCATTTATTATGCATTATAGTGAATGTGTTGGTCAAGGAATAATATTAATTTGCTTGGAATCAATGGAGTCTGTTTCAAAACTTTGTTTGTTGTCTTTATCATGTAATATTACAATAGAATTGCTGGGATAACCACTGGTCCACTGTCTGTGTTAACAACCCCCCCCCCCCCCACCCCTTTTCAAGAAAAGAAAAAAAATAAGAATTAATAATGACACATATAATATTATATGATATGGACCAAAATGTGTAACTTTGTCACTTTTCATTCATTTTGACTGATTAACTTGATGAATTGGAATTGTTTTGATTGATTGTAACATGTTGGGGATATATGTCTAAATTTTAGAATATACATTTCATTTTTAAAAAATGATGTGTATCGAAAAACTTAAACAGTCATTTACAACTGCCATATGGATGTTTATTGTTTTGCCAATTTTTTTCAATATTTTATCTTTTACAATTTACTATTGTTTACTGTTAAATGTGAGGAATCTGTTTATGTATCTTTGGGAGAGCACCCTTATAGCTACCCTATAAAAATAAATTAAATAAATAAACTGCAGCTAAAATTGATTTATATCATTTTAAAACATTGCTTTTGTTTGGTCATGATAATTGCTTGATTGGGGTTTATCAGACTTGGAAAAACTTCATATCCCTGACATTCCTAAAAAAAAGAAAATTCAGCGATGGATGAACGGTTTCAATCTCAATTTGGTATGAGAAATGATTAAGGTATCATCTTTGTAATTTTTTGTGAACAACGCAAAGCTCAATAATTGTGTTGTTCACAAGGACTTACTGTGTGGTGATGCCCTAATTATTTCCGCTGTATGTCATTGTGGGTAAGTACCTGTACGTTAAAAGAGTTTCAAATCATTTTTATCTGAATTTACATTATGTTTTTAGGCCACACAATTAGACTCTTTTTTCTGTAGAATGACTCAATCTTTAATTAAGATATCTTAGTTAAATTTGGTTGATGTTTTATACCAAGCTCAAGATTATTTCACTTATTCCGCGGCGTTGGTAGTTGGGGAGGATATCTCTGACCTTGGTGGTTTTGAACTAACTTTGGCTTAGAATGAATGAATGGTCATCCCGGTTATTTAAATTTCGAACACTATTTTGGTTTGTATAGGCAGGGGACTTTATGGATTTCATTCATTCCAACGTCAATCATTTAGTTTTTCGTTGGCCATCAAAGCCTCTTACTCAGTATTGTGACGATCAGAAATTATGAAAAAGTGTGAATTTTGGCTGCTCATGCCACTTTAATTTTAAATTTAATTTCTATAATGAATAGCTTTAGAAAAAATATGGCAAGTACATCCGACTGAGTATGAAACAAAAAGGGCCTCGATTCACACTGGGAAATTCGAGATTCTGTACGTCAGTAGCTAAACATAAATGATTAAAACCATCGTCATTTGAATCTAGCCGCACAAATGTGTCTCATCCTGTTTTACTGACTTTGCCGGTCAGTAATTTGAATCATGACAACAACAACGTTTTTTTTTTTTTTTTCACAAACGAAATCTGAACTCATCGGACCAGGAACAATTAAAGGAGTAAAAGGTGACTATTGCTTGGATTTAGGATAAATATATTTATCAGAAATGCGGTAATTGGGTCAAATATAACTTAAATATTTGTTGATCTAACACCGAATTTCAAATTCGATCAAACGTCCGATTTCGACGGTTTCCACGGTCGTCTTTGCTTTCATAGCATGGGTATCTTTAAAATATATATCCTGACTGGAGGAAAAGTAAATGTACAGGCCTTGGTCAAATGTTTGGACTCTCAGTTAGCTAGTACAAAAGTCATACGTGCGCGAAAATGGATAGGGCAATTTAACGTAAGCTACAGCAACGGACATTCATTTTTGACGGGCCTAACGAGAGTTGTCGGCCCTGATTTTCAAGGGGCGTGGCCTGGCGATAGGTCAATTGACGACCGATAGCTTTGTACGACATCCCTGCGGAGCGTATACCGATAATTTGTCATTTTTGCCCCCTCTTGTATCCTCCTTCGTGCCATGTTCACAGAAGATGAGTCCACCTTGCACAAAACCGGCCTTAAGTACAAAACATTTAAGGGGAAGCATACTGAATTTGCGTAATTGTAAGAAAAAAAAAACATTTCCTGTCGCATGCAATTTTTGCGTTACTGTCACACATGAATTGCCACAATCGTTCAATAGAACATCATTCTTATCATCACCATAAATGGCATTACAGTTTAACATAAATGCAAATTTATAATAATTATTCTCAGCATGGGGTGCTTAATTTTTTCCTTGTGTGTATAACCTCTAATCTTTGTAGAACTACTACATATAAGAACTTATCTTGTTATAGGAAAAAAAAAAATGCATTCACAGCTAAAGCCAAATACCTAATATGGATTGTACGATCAACTTTTCCCAAATACTCCCCCACAAATAACTTATATTTCAAGCTGCATTTATATACCACCGGATGGGCAGGAATATGGTATTCGTCGATAAAATTTCGCCTCCGTTGATTATCCCTCCCAACGCTTATTGTTCGCGAGCATATATAGTATCAAGCATTGTTTAAAAGGACATTTTTTTCAAAATCACACAATCAGAACAAAATTGATATTCTAGCTTTTTACAGTTATTAGTATTTTGTGCAGATTAGTAACTATGGTAACCAGATTGATATATCGTGTGATAATCTGACATAAGACGTCCATTTCGACAGATTGATGTTTTTTATTCGCCTTTCTGGGCTTCTTATCAGTGGGCTGGGCTTCCTTCTCAGGTATAGTAAAATCGAGCTAACATAACTTGACCAACAGATGGCTTCCATACACATGAAATAACATTATAACGTATAAAACCATGTATCCCAAAACCGCCTCCAGCTTCACCGTATTACAATCTATTTAGGTTTTTTTTATCACATTTGTATCTCTAGGTCGCCTATAGCTAGTGATGACGTAAGTCTAAATAGATTGCTTGATATGAGTCAATTACTTTAGCCACTTTGGTTCCAAGGTTAACCGTACAGGGAAACCATCTCACAGAAGATAAGTGAAGCTGTTCACAACCTTCCGTCTCTAACATTTGTACAAACTAATGCAATGCTGAGTGTTCTGAAATTAGTAATACATTGGGCATCATTGTCAGCACACCACCCCTTATAGCAATGAAAAACGATTCGTGTAAATAATACTTCCTTCGCAGATCAATAATTGTTAAAGAAATCAAACTATGAAGCACTGTTGGTCAGCATGGAACGAACGAAGCGAGTTGGGTAGAGATATTTCGCTGCATGGCGACGGCGTTGGACGCTGGCCAAGCCACGTTGGCCTTGGACAACGTTGGCGGTTGTGGCATCCAGTAACGTATAATCAAAATGTGGCACCGGACGATATCTCGTTTATGGGTCGTAAGAGGTGCTAGCAAGTCCTGGCATTTCCTGTTTGCTGGCGTCTGTTGACAAGTCTTAGGATGGTGGGATAACGAATGAAATGAAGGACATCCATCTTAATAGGCTTATTTGAAACACACCAAAGACTGTGGATTGCTGATATTCGGCATTGCAAAAATACATTTAAACCGAAAAAGGTTTCATATCGATGGTCATTACTACACCTAATTAGTATGTTTTTCGCACCTCGATATTTGTATTATGCACTGTATTTTAGAATAATATGTAGGGGTATGTTTGTGAGAAAGGATCAATTGCCATAAAGGACTTTTCCGAGCGTTGTATTTCAGAAAAAATAGGTCAACATGGAGGACAAGCCTTAGAATTAAAATCTCAACAGTTTTGTACAAATTTTAGAATGTGTGCTGTACACGAACTTGGTTTTGTCACGCGCTGGGTATGCTATCAACTTTTTACTGTATATCATTATTTGTAACTTTCGTTGTCATTCTCAAACACTCTCTTTTGTATAAAACAAAATCAAATTTATTCATTTGCAAAGATGTTGAGAATAAAACGCAGCTAATGTATTTTTGAAACCTTGCAAAAGTGTACCGCAGTTCGATATAATCAATGCAAAAGTATTGAGAAGGCTCCTTATAAAATATATAAAATAGCAAACTGAAAACTTCGACAAAAACATATACCGATTTTGTTCGAGAGCAGCAAATATCCACAACCACTGCTAGTGATGGAGCTGACAAAAGGGAAGTCTTGGCTTCAACTGAAAGAAATCCCAAAATGTCAAATCATTTAGCGCTTAGCAGTAGTTATAATATAACCGATTTCATTTATAAAAATACATTTATCTGTGGCCATGGTTTTCCTAGGTTCTATAACATGAAGCGTGAAAATGATCCCAAGCCTTGAGCTAACCTCATTGTCAGTTTGTTATATTTAGGCTTACTGCTCTTTGGAGAACGGACACCATCCAAAATGGATTCTTAAATAAAGAATGCTGATACACTTAAAACAACAATAAAGAAAAGTCATGAATTGCTTGTGATCTGCAGGTAGATTCACTTAATCAGATTTTGGACGCCTGTAACCTCGGTCAATTGCTTTTTCCAACCATCCGACATAAGCTGATCTAACCAGAGCAATGTCAGAAAATCGTCTGCATTTTATGTACACGGACGGTTTAAACATGCTACACATTGTTGAAGTGATGGTCTTACATTAAGGCTGTAACAATGGTGTCTTTTTTGGGTATATATCGTATCCTGACATGCCCGTGTGCTTGCTTTGAGGTAAGTGAAGATCTGCAATATGAAAATCTGCCAGTCGGAGATCAAATCGATTTTTGTGATTTCTCTCATTTAGATGGCGTTGGCATCTTTTATTTGTCAGTTTCGCGACCTCATTAAAGCTCTCTGGAGAGTTTCTATGTATTAATTCAACATGGCCAAATTGAAGACGTTCAATATCGGTGCCTGGAGGGGTTTAACCATTTGGAAAGTTTCTCAGTTTACACAGAATCTGCGTGGGATCCATATTTACAGTTAAGCTTTATATATGGAATAATAGATGGTTATCTTTCAATACCAGAACAGCCTTCCTGTCTTGATTTACAAAAATATCGCCCTACTTTCACCGCCTAGCTCAACTAATTTGCTATAAATCAATTAACTTTTGCCGATATATACAAAGGATGTTCAAACTCTCTTTAAAAACTTGAGGATTTTGGAAGAAAAAAACAGCTCAGCATTTTCGTTCTACAACATACTTTACGCCGTTTTTCTGTGTGACAACCCCATTGCAAAGAGACTGCAAAATGTACTTTGTCTTTCGTAAAATATGCCAACTAATGCCGTAGACAGCAAACTTCCACATTCTCAAAGAGAATGTCAAACACTTTTTATATTGTTGCGAAACAATACACGATAGTCGTAAAGACATTTTCCAAGCCATTAGAAGTTAGACGCTAAAAGGCATACGCTGTCTATCCCTTGTATGATGAACATTGATAGATACAGCATTTTTCAAGTTAATTGGAACAGGATTGTTTATCCGTAAGAAAATAACCATTGTTTCGTCGCCTTTTTATGTCCAACAATTTCACTCAGACAAATAATAAACCAATAGGTTGGCTTTGTATTAAAAATGTGAAACTCCATCGTTAAGACGTGATGTTCACTTATGCTCAAGTACTACACGGAGAGACTGCTTCTACAAAACACATTTGACCTTATATTATGAGAAAACAATAGAATACAAAATAAATATTTACATATTAGCATGTATGAATATCAGTTAATTAAACAAGTTGTAAATCACACCTCATCACGACCTTATATAGTAACACCTGTACACGCTTTGACCATCCACCTAAGGCGGGAAATATGAAATCAGCTGACGACACAACTGCTCATTAACTTACACACATTATACCAATACCGATATCCCACGATATCGACCGTTACTCAATTCTGTCCTATTTCTGTAAACATAACATCGTCAATTCCTAGCATCTATATATCTCCAACATCAAATTCAAGGCGTTTTGTGCAATTTGTGTGATTCAATCAGCCAGGTGATAAATTATTTCACTGTCGATTGGCTAACTGTTCAATTAGTACACGTTTTACTGTGTTCAGCATCATGCAGCCGGAGTTGTGCTTTCTTTGGTGTTAAATAGTAAAAGAACAACACGACAATAGAGAAAGTTATTACAACTCAGGCGACAGCGCCTGTATACCTACAATATGCGTGGATCCTACTTCGAATGGAAGGGTGCTTAACGTTTTATTAACAGTGAGTAAGCTACCATAAAGCTCACGGTTACTGCCGGGCTCTAAAGCATGTTTTCCAAATACATTGATCTCTCCTTTGTTTCATGTAAAGTGTCTACGTGTCCTGCTAAATAGGTTACCAATGGTTATGACTGTCTCTGATACACTTTGATGTAGAGAGGACGTGAAAAATCTATAACCGTAAAGATGTATTAACGTCAACTTCAAAGGGTTATCTGGAAGTTTTATTGTCACTCCTTAGCATTCCTATTGACCTCATTATCCGGTGAAAAATGGAAAGCATCACTGAGCTTATTGCTTGATAAAAAACGAAATAACGAAACGATTGAGCGAATGAGATGAGATTTGGAGTTGTCAATTGGTGTGGGCGGTGGTGGGAGAAGGTAGGGGATGTTTCCAATCTAAAGAATCTCCAACTTTTCAATGGGAGCTTGATCTCTTGACATAATCTAACTGTTACTCTTGAGTCAACCCCCACATCTGAATCCGTTCAAGAACAACTAGTGTAATTGGTGGATGTGTCTTACTTACACTATCATGTAACACGTCCACAAAAAGTCATTTGCTAAACGAAAGGAGGTATATCCAATGTTTACATCGGAGTTTAATCGCGATTACACCAACAGGTGGCTGAATCGGTTCTTATTCTGACTGACCCCCCCCCCTCCTGGTCACCAAACATGGGAAATGGAAATGTATCAGTAAATGTATCTTGGTTGTGACGTAAAACATCAATTCAACAATTTGATGATAGAATTCAATAGATGTTGGTAGGCCTACATTTGTTTTTCACTTAAAGTAACATAATAAATAATTTACTTGTGACTAATTTACTTGATCAAAAAATGCTCATTTGATTTCGAAAGTTCTGCAGATAACTTTGTTTAAACATTGCGGATTTTTTTTTTTGAGCACGTCGCCAAAACCATTTGACCAAGTATAACAAAACGGGAGAAACTAAGGATTTTATCTCAGTCAAATGAAAATAACTTCGTTTGATAAATGAAAGATCCCGGATACATACATATACCCCCTTTTAACACAATTAGAAACTTGTCTCCATGGTTATTTTAGACAAGAAGATTTTCCATGTGCCTTAGTGTTTTAGTGTTCATAAATATATACTTTTTCTTTGAGGTCGCATTCTTCGCATAAATTCTAGAATGTGAGGAAAATCTATCTCTGCCAACTGTGTAACCCTTTTAAGAAAGGACCTGTGCAGTGCCCAGCTAGGTTGAAGATAAATATGTTTCTTAACATACAGAAGAATGCCAAATAATTGTTTCCACTGAAGTCATCCATCTAATGATACGCTAAGCTCAAGGCAAATAATCAACTCTGTAAAACTCAGGAACCAGTGAAACGAAGATCATTAAAATGTGTGCCATTCTACTGGTGTTTATATAAAGATGAGGTGTCCAAATGGCCATTGCTTACTTTCCTAGCTCTCATGGGCCGCTGGAGTTTTATTTGGGGATTCTTTTGTCTGCTGTGTTGTGGTAAAAAGATCAACCTGAGTTAGCTGCGCGTTCGTTGCATTCGCGGCTGTTCGTTTACCGATGGTCAGAAAACGACCTTAACTCTTTAAATGTACATTTGTGACAGAATGTCGCCCTGCAGTTTTTCATCCGAGATTGACCACCTCTTATTTTTCTACTAATCTGAAGGTCAACGAAGAACCACAACACACTTTCCCTTTAGATCGTTTTTTTTGTTAAGCAAGTACATCGACCGATTAATCAATAGGGATGAATAATTTTGTTCGACTACCAACATGTAGAATCCATTAAGCATTTATCAAACCCTATTAAATGCAGAATGCTTTCAAATCAAAGTAACTGTACTAAACGTTAGATTTCTTTTCACACAATTCAATACAATGCAGCATTTAAAGCGAGATGTCCGAAACTAGCAAAACCAAGGTCGTAAATTATGTGCATTTCGACTGTTGTTAATTTAAAGATGAGGTTTCCAGTTTGCTATTGGCTCCACGGACGGCTGGATGGGAAGTTTTTATTTGAGGATTCCTGTGTCTGATTAGTTTACTGAGAGTCGACCTTGGCAAGCTGTGCGTTACAAGCCATTTGTGGGTGCTCGTGTGGTGTATTCTCGTCTGTTTGTTTACTGACTGTCAGGTAGAAAACAAAACAACAGTCAATTTTCTAAATAAGTCTTAACGATCACTTCTTAATTTTCTACTTATTTGAAGATCAACGGAGAACCATAACAAATGTTAACAGGCGGTGTCTCCATTTGATGAATTTCGTTGGCAAAAGAAGCTTTCACCTCATTATAAAATCATTTAAAGTGGCATGAGCTGCAAAAATGGATATTTTGACGTCAAAACAGATTGTTGAAATTATTGGTTATTTTTCCAATACGTATAAGACGTATAATTCAGGAGCTTTTTTGGGCTTCTGGTCTCGAGAATGAACGATACAGTATTCTTTTGAACTAACTTTGGCTTAGAATGAATGAATGGTCGTCCCGGTTATTTAAATTTTGTTTACTTTTCGAACACTATTTCGGTTTGTATAAGCCACATACTGTATAGATTTTCCTCATTCAAACGCCAATCATTTAGTTTATTGTGATGGCCTTCAAAGCCTCTTACTGTCGTGCCGATCAGATATTATGAAAAAAGTGTGAATATTGGCAGCTCATGCCACTTTAATTAAATCTTATATGTAAAAGTAGGTCTAGTAAGGTAGTAAAGATTGAATCATTAGAACCCCAATTATCAACAAGAGTACTATGGGGTTTATTTTTCACTTATTATTAACATTTCTGTTTTTCTTAATTTATTCAACTTCTACCATTTTAATTTCTACCTCGATTGCTTGAACATTTATATTTTTGGAGCCAATAACGCAGAAAATTGCAGAAAATGCTGCATAGTAAAGAGCGAATCGTCCAAAAGAATCTTAAAACTTATCTCATGACAAGAACAAGATGCGCGTGCAACACATTCAAATTGCATACAAACACTGATTAGGGGTGTGAATGACAATCGACACAAAACCGTTCCGATTTAGTGTAAGTTTTGCTGAGTGATTCGATTACTTGGTGACTTCTGTGTGCCGTTGAGTTCCATTTTATAGAAAGGAGGTATCTGGTCACTGGTGTCTAGAACTTACAGTGTGAAATTAAACTATACCTTTCACCATCCTTTTATAAACAGATATTCAATATCACTGATAGAAAAATCTTGACGCCTCTTCATACGTCTTCAAAGTTATCTCGGTCGACTCATCTAACCTTATTTTCTATGCGAGAGAACAACAAAGATTTGAAAGCAAATCCATAGCGTCTGGCTTAAGATGATATAGCTTGTATGGCCTTTCTGGAGTTACCTCTATTGTTATCACTCACAATTCTCAACTATTTGCTCTTCTCATACAAAATCGTTGATGTTTGCTTAACGGGTTTAGGCTTGATCGCTCATGTCTTTCATGGGCGGTTTGAGAGGAGGTTTTGTGTTGAGTCAGGAACTGATATCGAACTGTAGGGCCCCGATGTGATGAGCGTAGCTTTGAAGGTTTCTTGACACTCCTTTCATCTTTATCCCTCATATTCAAAGACGTGAAGTTTTGGATGGTTAACATACGCGGAGAAGTTCACTATATCTCTGATCATTGGTAGATAAACACAAAAGGGTTGAGTTAAAGCTGCAGACTTGGGTTGAATTGCCGTGTCGCCTGCTTCAGCACAGCTGTAAAATTGCCAATATGGAATCAAAGTGGGCCAACAAAGCTATAATAAAGAAACGTTATCCTATACGAGTGCATTACATTGGCGTTATGCGTTATTTGCGATAATACACTTGGTTGCCGTATCTTTGAAGGATGGTGGCTGCTTAACTGAGTAAGCATTTGGCCACGACCGTACGACTGACAAGGAGTTTACATGTTTTGGTAACTTTATGCAGTCAATTTCAGCATCATCGATAGCACTACCATATCATACAGTCATTCAATAACATGGGTCTGTATGTAAAGGTTTGTGTTTTTCTATCTCACGTCGTTTTGCAGTGAGGCTTTGCCTTGCTTTAGTTGATCCTTGAGTGGTGATAAAAGGTTCCTTCAGTGCATTTGATGTTTATACAAAGAACTCTTGGGCCCATATGTCCTTTTTTAACGAAGTTTGGAGAAGGATTTATACAGTTTCATTTAACGTACGCAATAGACGATTTCATCACCACACATTAAAATTTCAATGAAAAAGTAAACGATTGGGATTGGAATAAGCAATATTGGATATCAAAGTATTTAGTATGTAATAAAGGAAATGTAGACAGGCGCGATATAAACTGTTTATAGACACGATACATGACCCTTACTAAATCCAAGAGGCCAACGCGTATCTTGTATTTATCACGTGTTATCACTGGTTTTAACACTGTCAGTCGACAGTCTTACCTTTTCGGGAAATATATAATCGTTAATTGTAATCCAGACTTACTTAAAGTCAATATGGCAATGCTGGAAACGAGATGTTATAAAGCCTTTATCAACATAATGTCTTGCGGAATTTAAAACTGTCTGTTCAAGTAAAATCCCCCAATTAAACGAAACTTACCTTGGTTAAAGTTGATGTTTGGTTGGGATTCTTTGAGTCATAGTAAACACTGGAGGGATCAGGTGAGATAGTACTGCGCATGTGCCAGTCAGGATTTAAAGCACAAACTGTTATAATGAATAAATATCTTGAGAAGTGCAATTTGATTGAAAAACTTAACGTAAACACTGGGCAAGCATGTCATTGTACCAATGCATTATGTGAAGGGAGGGAGGGCGGCACCTGATCCCTCCAGTGTTTACTATGACTCAAAGAATCCCAACCAAACATCAACTTTAACCAAGGTAAGTTTCGTTTAATTGGGGGATTCTTTATCGTCATAACACTTCCGGTATCACGTGAGACTTCAAAGCCCCGAATTATAACAGTTTGATAAACAACGTAAACAAACAAATTTTTTGTTTCCAGAAACTTTATATTCAACCCTTTAATACTGCGTTGGAAAACGATTCATGTACATCTTTCTGGATTGGTTTTTTGTAATACTGAGCAAAAGTCATTTCATTTGACCAGCCAACCTTATTCAGAATGTCTGAGACCGGTATAGAAAGAGCTGCCTTGGAGGTGGCAGCAGAACGAACACTGTGAGCGCCGAATTGTGAAATGTCTATCCCAGCTCGGGACATAACAGTTCTAAGCCATCTTGATAAAGTATCTTTAGACACTGCCATATGTGGCTTATTAAAACTAAGAAATAAACGTCCTTTCCTTGGATCTGTACGCATTGCCTTTGTTCTGTCAATATATTCATTAAACACCGTAAGGACACACAACCGCCTGTCCACAGGATAAGGCTTCAAAACAACAGAAGGATTAGAAAATCCAGGTCTACTCTGCTTGAGCAAACCCGTAAGTTTAAATGTAACACAACTCTTGGTTTCTTCCATATTTTCTAACAACAATGAATGTAATGTGTTAACGCGTGTAGCACAAGTGAGTGCAATTAGCACAGATAACTTAAAAGTCAAGTCCTTAAGTCCGATTGACTTTACTGGAGACAAAGTACGTAAATAACGCAGTAATGGTGACACATCCCAGACCGAACTGTATCTCGGTTGCACTGGTCGGAGATTAAATACACCCTTCATATATCGTATAACTAAAGGGTGGGCCCCTGCTTTGGACCCTTCACATACGAGGCCCATTGCAGACAAAGCCCCCCGTGCTGTGTTTAAAGCACTATAACCAATGCCTAATTCAAAGTACATGGTTAGGAATTCTAAAACAAATTTAATGTCGACCTGAAATGGATCAACTTGCTTTTCACCACAAAAGCTGAACCATCGGACAATATAAGTGGAATACTGCTTTTTAGTGCCTCTTCGCCAGGAGGACATGAGAATTTTGGTTGTTTGTTCAGAAAATCCTCGCTTTTGGAAGCTTGTCCGGATAGGCGACATGCCATTAATCTTATTTTTGACCTCAACGGGTGAAGTTTGGTTGTCCCGGGCAGAGTCAATAACTGCTCGTGGTGAGGAAGTAATACAGGCAGATCCACTAGCATTCTCAAAACTGCTGTGAACCACGGTTGAGTCGGCCAGACTGGAGCTACGAGAACACACTCCCCTTGGTCTTCCCTCAATTTCTGTGCTGCCCGTGTCAGTAGGCTGAAAGGTGGAAACATATAAGCATAAATATCATGCCATGAAAAAGAAAATGCATCAACCTTAGAACTGTCTGGGTCCGGTCTCCATGAACAAAATGTATCTATTTGCTTATTAACCCTAGTGGCAAACATGTCAATGTCTGGTTTACCCCATAAACGGGTGAGACCCTGAAAAATATTTTCCTGGAGTTTCCATTCGGTACGGTCACTAAACTTCCTAGATGCTCGATCTGCATCTATGTTTTGTTTGCCAGGAATATGGGAAGGTAACAACTCCACATTATTTTTTATGCACCAATTCCAAAGATCTTTGGCTATATTGTTACATATCATTGAGCACATGCCACCTTTGTTTTTTATGTAGCTTACAGCTGTAGTATTGTCTGATAATATGCTAACATTTTTGTTGACAATTCGACCTTGGAAAACTTTTACTGCTAGGTAAATTGCTAGTAATTCAAGGGCATTGATATGATAATGTGACTCGAGTGGCAACCAACGGCCCCCAGTGTGAATATTATCACAGACTGCTCCCCAGCCCATCTCTGATGCATCAGTGGTTATGACAATATCAGGAGTTCTCCCCCTTATTTTCCTTAATAAAAAATATGCATTGTTTGCCCACCACTGAAGTTCTGATTTCATTGAGCCTGAAATATTCATCAATGAATAAAAATCTCCTTTGGAATGAGCTAGAGCATTAACTTTCCCTCTTTCAATAGCTCTGTAATGCAATTTACCCAAATCAGTTGCCGGGAAAGCAGAAGTAATAAGGCCCAGAACCCTGGCTACTTGATGAATTGTTGAATTTTCACAATTTAACAATTTTGTACACTCTTTCTTAAGAGTTGAGGCTTTATCTTCAGTAAGCTTAACAGTCATACTTATGGTGTCAATAATAAATCCAAGAAAAATAAGCCTTTTCGTTGGATGGAGTACAGACTTCTCCTCATGAACAATAAAGCCTAAGCTTTCAAACAGTTGCCTTGATTTGATCACATTTTCTTCACACTCCTCTAGTGTGTCCCCAATAAGCAATGAGTCATCTATGTAACCAATATTGAGATGTCCTAATTTTCTCAAGGACGAATACACTGGCTTTAATAGCTTGGTGAACAGTCTGGGTGCCGAAGAGATCCCATTGGCCAAACATGTGTATTCATATTTACAATTTTTCCAGACAAACCGCAAGTATTTCCTATGTTCACTTGCTATAGGCACGGAGTAATAAGCATGCCTTAGATCAATAGAGGCTAGATAACAGTTTTCAGTAATAAGCAAAATTGCTGTTTCGAGAGTGTCCATTTTAAAGTGCCAATATTGAATGAACTGATTCAAAGATTTTAGATTTAAAATCATACGGTATTCACCGTTTTTCTTTGGCCTTACGAAAATTGTGGAAATAAACTCTCCCATAGGGGCATCATGCACCTTTACTAGGACACCAATTCGAATGAGTTTATCAATCTCTCTATCAATTATGCATTCTTCTGCATAGTTAAACTGTGGTTGGTACACAGAATTATAATTTTGTGACGGAGTGCTTACAAACTCCAAATGACAATGATTTACAATATCTAGAATATTGGGATCTGATGTTAATTGTTTCCAGGTTTGAGTAAAAAATTGTAGCCTACCTGCATGGAAGGCAGCACTTACTGGGGGAGCAGTATCTGAGCCGGTTACTGTGAGCGTCGAGCACTCCCCCGCCTGAAGTTTTTTGACTCTGATTGAACTCCACTATAAGTCTGCGCCGGTGGGCGGTAAGAATTTCCAACAAATCCTCGCCGAAATGATCGTCGACCGGGGAGTCCCCTTCCACGGGGATAAGGGCGATAGCGCGACCAGCCCCTACCAGCCTTAGGTCGGTTATCCCACTGCATCCTATTGCCAATTTTACAACAGTCTTCAATTTCTTTAGCCACTTTAGAGACATCGTCTCCAAATAACAAGTTAGTGTATGGGACTGAATGAGCACAAAGATGTAGATACTCATACCTCAACTCTGGTTTGATTACATCTCTTCTGACAAAATTAATTTGCCTATTAGCATGGCCTAGCAAGGCGAGGGCGTCATTGCACTTGTCAATGTGAATATCTTCTTTACTGTGCAAAGCCATTTCATGCACCATTTTCCCAATAACTGTTGCTGCTTTAATAACAGAAGTTTCAATGTTCTGCAATTTCTTATCATTTGTTCTCGTTTCTGGGGATAAAATATCCCAAATCAACTGGTTGCATTTAACCGTTTGAAGGCCGTCACAGTTAGCTGGCCTACCTGTGTTATCATCTTTAATAAGATTTGTATATTGTTCATCGTCCATCCCATTACGGAACAAATCAGTGATGTTTTTAGCTAAGACATCATCGATGTCTTTATCACATACTTCACGCGATTTAAATCGCTTTGTCATAGAAGCAAAACGAGACAACGTCTCGCTATCTTGTGAACCGGTTTGTTGTTGTTGTTGGTCACTTAAGTCCACGTGGTTTTCATCCGGCTGTTCAATTTCATACCCATCGGTCCCGTCGTAATCTAACCCATATGACGAAAAATCGTCAACTTTACGGCTAATGTTATCCATTCGGGTTTCCTGGGCGGATTGTTTGTCCCGAATTTCCTTTAATAAATTTAACATTTCAAGTGCCGACGTGCCGCCAGCATTTTCCCCGCCATTCTGGCTGTTAAGATTTTCAGCGTTTGTACTCACGCTGGGGACCGATGGGTTTTGTGACACAGTAGCCGTACTTTTGCGACTGGAGGACCGCTTTTTGGAAGAGACATCGTCTCTCCCCTTATCGTTATCGTCCCCCATGTCCTGACTATAGCGAGCTTGCATGCAAGAGCGAACCACGTCCGCCTAGTTTGCCAAACGCACGTACACTGACTGGCACATGCGCAGTACTATCTCACGTGATACCGGAAGTGTTATGACGATAAAGAATCTTGTATTTTTCGACAAACTCTGATACAGAGTAACATTGGTGCTACGCTTTGGTGTGGGAAGGGGGTGCCAAAACCTTGCGGTATTTCATACGTGAAATGATAAAATCTATGATTATTATAAAAATGCGCACATATCTAAACAAATTGCTGTTTTCTATTTATGAAAAACTTTTCGATCAAGATATACAGACAGCATTCCACTTATAACTGAAAAATACCAAAACGTTTAAAACCCATATCGATAGCTTGTATTCATGTGTAAAACAAACGTCTTACAAGTATGTCACATTACCACACGGCATACCAGCTTGGTTGCTATAGCAACTTTTCATCAAAACTACTAATAACTGTAAAGGGCTCGCATAATGATTTGCTCATGTTATATCAACAAAAAGCGTTGGAATGACTTATGAGAAGAGCTGAAAGGGATAGTTAAGATTCCCAGACATAGTCTCATTATCACCATCTTTCTTATTTCAAAATTACCATATATGTATTTCTCCGGAACAGTTGATATAGTGTATACGTACTTTCGAATTTCGCATTTTATCTAAAGTGGCATGAGCTGCCACAATTCACACCTTTTTCATAATTTCTGATCGACACGACAGTTAGAGGCTTTGGATGCCATCGAAAAACCACATGATAGGCGTTGGAATGAGGAAATTCTATACACTATATGGCCTATACGAACCGAAATAGTGTTTGATAAGTAAACAGAATTTAAATAACCAGGATGACCATCCATTCATTCTAAGCCAAAGTTAGTTCAAAACAATACTTTATCGTTTATTCTCGAGACTAGAAGCACTAATAACCTTCTGAATTATACGTCTTGAGAAAAATAGCCAATAATTTCAACATTCTGTTTTAACGTCAAAATGTCAACATTTTCAGAGCTCATGCCACTTTAAATTTTGTGTAGGGACAAAATACACAATCTCTGATGTATTAGTGCTTTCTCGTGACAACTTGAACACATTGATGATAGTATATAACTAGACTTTTGATGAGTTTTCCGAGCATAGTTGGGGAAATATGGGTATCAAACAATATATGCGAACCTTGTCGCCCTTTGTTCTGTATTTTTCCTATATATTTATGAACACTAATCCACATACATTAAGTCGATTTAGAAATATAAACGAGTTCCAATCCTGATATACTAGTTGTTCATAAATCCGTGGGGTTTACACGATTTCTAAACTTAAAGGTTAAATACAATGTCGAAGGGAAGGGTGTAGGGCAATTTTCAAACTAACTACTAAAGCCTGCCGCACACTAGGCGATTTTCCTGGCGATAAAAATCGCCCGACAAAAAACGCCTAGTGTGCGGGGGTCTGCGACGGCGACAGGAGACAGAATTTTATCGCCGGCGATCATTTCAGAGAATCAAACCGAGTTTGATTTTGAGCGATAAAAAGTTAAGTCGACAAGCTAATCGCCTATTGTGCGCTGGCTGGCGACGAGACTCCGCGATAAAAAATGTTTTATCCAGTCAGCATCGAAATGCAGCTCACGTGATTTTTAGTAGCATGGTGTTGATCTCTATTATTTAACGATAAAAACAAAATTCAAAAACCACAACACTCTCGTTTCTATACTCCTAAAATAGAAATTCAACGTTTTAAGGTTAGATGCCAACAATCTGATACCATTGAGTGTGGGTAGGCCTAATGTAACAAGTTTAATTCCGATTCCTTATTTAAATTATATGCTGTCATTTACTGGTCGAAGATGAACAACAAAATTTAAATTAGGGTGAAGTAGGGTAGGCCTTATTATCAGGCCGTGTCAGTAGTTATTTGTTGATTTATTTCTGGTCAATAATAAAAAAGTCTGCAACAAACTTCCAATCTTCCAATTGTATTTCTGTCACAAGAGTTCCGTATAAACCACGTTGGTTTCTCCTCTTTATCCAGTCTTTCACCCATATTTTCCGCTCTCGGGAGATCTTTCTCCGCCTTCGCCTCATCAATATCAGGTACGTGGCCAAAACGACTTTCGCGCGTGTTAAACTCCTTTCCGTATCCCTTCTCACCATTTTAAACTTACAGTATCACGTGGTGACTGATAGTCATGTGGTCCGCGGATCGCCATGAAAAAATCGCCTAGTGTGCTGGAACACTGTCGGGCGACAAAAAAAAAAACTCGAGACTGTCGTCGGCGATAAAAATCGGCTAGTGTGCGGCAGGCTTAGCATGCATATTGGAAACAAATGAATGTAATTATTGTAATGATACAAACGAGTGGATTGATTGATTGAAGTGTTTCGACGGACTCAAGATTATTTCACTCACATGGCTGCGCTGTGACCTTCGGAGAGTACCTGCAAAGTCTTCCACATGAGGCGACAGAGTGAAAAATCTACATTATACAGCATGTGTTAAGGCTTAAACTATTTCCTGGTTTGTTTTCTGCATTGCAATGAAAGGCAAAGAATCTCACTAAAATATTTCAACCAATAACTCAATCAAAGTTCGTTAATAAAGACCATGTGATGTTTTATCTCCGAGATTATTCTTCTTCTTTGCTGCGTTGATTTAATATATCTTACAACCTAAGCGTCAAATCAAAACATTCCCCCAAATATATTTTTATGGACACATTTATCCAATATCTTATAATGTTTAAACTTATCATTGCCGATTTCCCTAACCTTATTTTCGATGTTAGTGAATGACACAAAAACGAATAGTAAACCGAACACTTCTGGGTTAAGATGATATTGCCTGTATGTCGTCCACCTCTATTGTTTCCCTGTGCCCGTGTGTTTTAGTGTTTAGAAATCTATTGTTATCATTAATAACTCTGAAGCACTTGTTCTTCTCAAACAAAACTGTTGGCGTTTGTTAAACAGGTTTAGGTTTGATCATCCACATGTTTCCTGGCTTACTTTGAGATATCGAACTGAAGTGTCTCGTGTTGACAAGTGTTCCTTTGAAGCTTTATTGTCAGTCCTTTCAACTTTATTCCTCATATTCCAGACATAGAGTTTTGGATGATTAACATACTTGGAGGAGTTCACTGTGCCTCTGATCACTGGTAGATAAACACAGACAGGCTGAGTTAGAGATGCAGATTGAGTTAATTCCTACAGACCAGGAGCCTGTTTCACAAAGCGGCGTAGCGAAAGTTTTTACGTAACTTTCTAGAAGCCTCATGCTGCAGAGATATGTTGCTAGGATAGTTACTTTGGATTTGGTTAAATTACTAGGGGAAGTTTTTGCTTCACAATGATCTGTCAGCAAATAGGCAGTCAGACAAAAGATTTTAAACATCAAAAAGGTCTTTAAATCTAACCAAGTCCTATAACTTGGTGTTTTACTTTTCATAACACGGAAAATCAACCCTAAAACTTCAGGTTCTCATTTTAGAATATTTAATTCATCTAAATGTGAACCATGTAGTTTGTAAAATAATCTTAGAGGTGACAGTCGCTTTTTGCCGGTGTTTTACATGAACAGCCTCTACGTATTTTGAAAAGGTTTCGTTGTTTTAATAGTGTAAGATAAAACTCTTCCTTTCTATTTTATGTTTCGAAATGATTATTATAAATGATTATTATAAAAATGCGCACATATCTAAACAAATTGCTGTTTTCTATTTATGAAAAACTTTTCGATCAAGATATACAGACAGCATTCCACTTATAACTGAAAAATACCAAAACGTTTAAAACCCATATCGAACACTTCTGGGTTAAGATGATATTGCCTGTATGTCGTCCACCTCTATTGTTTCCCTGTGCCCGTGTGTTTTAGTGTTTAGAAATCTATTGTTATCATTAATAACTCTGAAGCACTTGTTCTTCTCAAACAAAACTGTTGGCGTTTGTTAAACAGGTTTAGGTTTGATCATCCACATGTTTCCTGGCTTACTTTGAGATATCGAACTGAAGTGTCTCGTGTTGACAAGTGTTCCTTTGAAGCTTTATTGTCAGTCCTTTCAACTTTATTCCTCATATTCCAGACATAGAGTTTTGGATGATTAACATACTTGGAGGAGTTCACTGTGCCTCTGATCACTGGTAGATAAACACAGACAGGCTGAGTTAGAGATGCAGATTGAGTTAATTCCTACAGACCAGGAGCCTGTTTCACAAAGCGGCGTAGCGAAAGTTTTTACGTAACTTTCTAGAAGCCTCATGCTGCAGAGATATGTTGCTAGGATAGTTACTTTGGATTTGGTTAAATTACTAGGGGAAGTTTTTGCTTCACAATGATCTGTCAGCAAATAGGCAGTCAGACAAAAGATTTTAAACATCAAAAAGGTCTTTAAATCTAACCAAGTCCTATAACTTGGTGTTTTACTTTTCATAACACGGAAAATCAACCCTAAAACTTCAGGTTCTCATTTTAGAATATTTAATTCATCTAAATGTGAACCATGTAGTTTGTAAAATAATCTTAGAGGTGACAGTCGCTTTTTGCCGGTGTTTTACATGAACAGCCTCTACGTATTTTGAAAAGGTTTCGTTGTTTTAATAGTGTAAGATAAAACTCTTCCTTTCTATTTTATGTTTCGAAATGAAACAGTATCTTTCAGAGATGCCAGAACACGTGCTTCCCAAATGTCGACAAATTTATCTCTGCCATTAAATCTTTTTGTTGGAATTTTACCGGGGAAACCTTTTATTTTACCCTGCTAATCAAAATATAAACCACAGAAACGCCAATTTAAATGCTATTGAAATGAAATAAAACTTTGTTGTAACCACCTGCTGCATCTTTAATAATTGCATGAGTTTTCAAGGTTTAGTCGACCTGCAAGAAATCTTAAGCATTGTTTTCCTCGCAATAGACCTATCGAGAATGTTGGAGAAATATAATAAAGTAGTAAGGAAACTCCGTAAATATTCATGGTGTAATCTCAATATTTCGACTTTAATTAAGTCATCGTCAGGAGAATTCTCTTACAAAAACTTTATTATGTTAAGTTGTTCAGTGGATCAAATAGATTTTGGAGAAATATGTTACATTATTTCTTTACATGCTCTATGAAAGTCGCTATTGAGCAACACACCACCCAGAAAAGTGCTTACAAAAACCAGGCAGAATTAGTTTCAAGTTTCCTTTATGGTTTGCACTGATTAATGAGAAATTCATGAAACACACACGTTACGTGAAATAAAATATTTAAATCTTGGAAGGCCAACAAGGAAACCGGGTTGTTAAAGACTTACCAGCGAAAGACAGGAACTGTTTTGTCTGTAGGGAGATTTTTAAATCGTGTCATACATTTTGAGCGGACGTTGAAGTGTATTGGAGTGCCAAATTTAGGCTACGTTGATTTTTGCTGAAACAGAATAAAGAAAAAGTGAACTACGTGTATTTGTCAAAAAGTACAAATTGATAACGTTTATTTGTGACAACTTATGAAGATGTACATTAATGACACATTGAGTTAGGTTGACTGATTGAGGCACTTAACACATTTGAACTTAATGATCAGAAAATTTCCCATTTTTTTTGGACTGAGTGGGATTCGAACCTACGACCCATTGGTGGAAGGCTGTGCGGATTGAGCACCCAACGCTCTACCTACTGAGTCACGGATGCCCCCATTTTGCAATGAAAAGTATTCACCAGAAAAATTAGTTTTACGGTTTGTTGCAGGTTGGCATACCAAGCATGGCTATCGCCAGGCGATTTGGTTATCACCATTTCACTATGGTAAGGCTTGTCAGCAACAAACATGAGGTACCACGAGCTGCCAGGGTTCTGATCAGTTCTTTCTTATCCCCTCTAACAGGCATCGAACCATTGGTCGGTGTTATATTCGGGATAGTGCCTTTTCGGATACAAGAACCACCACAACTGACTCTGTCCATTGTTGACGTGGTTGATTGGTGATTTTACCGCCCTAAAACTAGAGGGCACTGTCCGTGAAGAGAGTCTCACCAGGCAGGTTTGGCAAGGCAGGCACGGTCAGAAAAGATTTCTGTCCTTTTTGGCGAGTTTGCGTTAGATTTGATTTCTTAAAGTACCGGAACAGCTGCACACCGTCAACAATCCCATTGGTGAGCATATCAGAAAGAAAAAAAAGCCTAATAATGTCGATAACATGCCCAGTAACGATGAGAATAACGTTACAGCTGCCGGTTGCCTCCCCTAATGAAGCGAAACGTGAAGAAATTTTTTAGAAGGGAGATGACTTCCAGGTACAATATCCGCATTACCGGTACTATGTATGGCATGCAAATAAACCCCATATGCAATTAAAGACCAAGAAAGGTTCCTTTTAATGAAATTATCTATATTGTAGCATTTGGAAAAAAATTAAAGTTTTTTGCATGGCTTCAGTCTACGAAGTACCATAATTAAAAGGTATACTGTATGACGGTGCAAATCGATCTAATGATTGAAGATGCGAATATTGCTTGGTCATATAATGCTTAGTTATCCTTCTATCCGGTGTAAAAGCTTTACAATATGTATCTTTTTCTAAAGAAAATCCATAGCCTAAATATATGTCTCAATTTAAAATCGTTTCATTACAAAAAAACTCCAAAAAAATCCGTTCAATTATAATATGCACACAGACTTGTTATTTCTACCACAGTTAACATATGGTCGATGTTAATTACATTCAATTGCATTTCGAATTCGCAATCCTGTTACAGATATCAACACTACTTTGAATTCAGATACGTAATGTTTTCATAACGGTTTACGCTTCATGATACATGGCGTTTAAAGGGTAACCTTACAAGAGTTCTCCGGTGGAGACAGGAGCTGATATTGACTAGTGGGTAGCAATGCTGGACGATGGAGATATTCATTATGTTGACATAGGCTATAAAAGCTCCTTCTTGCCATTTTAACTGAAGATTCTATTAGGAGGGGACAGCTAACCCCACTCAATGAGCACCATCACAGTCAACAATGGGGGTATTTGCATATTAAGTTTACAACTATTTTAAAATGGCATAAGATGCCAAAATGTTAACTAATTTTCTTTTAGAAGAACGTTATGCTTAAAATGAATGAATGGTTTTCTTGGTTTAAAATCCTGTCTAAAACATAGCAAGTTTCTCCGGCTCGTTCAGCTGCAGGCTGAAGCGATATTTCTGATTTCAACATCAATCATTTAGTCTTCCAATGAGCTCCAAAGGTTAGCATTCTCATTACGACAGTCATGACAAAACGTTCAAATTTCGGTTGATATTGCAACCTGAATACAACATTACTTATCGGACAATGTTCTTCCCATAGCTCTTCTGTAATATTTTATCTGTGACCGAATCGAAGCGTGGTACCAAATATACAGCTCGCTCCAATTAATCTGTCCATAATCATTGCACCCTGTTACTTTCCTAAATTTTCTCTCGTAGGTGTAACTGTTGCACATCGTTGCAGATTGAATCATTAGAACCCCAATTATCAACAAGAGTACTAAGGGGTTTAGTCTTCACTTATTATTAACATTACTGTTTTTCTTAATTTATTCAACTTCTAGCATTTTAATTTCTACCTCAATTGCTTGAACATTTATATTTTTGGAGCCAATAACGCAGAAAATCGCAGATAATGCTGCATAGTAAAGAGCGAATCGTTCAAAAGAATCTTAAAACTTATCTCATGACAAGAACAAGATCAAGTGCAACACATTCAAATTGCATACAAACACTGATTAGGGGTGTGAATGACAATCGACACAAAACCGTTCCGATTTATTGTAAGTTTTGCTGAGTGATTCGATTACTTGGTGACTTTTGTGTCGACTCGTCTAACCTTATTTTCCATGCGAGAGAACAACAAAGATTTGAAAGCAAATCCATAGCGTCTGGCTTAAGATGATATAGCTTGTATGGCCTTTCTGGAGTTACCTCTATTGTTATCACTCACAATTCTCAACTATTTGCTCTTCTCATACAAAATCGTTGATGTTTGCTTAACGGGTTTAGGCTTGATCGCTCATGTCTTTCATGGGCGGTTTGAGAGGAGGTTTTGTGTTGAGTCAGGAACTGATATCGAACTGTAGGGCCCCGATGTGATGAGCGTAGCTTTGAAGGTTTCTTGACACTCCTTTCATCTTTATCCCTCATATTCAAAGACGTGAAGTTGTGGATGGTTAACATACGCGGAGAAGTTCACTATATCTCTGATCACTGGTAGATAAACACAAAAGGGTTGAGTTAAAGCTGCAGACTTGGGTTGAATGGCCGTGTCGCCTGCTTCAGCTCAGCTGTAAAAATGCCAATATGGAATCAAAGTGGGCCAACAAAGCTATAATAAAGAAACATTATCCTATGCGAGTGCATTAGATTGGCGTTATGTGTTATTTGCGATAATACACTTGGTTGCCGTATCTTTGAAGGATGGTGGCTGCTTAACTGAGTAAGCATTTGGCCACGACCGTACGACTGACAAGGAGTTTACATGTTTTAGTAACTTTATGCAGTCAATTTCAGCATCATCGATAGCACTACCATATCATACAGTCATTCAATAGCATGGGTATTTATGTAAAGGTTTGTGTTTTTCTATCTCACGTCGTTTTGCAGTGATGCTTTCTATTGGATTAGTTGATCCGTTGAGTGGTGATAAAAGGTTCCTTCAGTGCATTTGATGTTTATACAAAGAACTCTTGGGCCCACATGTCGTTTTTAAACGAAGTTTGGAAAAGGATTTATACAGTTTCATTCAACGTACGCAATACACGATTTCATCACCAAAATGCATATTCTTCAATTTTCAAGAAAACACATATTAAAATGTCAATGAAAAACTAAACGATTGGGATTAGAATAAGCAATATTGAATATCAAAGTATATAGTATGTAATAAAGGTAATGTCGACAAGCGCGATATAAACTGTTTATAGACACGATACTTGACCCTTACTAAATCGTAGAGGCCAACGTGTATCTTGTATTTATCACGTGTTGTTTTAACACTGATTTTAACTCTATCAGTCGACAGTCTTACCTTTTTGGGAAATACATAATGGTTACTTGTAATCCAGACTTTCTTAAAGTCAATAAGGCAATGCTGGAGACGAGATGTTATAAAGCCTTTATCAACATAATGTCTCGCGGAATGCAAGATTTAAAACTGTCTGTTCAAGTAAAATCTTGTATTTTTCGACAAACTCTGATACAGAGTAACATTGGTGCTACGCTTTGGTGTGGGAAGGGGGTGCCAAAACCTTGCGGTATTTCATACGTGAAATGATAAAATCTATGATTATTATAAAAATGCGCACATATCTAAACAAATTGCTGTTTTCTATTTATGAAAAACTTTTCGATCAAGATATACAGACAGCATTCCACTTATAACTGAAAAATACCAAAACGTTTAAAACCCATATCGATAGCTTGTATTCATGTGTAAAACAAACGTCTTACAAGTATGTCACATTACCACACGGCATACCAGCTTGGTTGCTATAGCAACTTTTCATCAAAACTACTAATAACTGTAAAGGGCTCGCATAATGATTTGCTCATGTTATATCAACAAAAAGCGTTGGAATGACTTATGAGAAGAGCTGAAAGGGATAGTTAAGATTCCCAGACATAGTCTCATTATCACCATCTTTCTTATTTCAAAATTACCATATATGTATTTCTCCGGAACAGTTGATATAGTGTATACGTACTTTCGAATTTCGCATTTTATCTAAAGTGGCATGAGCTGCCACAATTCACACCTTTTTCATAATTTCTGATCGACACGACAGTTAGAGGCTTTGGATGCCATCGAAAAACCACATGATAGGCGTTGGAATGAGGAAATTCTATACACTATATGGCCTATACGAACCGAAATAGTGTTTGATAAGTAAACAGAATTTAAATAACCAGGATGACCATCCATTCATTCTAAGCCAAAGTTAGTTCAAAACAATACTTTATCGTTTATTCTCGAGACTAGAAGCACTAATAACCTTCTGAATTATACGTCTTGAGAAAAATAGCCAATAATTTCAACATTCTGTTTTAACGTCAAAATGTCAACATTTTGACAGCTCATGCCACTTTAAATTTTGTCTCTTTTGTGTAGGGACGAAATACACAATCTCTGATGTATTAGTGCTTTCTCGTGACAACTTGAACATATTGATGATAGTATATAACTAGACTTTTGATGAGTTTTCCGAGTATAGTTGGGGAAAATATGGATATCAAACAATATATGCGAACCTTGACGCCCTTTGTCCTGTATTTTTCCTATATATTTATGAACACTAAACCACATTCAAATATACATTAAATAGATTTAGAAATATAAACAAGTTCCAATCCTGATACACTAGTTGTTCATAAATCCGAGGGATTTACACGATTTCTAAACTGAAAGGTTTAATACAATGTCGAAGGGAAGGGTGTAGGGCGATTTCCAAACTAACTACTAGCATGCTTATTTGAAACAAATGACTGTAGTTATTGTAATGATGCAAACGAGTGGATTGATTGATTGAAGTATTTCGACGGACTCAAGATTATTTCACTCACATGACGGCGCTGCGAGGAAAACTGCGACCTTCGGCGAGTACCTGAAAAGTCTTCCACAAGAGGCGACAGAGTGAAAAATCTACATTATACAGCATGTGTTAAGGCTTAAACTATTTTCTGGTTTGTTTTCTGCATTGCAATGAAATGCAAATAATCTCACTAAAATATTTCAACCAATAACTCAATCAAAGTCCGTTAATAAAGACCATGTGATGTTTTATCTCCGAGATTATTCTTCTTCTTTGCTGCGTTGATTTAATATATCTTACAACCTAAGCGTCAAATCAAAACATTCCCCCAAATATATTTTTATGAACACATTCATCCAATATCTTATAATATTTAAACTTATCATTGCCGATTTCCCTAACCTTATTTTCGATGTTAGTGAATGACACAAAAACGAAGAGTAAACCGAAAACTTCTGGGTTAAGATGATATTGCCTGTATGTCGTCCACCTCTATAATTCTTACCATTAATAACTCTGAAGCACTTGTTCTTCTCAAACAAAACTGTTGGCGTTTGTTAAACAGGTTTAGGTTTGATCATCCACATGTTTCCTGGCTTACTTTGAGATATTGAACTGAAGTGTCTCGTGTTGACAAGTGTTCCTTTGAAGCTTTATTGTCAGTCCTTTCAACTTTATCCCTCATATTCCAGACATAGAGTTTTGGATGATTAACATACTTGGAGGAGTTCACTGTGCCTCTGATCACTGGTAGATAAACACAGACAGGCTGAGTTAGAGATGCAGATTGAGTTCATTCCTACAGACCAGGAGCCTGTTTCACAAAGCGGCGTAGCGAAAGTTTTTACGTAACTTTCTAGAAGCCTCATGCTGCAGAGATATGTTGCTAGGGTAGTTACGTAAACACTTTGGTTTTGGTTGAATTACTAGGGGAAGTTTTGGCTTCACAATGATCTGTCAGCAAGTAGGCAGTCAGACAAAAGATTTTAAACATCAAAACGGCCCTTAAATCTGACCAATTCTTATAACTTGGTGTTTTACTTTTCATAACACGAAAATCAACCCTAAAACTTCAGGTTCTCATTCTAGAATATTTAATTCATATAAATGTTAACCATGTAGTTTGTAAAATAATCTTGGAGATGACAGTCGCAACTTTTACCGGTGTTTTACATGGACATCCTCTACGTATTTTGAAAAGGTTTCGTTGTTTTAATAGTGTAAGATAAAACTCTTCCTTTCTATTTTATGTTTCGAAATGAAACAGTATCTTTCAGAGATGCCAGAAAACGTGCTTCCCAAATGTCGACAAATTTATCTCTGCCATTAAATCTTTTTGTTGGAATTTTACCGGGGAAACCTTTTATTTTACCCTGCTAATCAAAATATAAACCACAGAAACGCCAATTTAAATGCTATTGAAATGAAATAAAACTTTGTTGTAACCACCTGCTGCAGTGAGCCAGGAAAATCGCCTAGTGTGCGGTAGATTTTAAAGTACCGGAACAGCTGCACACCGTCAACAGTCCCATTGGTGAACATATCAGAAAGAAAAAAATTGCTAATAATGTCGACAGCATGACCAGAAACGAATCAAATGAGAATAACGTTACAGCTGCCGATTGTCTCCCCTAATGAAGCGAAGCGAAGTAGTAACAAAAAAGATCAGCAGATTTCATGTACAAATTTTCTTAAACAAAAACAAACAAACAAAGAACACAGTAACGTACTTACAAACAAATATTATACAAACAGTGGAAAACACATATATCAAAATGACTTACTTTTACAAATTAAGAATTTATAGATCTGAGAATACGAGAACTCACAAAGTTCACATGTATAGCAGTATAGATCAGATGATCACGGGAAATAAATCCACATAATGAAATCCCAGAATCACACGGCAAATCCTCAGAATAGAATCTTGTCAACACACTGGTAAACCCACAACATAAAATCTTGTAAACACACTGGTAAACTCAGATATTAAACTTGTGTTTAAATAGATTCTCAGAAATTCCTATAAATCAAATAAGCAAACGGAACGAGGAAGAACTGCAGAGAGGTCAATAAATGTAAGCCGAATGACCAAGTGTGTTTGAAATTTTGATGCAATAAATTGTAAGTTGTACAAAAAATTCGTGTATGTTTTCGTGGATTAGCCCCCCACCCCCTCCCTCCCTTAGAATCAAATTACATTCAGTGAAACACAATTCTAAACCTTACTTTACACGTATCTGACCTGGAAACTATGCTGTTCCGGTTTTCCGTTACATTTATGTTCCACATTAATGTTTTCATCCTAAAATTGGGGGAATTGCGGGGAATGCAACAAACAAACAAAACGAAATTTAAAGTCAAAGATAATTTCTTAAACGACAAAGAGTAACTTGAAGTCGCATGTATTTGGCCCCTGACGTTTTACAGTTGTAGCTATCCCCCTGTGAGAAATGACCCCCCACAACCCCATTTGTGATCAGTGTTTAATGTGAAATTAATGGTAATGTGAAATGTCAGGTAAACAGCAGGCAAAATAAGGCAGTACTAGCATGTCAAAACAGGTTTATTGCATTAACTTTTGATGATCCAGTTAGCTAGCTCGGTTCCACTACCAGTGAACTTCAGAATGTCACAATCATATACATGTAGGCTAAAGCATATGTCAAATGATACTGAATGTCTTCAGAAAGACTTCTTTATAACTCATCTGATACCAGATCATATTTGGTTTCGTCAACAAAGACGGACATCATTTTGTATCGGACTCACTTATTCTTATCAACAGTTATAAGTAGTTTGGTGTGCAGTTTCTGTATGACATTCACCTTGTGCCAAGGGATTGTGCGCCGATTAAAAGAATTAATCGAATTGAGGAACACTGCAAATATTTATCTAACCTGAAGAATGTCAATTTTGTTTTTTCATTCCCCCTTGAGGCTTCTACCAGTCTTAAAACTCTCATCCTGTTTTTGGTGTCTAACTGACACATATTTGGTTTAATAATTCAATCAAATTTGCCTTCATCTTGAAAAATATTTCCAGTTTATCGGTTTTCGTGAACGGACGATCACGTCTTAAATGTCTGCTGGATAGCTGTACATGTATCGTCGGCATGTGTTTAGGGAACTTCCAATCCAGCAAATTCATATAACTTAATTGAATATTGCTTAAGGAAAATTGGAGTCGTTCAGAATGAAAGCGATTACTGGATATGAATTTAAACTTGTCTTTCGTCCTGTAGGGTTATTAACCTTTTCCTCTGCGGAAAAATAAGCACCTTGGGCGTACAGGATGTGCTTTCACAAAAATTCGAACAATTTACGTTGGTCTGTACTTCTTCTATATGAACTAGGAATAGGCATACAAATGGAGTTTGCGGCATTGGTATTTCAAGCAATCCAATAAATAATTAATGCATGGAAATTAATTCGGTTCCGCAAAATATATTTCTGTTACAAATTTTGTTTTTAAATTTCTTAGTCTAACTCCGGTACATGAATATGTCCATAAATTCAATGGATTGAATGAAACTCTTTGTAACGACCTGCTTTAGTAATTTGAGTTAGTATTGTACTATATAAAGCTTTTATAAGCTTTTGTAACATTATAGTCATCCTCATTGCAACTTCCGACGTACACCTCGAATCAAACGTCTTCTACTGCTAATGGTAATCGACTTCTGTGAAAAGGATGTCAAGGGTCTAAGTTTTCTCGGACACACAGTCTTTTCTTAAGCGAACTTTGACATGCATTTGAACTATTTCAAATAATTGTTCCTATATCACACATGCCATTGCCGATATGGGAAAATTACTACTGTGTATAAAACCAAAGCATACGATTTATAATTTATGCCGGTTAATTAGAAAAGGTAGGTAGGTAGGCAAGGTAGTCACGCAACCAACCTGTGTAACATAACACCCAGGCATATAAATGAACAATCTTCGTACTGTTTCCGTGTTTTTGGCGCTTTTGCAAAACTGTAAAACACCATTTGATGCTTTATAAATTTTAACTTAAATACATTGTGTGCATGCATGCAGCACAGATTGGCACATTCGATACAGTTCTTTATGTTCTTTACCGTTTACCTTTAGTGATACTCTATGTTATTAATCGAGTTTTTTCGTATTGCCTTGGTATTGGCCTGAGGTTGGGCAATACAACCACCCGAAGGTAATACAACCACCCAAGGCAATACGAAATCCGGGCCATATCTTAATTAATATTGTCAGGATTGTTTTGAAACTTGGCTGGTATATAGTCATTACCAAGACCTTGTGCAGTGTTACGCTTTTCTCTCCATGACGAGAATAATTTTAGAGTTATTGCCCTTGGTTTCTCCAATTTGTCAAATTTTACCCAGATTGCTTGTCCGGGCGATACCTTGGTTAATATTGTTAGGATTGTTTTGAAGCTTGGCTGGCATATAGTCATTACCAAGACCTTGTGCAGTGTTGTGCTTTTCTCTCTATGGCGAGAATAATTTTAGAGTTATTGCCCTTGGTTTCTTCAATTTGTCAAATTTTACCCAAACTGCTTGTCCGGGCCATACCTTGGGTAATATTGTCAGGATTGTTTTGAAACTTGGCTGGTGTATAGTCATTACCAAGACCTTGTGCAGTGTTATGCTTTTCTCTCCGTTACAAGAATAATTTTTAGAGTTATTGCCCTTGGTTTCTTCAATTTGTCAAATGTTACCCAGACTGCTTATTTGGCCCCACCCCTGTCCGGAACATAATACATTCCAGTTGTGTTGGGTTCTAATAATAATTTCACACAACGCTGACATGAGCATCCACTTCATGGTCTTCCAAACCAATCAATAGTCTTTTGTCCATTTTCCTGCTTTGACAAATCCTTACAAAGTAATATAACGCGGTATGATTTATTCTTTAAGCATCTCCAGAAAAATGGATATTTGCAGAGTTATTGCCCTTTTCTCATTATTTGGTCAAATTTGCTGAGCGTATATCTGCGATGGGGAACCGGGGAGCATCCATCAGTTTTACTGATACTTTTCTTGTTAGCATTGCAAGTGTCAGGGAAAACGGCTAAGTTGATAGGATATAACATGAATCATTTGGGTTATGATACTTTCAAGTTTTCAAGGCAATAAAATCTTATGAACTCGTCAAAAAGTGGCATAAAGCCTAACATCAAAGACCTCGTATTTACTTTACTTACGAACTCGAAGCGGAGAGCTAAGGGTTTCCATTTCTCAAACAAACACCCACAGGAGAATAACGGTTCTCTTTGAAATATTTTTGGCAAATTAAACCCCTTCACAGCGGCTCTAAAACAAGATAGAAAACAAGGAACTTAGCAACGTAATTGAGCCGTTATCTAGTTTCCTTCCAAGTGCAATTGGAGCCTTTGGGGTTTCGCTTAGTTTCTTATCAAACTGTACAAACTGGTAGTGAAATAATCTAGGCTGCGGTGTAGAATTCCAAATAATCATCACTTAAAGAAATGCTCTGTCCTCAACCAGTGAAATGAAACCACTTTCAGTGAGAGACCGTCAGTAAAAATTGCTAAAAAAATTGTTCCGTCTGCTATCTGTTGCAAAGAAAACAGGCGAGACTCTCTGTCGGAATCCATCGCCTAAAGGAACCGTAGTACCATTACTCCTGTGTTGCTTATTTATTTTTTCCTCTATTATGTAGACTAGCAGAATCCATGGGAATATCAACTTCTTGACTTTGGTTTCTATAAGGCACAAGAATTGAGACACACGTCGCAAATTGATTGGAACAGAATTGCTTTAGTTTTCAGTAAAAAAAAAATACAATCATTAATGCTTAGGTAAACGTGGCAGCAGAAAATTAAAACTGTGGAGACATGATAATGTGGAATTCAAACAGGCAAATCATAAATATTCCAGCAGCACACGGGCAAATCATAAATATCCAAGTAGCATACAGGCAAATCATAAATATCCGAAAAGCCTACGGGCAAATTTTAAATATCCAAACAGCATACGGGCAAATTATAATGAAAATGATCCCACTTTTACAAAAGTACATTTTTCATGCAGTTTGAGAAAAAGCTAAGGAAGCTCTTTTGGATAAAAACGGAAAATTACCAGTTCACGAATAGAAATCATTTCCCTGTGAATTTCCTGTGAATTCCAGAGCCCCGATGATTCCATCCATAGATTTGGACAAAAGTATCGCCAGAGGGCTCGTTGGGGTTTTAAACATCACTTTTAAATCCTCTGAAGTTTTCACAGTCCTCTAATTTTAAGAGTAAATCTATTTGCTTGCATTTCTTCTAAAAAATGATCACAATTTTGGAAAAAGGTTTCATGCCCTATAGGCTTTTGATTTCGGTTCTAGAAAGGTTAACACAACTAAATAACCTTACGAGATGAAAGTATAGATTCTCATCGAGTAACAGAAATCGTTTCCACTCTGAAAGCCTCCCAATCTCCCTCCAGCTACTCACATTTATATATCTTAATTAACCAGATTGAGAATTCTCACAAAATAATAAGGAATGACGAAAAGCCAAATATCGATCTTATACTAAATTATAAGATACTTAAAGTGAACTTCATCTTAAAGACAATATCTACCTGGTCCCAAAACATGGTTTATTTACTTTTTATGACTTTCCTACATAAAACTATGGTTAATTATTCTCAGATGTCTGGTGACTGGATGCCACTGAAACATGTGCACACCTTACAACTGGCAATATGATTGGTTTATTTGACCTAAATACACCAATAGCAGGTTAGCATACCAGGTGTGCACATGTTTCAGTGCCATCCAGTCACCAGACATCTGAGAATAACTAACCATAGCCTCTTGTAGGAAAGTCATAAAAAATAAATAAACCATGTTTTGGGACCAGGTAGATATTGTCTTTAAGATGAAGTATATTGTATTTTACCTAATGTGTTCACTTTAAAGAATGCTCAACAATTATAAAATGTATCTTTCTTGGCTAGTAAGATATGAAAATAGTTGTATTTGTACAGCTGATAAACCTGAAGGGTATTTGGTTACATCGTAATTTGGGTACATTCACATTGGAAACGAATCCATCCAGTTGAAGGTACTGGTAGTGGAAACAGTGTAAGGTAAAAACAATTAAAGGCGGAATAACGGCAAGAGAAAAGTCAAAATTGTTTACACTGTCACCAGCTGTAGACACAAATAAAACTACAGCTGCAAAATAACACCCAGAGAAGCCTTTTGGAGAACACAACATTTGTGTTTTTTTAATGTTTAGAAACAAAACGCACTCATCATCGATGTAATCTTTAATGTAGATGAATGAACATCGCAGACAATTAAAATCCCATCCGATATTCTAGATACGCTCGGTTCGACCGGTTTATTAAGACCATCTGTTGCGTTGAACGGATCAACGATCCCAAGATAACGCTATTTCCATTCCGATAGCGGACGGATAAAAACAATTCTAGCTTTTTGGTTCGTTAATTCCAAAAGATATTTTTCGCCAAAGCATTTTTCTGATGTTTCCATTCAGGTATGAGGGTTTTAATAAGTGTATTCTCCAGGTGTTCTTTATTATAGATGCTTTCTGAATATAACAAAAAACTTATATTATTTTCATTTTGTCTCTCTGTCTGAACAAACAAAACGTCCTACGTATTAAGCACATAATCAGTCAGACGCCAGCTGCCATTGGCAGACTATCATTTGCTCCAGATTTCTTTTCCATGAATCTGTGTACCCACGCATGACCTTAAACTGCAAGGTACTCGCGTGGGAAAGAGAATACCAGGAAAATACGTCAACTAGGTGTTTTTGATGCATGGATTTTAGTAGATTTGAATAAGATTTGTAAAAATCCGCCTGTTAACTTTCCTAATTTTAGTTAACTTTTAAAATCATAATTGTTTTACCTGTCAGAAAATACGAGGCCTTCCATGGACGTTTAGGGAACTCACCACAATCGTTAGTTTAGATAAAGAGCCGAGTGCGTTTAAAACTAAGCCTGTGTGCATGTTCTCTGGCATATTGGAGAATAAGCGTCATATCACTATATGCCTGTATGGCATAGCCTTAGCAGAGTTCACATTTCAAAATCCTTTTGAAGAAACCAGGAGAGCAGTTTGTTCACTCGCCAGAAACATATCACTCCTAAACATGTTTACTGCATCAATGCATCCTACGCAAAACGGATATCCGCTCTTTAGATTCATTTTCGATGGCCAAATTAAAGATCTTCTCTCTAACACAGTTTCCGCATTTCTCAATAATATGGAATAAATGAGAGAAATACGATTATAAAAGCATGCCAGCTAGACTAATTGTCTTTTTGGTGGTACACTGTTGATTGTAAGTTTAAACCGGGCTGTCATTTACACGAAGCTTATCGTCTGTGAATAAAACGAGGAAAGAGTTTACTCCATATGGGTTAATGGGTATATTTTACTTTCTGAAATCCCTGAGCGGGTGGAGGGTGTTCTAAAGATTCCTTTTTCTGGCATCAGATACATTACCTCTTGTTATCCCATTTAGAAATAAGTGGCAGTAAATGATAGGGATAGGTAGACACAAATCATACATCAAATGTCTTCTCGATTTCCTGTCATACATCCCATTGCTTTACAAATATCCCATAAAATTATATCTACTCAATTTGGTAGGTAGTTTTGTTATTCTCGTGATTACACTTTGTAATAAATAGTATAATGATAATACTTGATGCCAGATACATTATCAACTCAGTTGGCTAACCAACCATTTACGTAAAGAATTTTAGAATATTTAAAACATTTTGCTACATCTATTTATTATATAATTAGTAGTGAGATATTGAGTTATACAGCTCTGATATAAGTGATATCACCACTTTTACCGATAACGTTTATATCATCACTGCCAGTGCCGGAACTATTTCCATTAGAAATTAGAATATTATCTTGAAAATTGCCAAAATTTGTAATCAATTCTTAATTTATAAATTATCGAACATTATTAATTGGCTGTTAAATACTTTTACACAAACCAAATATATTTTTGGCTTTGGCCTTTCTGTGATGCTTGCCGTATTATATTTATATTAATAACTAGGCCTAGCAACAGGACTCGCTATAAACGAGAAAACGTGAAGTAAATCCACTCCACTCTAAAATGTAAATAAAAGTGTTAGGCCTACAACTGGAGCATTAAAATTGCTTGTTTTTAACAAAATGTATCGAGAACTGACGCAAATCATAGAAAACGAAGACTGTGGGATACGGCAATCAGCAGTGCTTGCTGATCGTTACGCTCGCTCTAGCCGTCTAGGGTAGTCTAGGCCTACAGTGTCAGTGTAGAAGAGCCGACACAATTAATTATGTCGCAGAACATTTCAACACACATAATCTAGTAAATCTTCATTTTAAAATAATAAGACCTTGCCACTTAAAATTTTAATATAAAACTAAACAAAAGAAAATGTCAAGTTCAACTTCACCAAAGATGACAGACCTCGATGTTTGTCGTCGCGCGCACACCGTGTGTCCTTCCGCGCAGACAAACGCAGGTTTTTCCTCCGAAATAAGTTTACTATTCGAACTGTAATTTGTTTCATGAAATCATTTTCTATCCAAAAATTGTAATTGCAACTATGAAAATAAGAACTTTGGATGCAAAGTTATAAGTTTTTATTGTGTTGAGCCCCCAAACGGTGCGCTATTTTATCCTACGCCGTACATGCATATGTGTGATGAGCCCAAATGTAGGTCATTTTCTAGGTCAACTGACGACGGCAAATTGTTCAGTTTGTCGCAGAAAATACACGAAAATCTCACTAATAATTATATAATAAATAGAATATTTGTTGTTTTATCGGTAAATATCATTTATATTTCATCTCGTGGATAAAAAAATCTTGTATTTTCACTCTTGGCTTCGCCAATCGTGAAAATACAGATTTTTTTATCCATTTGATGAAATATAAATGGTATTTACCGATAAACAACAAATATCCTCTATATATACTACTTCAAAGTAAACTTGCTCGACCTCTGACCCAAAGGCCAGTCATCGCTTATATAAAGAACAAGAAACTTGTCTCCGTGGTTATTTTAGACAAGAAGATTTTCCCTGTGCCCGTGTGTTTCAGTGTTCATAAATATATATATGCTTAATTTGCATGCATCCCTTAGAAGCTATTGAACAAATTCGTCATTAACAAGTTTACAAGGCGAAAAAGGTTACAGTGATCATCTCTGCACCTTTCCGATGTGTGCGGCAATAAAATGTGAGCTTTTTTGTGATTTTCCTCACATGCAAAGATGCCCTTGTGATAATGTAAGGGACCGAGAGTGCGTCTGTCTTCTTAGTGTATTAAATAACATATATTAGCCAATATCTGATTTGATTAATTTATAACTATTTCTATATTCTATTTTCGTCTGTAGTAAAATATTTTGATATTTAGATCACATTTGGGATAGGATGGTCAGAAACATTCACGCCCTAGAGCCTCCTGTCCAAAATCTGCAGAAATTACATCGGTATTGGCGGCAGTTACCCCTTCAACAGATCCGACGTCTCACTGGATGGTTGAGACGCAGGCTGGAAGTTAATCGAGGCTATACGCGCTATTGACCTTCTGCTCCCGGGATGTGTTCTACTCACTCAAAGTGACATTTTACTTCAGTTGGACTCTGAAGTTTCATACTTACAAGCATCTTTTTATTTTGTTAAAATACGCTTTTGATTTGGCTAACGATATCCTGAATAAATTGTATAGCCTATTGCCATTAAAGGAGGAGAAAACAAAAAAAACAACATGCAATTGTATCGAACGGGCTCCCATAGACCATCGTATTCATGTGTGTGAGTCTTGCACGTGGTTTACGGTGTGAAAATACAATGAAAATGAATCTGCCAGACAAGCTCGTGCTTGATCGTCAGTGGAGCGCGCCATTGACGGTTTGAAATTGACCGGAAAAAGTATTAGTAGATTACTTCCCTTGCGATTTTACCATATCTTGTATGGTTATAACATGCAATGTCAGCGGTAAGACTACCTTTTCTGAAAATTCTACAACGACCCCCAAAAGGTTGATTTACTAGCTAGTGTACATTTCAGAGTTGTTAGGGTGTTCGTCTTCTCTTATTAGCGCCTCGAAATGGTCGAAATTAACCTAGGTTTAAATGGTAGACTTTCAGAGTTGACCAATTTCTCTTACGCTAGCGAGTGACTGGTGGCCAGGCGTATGCTGATTGGCCGATCGAGACACACAGCTAAGAAGCTCTGCTGTGAAGATGGCTGCCGAGACAGTTTAGACGTTCTCTGATAACGATTGTTAACTTTCTTATAGCACAGTTTGGCGAGGAAAAGTCGCAGAAATATGGTTTTGGTACCGTTAGAAAGTAAAATGTGTCGCGCCTGTACTGTATTTACTTAGTCCTCTCCTTTTCTTCTCCTTTAATGGTGATTTCTTATCGCCAGAATGTTGCCCTTTATGATCACAATCATTTCTGCAACATCAGTTGGCAAACAATCTCCCTACACCGATGATTTTTTCGGTCGGTGCAGACTTTCCAGGGGGGTTTTAACTTTTTTCTTTGCGTAAAGATCTTTGCGAAATCTGTACATTTTCTCCATCAAAATAGTTTTAATACTAAAGATCGCTTGTTTTAAATGAATTAATTTTTTTTACCTTTCCATAATTCAGAGCGACGGATTTTTGTTTTGCATTTGTAACTTTAACACCCACAAGTGTTTGGCATCGATGAACTATAACTGCTGTCTCATATATGACACGGAGATTCGGTAATTAAATCAACATGAGTTATTATCCAAGTGTCAGAACATTTATCTTCAATACATTGTACTTTTAACAGTGATAACTTATCGAATTGGTAAGTCCTTTCCGATTCTGTATCCTCGTGGTTATTATAAATCACTGACGACTTGTCCTAAATCGACACTTAAATCGATTAGAGACTTCTTTGGATAGTTCCCTTGCATCCAAATTAGGTAAAATCCTTGTGAATGGTAATTTGTGTTAACTGTTTATAGTTGTTCCATTCCACTCCCACAGGTGTCATATAACACAGGAGAACGCCATCAGAATACTATTGTTTTACAATCAGAACACATCCCCGTAAGAAGTAGACCATCCATTACAGAAAACCTCAAAGTTGATATTCTTTTTATAGCTTTTTATTAACATGCTGTTTCGTCCACACAATATTATGAGGTTTTCTCACTGGGCAAATGCTACTAGTGTATTAAATATGCTTCCACTCCAATCAGAAAGAGAATATATAATTCAGTAATGGATGGTACCTTGTAGAATGACATTTTGATTATACATACAATTTCGCCATCTCAAAATTGACAATTTGGATTTATCAATTGTGATTGTCAAGCACTAATGAATTCATTATATTAACATGGAAAAAATATATACATAGGGGTTGATTCTCACCGCCACTGCTATATATACAAATGCATAATAAATATTCACCAAGGCAAGTTTATTAAGGTACGTTTTTTCAAGGGGTACAATGATACAAAAATATTCATTTGCTGTCAGTCTATGTAGAAAATCTATGAAGAAAGGAAAAAGAAAACTAAAACAAAAAACGTAGACAAAAATGTATATACATATAGCACGGGGTATTAACACGAAATTCTACCCCTCCTGCATGTGCGTGCCGTGTGCAAATATACATGTTAAGTAGAGATGACTTTTCAAACGACATCGAGTCTGTAGTGCATCACCGTTGCACGTGACCAAAGCTTATCGTTGATTGGTTAAAAGTTCCCAATCTGTCCGTCACTGTTTCCTCATTTTTCTCAATTATCGGGGTAGAATCGACTTTAATACCTTCGTCTTGGTGTTTATTGCGTAACCCGATACCGCTGGACGTTGGTTCGCACCTCGTCAAACCCCTCGAATGCTGCGCATTCTCGTGGTTTGACTCGGTACGAACCAATGTTCAGCGGTATCGGGTTACGCAACAAACACCGCTACGGCGGTATTAAACCCTTAAGCCAACGGTTCTGATCAACGGTAGTTACATGAGAACCAACGGTATTTACACGAAAACCAACGGTTATGGTCGATGAGAAAGGTGTTAAAGGGGGAGAAAACAGAAAAACAACATAAAATTGTATTGAACGGGTCCCCATATGCCACTGTATTCATGTGTGTGAATCTTGCACGTGGTTTACGGTGTGAAAATACACTGAAAACGAATCTGTCAGAGCCCCTTGAATTGATCGAAATTAACCTAGGTTTAAATGGCAGACTTTGAGAGTTGACCAAATTCTCTAACGCTAGTGCAGTCAGTGTATGCTAATTGGCTTATCGGGAATCAGCTGAGCTTTGCTGTAAAAATGGCTGCCCAGTCAGTTTATAATAGAAGTTCTCTGATAACGCTTGTTAACTTTCTTATTGCTCAATTTGGCGAGGGGAAATAGTACAGATATGGGTTTGGTGCCGTTAGAAAAAAATTATTTACCGCGCATGTGTGCAGTATTTACAAAGTCCTTTCATTTCATTCTACTTTAAGTTTGCTTCATGCCCAGCTTTTTGAGAAATATTTTCGTCAGGTTGGTTCGAAAAGATTGAGTGGATGTAGATTCTTTCAATTTGATTTCAGGGGAGTTCCAAATCTTCAATTTCATTTTAAGGGAGTTCAAAATCTTGGGGCCTGTATAGCTGAAACTTTGGAGGAGATATTTACTGTTGACGTCGGACGTGAGACGTCGGATCTGTTGAAGGGGTAACTGCCGCCAATACCGATGTAATGCGGCTGCCAATTTCCGCAGATTTTGTACTGGAGGCTCTTGGGCTTGAATGTTTCTGCCCATCCTATCCTAAATGTGCTCTAAATGATTCAAATCCGCGCAGTTACCCCTTCCACAGCTCCGACGTCTCACTGGAGGGGTGAGGCGCAGGTTGGAAGCTAATGGAGGGTATATGCGCTATTGACCATCTGCTTTTTTATGTAGCACAAGTATGTAGTGTTCCCCATGTAATTGCCCAAATCAATATAAAACAAACCACGGGCGCTTGTCCTGCTTGTCTTATTTTGCTATTTGTAAGAATTAGGGAAAGCAAAATCCAGATATTATTTACTTGCAATCTAGAACACCTGGGTTTCCGGGGCTTAAGCGGCCCCTGGGCCCTCGTCTGATGCGTTTGGATAGTCATCCCCTCCCCATGCTTCAAAAACGTCACAAGGCTTCCTTTATAGCTTTGGGACATAACGATTTTACTGTTATTTTTTAGAATTAAGGAGAGCAAAATCCGGAAATTGTTAGCATTTTTAGTTGCAGAACACCCTCAGAACGCCTCTCAGACAATCTAGATTTTCCTGCGCTTCCGGGTGTAGGTGGCCCCTGGACCCTTGCCTAATGCGTTGGAATATTCACCCCTTCTCCATGCTTTAAAGCGTCACAATGCTTCACTTAAAACTGGGGAACATAACGACTTTACTGTTATTTTTCAAGAATTAAGGAAAGCAAAATCCGGAAATTATTAGCATTTTTATTTGCAGAACACCCTCAGAGCGCTTATCGGGCAATCAAGAAATCCAGAGCTTCCTGCTCACATATTGTTAGAGATAAACGGCTTTGCTAACAGTGTCACTGTACTGATATTGATGGCGAGTTCCATTTTATTCTTGTCTGCCCAGTATGTTCTATGCTGAGAGTTAAATTTAGCAAGAAATATTTTGGAAGAAACAATCTGTTAATAAATTAATTATGCTTCTGTCTTCTAACAATTTTGAAACAATTTTAAACCGTGGTAAATATCTAAAATCAGTTTTAAGTCTAAGAGATTGCCCATGCAACCTATATCTCACTCTGTCTCCACTTGTTTCTCCTGTACGCATATTTATGCATTTTATATACTAACCTCTGTATACAGATTTATATACTAACTTGTTACCAGAAGTCTATGAATGGGAAAGAGTGAAACGTCCAATTGCCCCACATTTAGGGCACTGACCCCGTCAGTCTGCTTATGCTACAACATGTGACGTTTATGCTCGGTAGATTTTAAACTTGTAAACGAGGGCGCCATTACAAATCAGAAAGTAAATTCACTCTCCACTTACTCGACTATCATATCTATCGGCAATCCCAGTAACCGCAGCTCGGAGAGTGCACTAGTTCTTGCAAAAACTTTATCCCGCACGCGATTCCGGTATCTCCATTCCCCTTCTTTGTCTCATTTTCAACTATTTTCAGTTCTTCGGAAACTATAACTTTTGTTCCATCAAGTATATCTTTTTTCTCATGCATCTCATAATAGTTCATACGAGGAAGATAAGAAAAGCCACGGTTGGACTGACCGAGAGATGGCGCTGTTTAGGGTGACCTCTGTGTCAAAGGGCGCCAGATCCCTGTATATCGTGTAATTGGGCGTTTCACGCTCCCCGATTCATAGACTTCTGTTGTTACTTATCTGTCTTGCTTTTAATCATTATAGAATGTATGTTAAGTTTTTGTTTCTATGAGCAGCAAGCTTAAGGTCTGAGAAATAAGCATAATTCCTATAAATATAATTCATTTTCGAAAGAAAGTATGTCCCCTTTTGAAGATCAAAAATGACGTGAAGTTGGCGTGGCAGTAAAACCACATAAGTCCTAATAAAAAAGCTTCCTAAAACATTTAGAATATTAATAGAATAGAGCTAATGTTTTCACTCTAGGTCATTGTAGTGGGTTCTAGTTTAGATTGATTGACTGGTATTTACAAAGCGACGTTGGTACGTTTAGAGAGGGTTGGGGGTGGGGGGGGGGGGGGGGTGTCAAAGTTGGAGCATATAGACGAGTTTCGAAATGTTTAAACCCAGGACTGTTAAAACCTTCGTACACATCCTCCAACCAACAGCAATGGCATAACTCTACCCAAAACCACACACATACAACTTGAACCAATTATTTCTTATCATTGATGATTCCATGCCAGTGGAGATCAAAGATCTAAACGTAAATCCGTGATGTCTGGTTTGCGATAAGATTGCCCGTATGGCCTTCCTGTGGTAATCTCTATTGTTATTACTAATAAGTTTGGACTATTTGCTCAACTCACTCAAAACCGTTAATATTTGCTTAACGGCTTTACGTTTGATAATCCATGTTTTTCAGCTGACTGAGAAACGGCTTGGTATTGAGACAAGCCCAAATATCGGACTGTGGCTGCCGGTATGACGGGATTTGCTTTTATCGCAATCCTTTTATGTTCATCCCAATGACGTGAAGTTTTCGATAGCTTCCATACGTGATGAGTTCACTCTGTTCCTTTTCACTGATAGATAAACACTGATCGGTAGGGTTAACTGCAGACAGGGCCAACCTACGTGTTTAGCTAGAGCTTTTAAGTGGAAGGCAGTTCAAAACACCATTTTTACGTAAATATCAGACTTTTGTTGATTTGTATGTAAGTAAAGATCATTCTCTTACTGAATGCAATTGTTCTTCTAAAATGTATGCCTAACTGATTTCCGATTATACAAGAAAGGGAGATAACATAGATTACAGAACAAAATTGACAAATTCATTAGGGGCACCTCTTTGCCATAGTAAATACTAGTTGTCTAAGTGCCATTATAAACAAAGACATTATTTGTCTTGTGGAAATCAGGTTGTAACGGCTATCTGAGAAGCGTGTACTTCTTCTTTAAATGTCTTACTTCTTTGTGTCACAGCTAAATGTTGTCGATAGAAATAGATCTTCCATAGTCATCTCAACAAAACATAAAAAAAACTTCGTTCATTGTAGATCATTTTAAATGAGCTGAATAACTACTGTTGAAGCAGTGTCGATGGGGAAATATTGCAATGTTAAATAAACGATCAGCCGTACAACAGAGTATACACAAACATGAAACCGCGGCTGGTGTTTCATGATCGTTTATCTTTATTATTTCAAATATATACAGTGTTGATTGCAGACACAATATATTCTCTAAAATTGCAAAGCCTGCCCCCTACCCTCACAATTCAACAAGATTATTAAACTAATAGACAAAGCAGACCTTTGTTTTTATAATGGCGTTTTCTGAAAGTTGCTCAAATACGAATGAAATGATACAAACAATTTACGAAAATTTACATATTGAAAGGAGTTAAAAATCATTGGTATTTAGTAAAATTTAAATCAACCGAAAATGCTCTTGAAGGTGGCTATTCAGTCGGGTTCCGGGTTTTAATGCGTTTTGATTTCATGGGGAACACGATTGCACAAACGTAGCAATCTCGATAAGCATAAGACATGAATTTTGACAAATGCAGTATCTTCCTGGGGTCAATTTCGTATATAAATCCATTGCTACATCAAATACCCGTTAGGCGATTGGCTGAAGCAGTAAATGTGTAGATTATTGACCTACACAGAATCATCTTTTCTTCAAGGAGATGGCAAAAATAATTTTATTACAAATCACCACAGTATACTCATTAAGTAACATCACACCTTAAGGTAGACGATGCAAGACCTCGGACAGAGAGAAGTTTGCGGAAGCTAGTAAGGTGTTATACATTTGCTTTAAACGTGTCTGAATCTGCACTATGGCCAGACAGCTAGAAATCGTCTCAGTGCTACCGGACTGAGGGCCAAACGTGCTAAAATTACAGACAATCACACCTGACTACGTCTGGATTGGTGTAGACAAGACAGGGATGGCACCGACGACAGCAGAATCCTTCTGCATGTTGATGGCAGAGTTAAAGTTTGGAGGCCTTTGGATACAGCTTATGCAACAAAGAAACATCCTGCCAACTTTACTATATGGCGATTGAAAGCTGGATTTCGAAACCATACAATGCACTCTGAAGGGAGTTCGCTGCATCCAGGAAGTGCTTGATCCTGTTGTCGTCCCATATTGTGATAAGCATCCATTAACCACCAGATACATTTTTATTGATGATAGCTGCTCGATCCAATAGTTCAAGAGATGTGACTCAGTCATATGTGATTTTTTTACCCCTCTTTACAGTTCTGTCAACATTCAACTTTGATATGTCACCATAAATATTGGGTTCTCGTTTTTCTTGAATTTTCGTGCAAATGGTGAGGAAAATTTTTTTAAAAGCACAATCGCCGCTAAAATCCGAATACAGTTTGCATTAAAAACGAAGACAGTTTATCAAACAGAAAAAGTAAAGATTTTTCTATTTTTGCCAAACCTTTAAAAGTTTAGTGGGGTAGAAAACTAGGCTTATTGTCCGGCAACTGATTAGTTATATATGTCTAATAGATTTACCAATATTTTCTCCAAAACATCTGCTTAATCTTTATGGGCCCGGGAAACTGGACAGATGCATTACTCAAATGCATAAAGCATTGATCTGTCCTGACAGCGTCTCATATCGGATTATATCGGGGAAGATCGGATTTGCTACTTTGATGACAGGTTTAACTAACACTGACACCTGTTGTATTTTTAGCTAAAAGAATATATGTAGGGCAAGTGAGACGTCAATCCCACGCTACAACTGGCCGCAGCCACAAAAAATGATATTCAAGTGTATACGTAAATTACATGAGCCCATAGGGTTTTCTCGATGAGTGGTTTAGGGAACGTCATCCAATTTATTTTTCCCTAAAGCGAAAAGTGTCTCAGTCCCAACATCTCATGCTGACCATTACATGTGCTTGTTACATATCTTTCAAACTAACGAATCAGAATAACAAAATTGTTTGTAAAATGAGATTCAATGAATCCTTTTTTATTTTCTGGAGAAGACAGACAATGTAATCTGTAACACAATGGTATCAGCATATTCCCGATTAGCATTGCTACAGCTTTGAGGTCAACCATCTTGGCCTAAATCGCATTTTGTTTTGTTATTACAAATAAGGGTGAGTACAATTTTAAAGACAGATGGAATAATATTTTCAGAATTACCTTTCCCTTCAATTTGTGGATATTGAGTGTCTTGTTCATGACGTTTGTTTTAATATAATATATTCACGGGTATTAAAGTGGAATGTTGAAATTATTGGCTATTTTTCTCAAGACGTATAATTCAGAAGCTTTTTAGTGCTTCTAGTCTCGAAAATGTACGATAAAGTATTGTTTTGAACTAACTTTGTCTTAGAATGAATGAATGGTCGTCTCGCTTATTTAAATTTTGTTTACTTTTCGAACACGTTTACAGTTCGTACAGACCACATACTGAATGGATTTTCTTCATTCCAACGCCAATCATTTAGTGTTGTCGACGGGCTCCAAAGCCTCTTACTGTCGTGATGATCAGAAATTATGAAAAAAGTGTGAATTTTGGCAGCTCAAGCCACTTTAAATCACTTCGAAAATTCCTGTCACCTTTATTTTTGTCTGTCAGTCAAGTCTCCTCACAAAGAGGACTATATAATATACAGGTCTTGTTAATATTTGTAAATACATCACGATAGAAGCAACAAACATTTGCAAAACAGCGAAACGATAAAATCTTCGATCGGAAGGCAGGTTACAAAACATCCCACAATAGAGCCTCCCTCTATGAATTCAAACTTTAAACTGTTATAAAAACAAACGAAAACCAAAAAATCTACCAAATTGCTCAAGCTTGATATCAGAAAGTTGCTAATGATTGTGGGAAAATATTGTCTGTATGTACACAAAAAGAAAATGAAATTCATTTTTTATACACCCAGCGACCGTGTCCTTTTAAAATCTACATACAGTGTAGCCTTAATAACTTTTAGCTGCTTGTGAATTAAGACACATCCAGGTATTCAATAGGTCTCATGGTGTCAAATATCGAAGAAATCGCTTGTCTAAGGTTTCTCTTGGTGAATTTCCAATCGATGTAACTTAATTGAATATAGCTTACGGGTAGCTTTCAGAGCACAGACGTTTTGTACTTTTGAACTATCCACCATTGCTGTGCAGGAACTACAGTTTTCAAGGGCGTGGAGAAAAAAGAAAATACGGAAAGACAAAAATAACACGCGGCATGCGAACCTAATAACTTTAGAGATGTTACGGTCATTGGCGTTTTCTCGTCCTCCGAAAACGAACAACACGTCAAATAGCGAGCCCTTTAGAAATGAAACAAATATTTGCACGAGAAATGTCCAAAAATTGAGAATTCTCTAGTGAAACCGCAGTATGGCGATATCTAACGCCGTCTCTTTGGTCAATCGTAGCACAAGTAAACAGCAATATCTAAAGAGACATGATCGTTTTGACGATAAATGTAACAATAGTTTGAACTTCCTATATGCAACTGGGTAGGAAGCTGTGATGATGACTTCGCCCCCCCCCCCACATCCATCATTGCAGTTCTGTCGTATATACAATGTATCATAATATGGACTTTCTATATGTCTTGGTATGCATTTCGCTTGTGCTAAAATATTTTTGCGAAGCGGAAAATTGTCGTGTAATATAATGATAAACTACCAAAAGTTTACTAAAGTAGTAGATACGAACGAATGCAAGTGAGTGCATTTTTATCTATATAAAGTAATAAATAACACTTGTATAAGCGTTTAATTGACAGTGATTAATAGGTTATGATGACAGTGATTGATAGGTCATGATAACCGTTAGGTCAGTTAGGTATATGAGGGTCACGTTCCATGTAGGATGTTAAATGAAAATAGATAAAGCCAGCAAACATCGTGAGAAAACCAAGGATTTATTTACACATAGTTCAAGGGTCAATGTTTTTAAGTTATGGGAAAAGTTGATAGCTTCAGAGTCACGTGGGGGGTGATTTAGGCTTTATAAACCCAGAGGATAAAGGAGTCTTCATTCAGTCAGCAGACGTATCCTATAGCTCAACAGTCACTAGCGATCTCTCTCTTCTCGACACCATGAAGTTCCCAATTCTCGCCGATATTGTAGCCTATGCCTTCTTAGAGGGTCAAGCATTATTCGTAGAATTATGTAGAGGCCAAGAAGAGAAAAAAGTCACTCTGCCGCAAAGAGCCTGGGAGAAGCTGGTGTTTTACATATCGACCATAGATGAACTTATCCACCTGGGTAAGAAAACACCTGAAGCCATCCACTTGGGCGATGAAGTTTATCTAACCTATGGCGAGTTTAAAGGCCTCTGGTTTGTCCATGTTAGGAGATGGGAGAAAGGCGTCAACAACAAACCCTTTCCCACTAAAAACGGAGTAGCGCTCAGCAAAGAAGGTTGGGGGAAGTTTAAGAATGTCGTCCTAGACATCAACACCCTTCTGAGAGAGTATATGGAAAGTGACCATATTTTCACTGAAACACCATTCCCTCCTCTGATGCAGAAAGATTATGTTCCGGTAGTGGAGTCGAAATCTGAAAACAAAAATAAGAGAAGAAGAGTGTTGAACAGTGAAACAATAATAGCATCTTGTAAAAGATCAACATTTTTAAAAGAGACAGTACAAGATATGTACGTGAAACATTTATTGGCAGAGGTGAGGAATTCCCGTCGAAAAGGAGTGGATGTATTGGCCGAATTCGACAGAGAGTTCCGTAAAGCCGTCGAATCTTTAGACGACGACCGAGTGGTAGACGAAGTGAAGACAATATGTGCTACGAATCACCAGGTGTATGTGCATCCAGTGTACCTGCTACAATATGAGGACAGTTCCTGGAGAGAATGCTACCTCAAGACAAGTGATTTCATAGACAATGTAAAAACACACGTGTACAAAACATTATTGGCTGATGAAGGACTGTTAGATGACAGTCAGCTGATAATTGACGAGTAACTGTCTTTCTTATGTTGTTTTTACTACGTCTTATTGTATTAGAAATAGATAATAAAAAAAAATTACCATTAATATTCTGTTGTTTTCTTGATTTGTACTTATAATGATGACGAGTAACTGTCTTTCTTATGTTGTTTTTACTACGTCTTATTGTATTAGAAATAGATAATAAAAAAAAATTACCATTAATATTCTGTTGTTTTCTTGATTTGTACTTATAATGAACGGTATACGACAACGTCTATTTAAACCTCGTCCGACCTTCGCCATGAACACTTCACACGATGATGTTTTGGAAAAGCTGTATTATACCGATTCCTCTACAGGCGGTTACGGCGGAATCCGGGGGCTGGAGAGAGCTGTTAAAAAAGCCGGGTACCGTATACATGTAAAAGAAATAAAAGAATGGTTAAAGAAACAAGACGCCTATACATTACACAAACCCACGAGGAAAAACTTTGCAAGAAACAGAGTTGAAGTCTCGGGTATTGATGAACAATGGCAAGCCGATCTCGTAGACATGAGTCACTTAAAGAAACGCAATAAAGGCTATAGATATATCCTAACGTGTATAGACGTGTTTTCAAAATATGCATGGGCTGTGCCGGTGAAGGACAAAACTGGTGTAACTATGGTCAAAGCTTTCCAACAAATATTAAAAAAAGGTAGACAACCGACTTATCTTCAAACTGACCAAGGTACGGAGTTCTTTAATCGCCATTTTCAAAAGTTTTTAAAAAATAAGGAAATATATCATTTTCACACACACAATGAAACAAAAGCTAGCGTAGTCGAACGTTTCAACAGAACCATAAAAACAAAAATGTTTAGGTATTTCACGACTAAAAACTCTTACCGTTTTTTGAAGGCGTTGCCTAAATTAATAGAGGGTTATAACAATTCTTTCCATAGAAGTATTGGAATGCCTCCGGTCGAGGTCGCTCAACTGAATGAATCTGAGGTCAGACAGCGTCTTTATCCACGTCTAAAAAGAGATAAGTTACTATTTAAGTTCAAAATAGGGGATAAAGTTCGTATCAGTAAAACCAAAATGATATTTGACAAAGGCTATCTACCGTCTTGGACAGATGAAATTTTTGTTGTTATAACCCGAATACCCAGATACCCCGTCGTGTATAAACTTAAAGATTTAAACGACGAAGTGTTGAAAGGTACTTTTTACGAACAAGAGTTACAAGAAGTTAAAAAGTCTGAAGCTGATTATTATCATATTGAGAAGATTCTAGATAGAAAGAAACGTAATGATGTCATGTTCTACAAAGTAAAATGGAAGGGTTGGCCTTCGTCGTTCAATTCGTGGGTATCCGCCGATGAGATGAAGAAAGCATAAATGCAAAGGTTTTATCAATGATCATTCATTTCTCACTATGGAAACGGCGCGAAAGTATCGGATATATGCAGTTATAGGGGCATTGGCTTATTTTTTAATTGTCACCTTAACAGGCCTATCCATCTCATTACCGAAACATCAACGTTCTGGTTTGGAGATTATCCATAGCAACAAGACTAATATAACCTCCTGTTTAAAGGCCGAAAAAATAGATATCGGTGCAACGGTGAAAGTGACAGTTTGTATGTATAATGGCGAAGCACGTATCGATATAAGAAAATTTGTAAACGATAAACCGACCAAGATTGGAATTTGGTTAACGTATGATCAATGGAAAGTTTTTGAATCTCACAGGAATGTTATTAATACAATCCTAAACCCCCGTATTGTTTAATATGATCTCTATGCTGTGGATGCTGTATGCCGGCATAACGAAACATGTTAAACAACCCTGTAGAGTAGAAGACAAGTCTATACATGTTGTCAAATCTCTGAAAGCCTATAAAGTTGTGGTGAAATCAATGTTCAGCGATGGCGTAGTGACTAAGCATAGATTGTTAGTCTTACATTGGTACACTTTACACGTCTGTGATCACGTGACAAAGGATGTATGTTGTAAAATTTGGAGATATTATATAAATATTCAATCGGGTCTTGTGGCAGATGTGTAAAACATAATGGATGTCACTTGGAAACACCCGTTTACATGTATAGTAGCTGGACCAACAGGTTGTGGAAAGACTGTTTTTGTAAAGAGGATGTTAAATGAAGTCAACGCAATGATCGACCCACCCCCGACGAAAGTAATATGGTGTTTTGGAGAATGGCAAGACGGGTACGATAATATGAAAAATGTAGAATTTATAGAAGGACTTGAAGGCTTGTCGGAGTTAGAACCGAGTGAGAACAAGCTGATAGTTATAGACGACTTAATGCAACAGACAGACGAAAGGGTATCCCAGCTATTTACTAGAGGAAGTCATCATAAAAATGCTAGTGTGATATATATAAGCCAAAATTTGTTTAACAAGAACAAACAACAGCGGACACTCAATTTGAATGCGCATTATCTTATTTTGTTTAAAAACCCCCGAGATGCTTCTCAAATAACTCACCTGGCCAAGCAGATGTATCCGGGACAAGGGCGCTTCGTACAAGAAGCCTATAAAGACGCCACCTCCAGACCACATGGTTATCTTCTCTTCGATTTTAAACAACATACTCCAGACCATTTGAGATTGAGAAGTAAAATTTTTCCCGGAGAGGTCCAAGAGGTTTACCTGAAAAGATCATAAAAACGTTCGTTGCTCAACCTACATCATCATTTTATACTCGGAAGGCGTCATGTCGCGTAGACTAAGAAAGCACGCTCATACTTTACAACTTTTGTCCAAGGCGACTCGGCCTTTGATTAAGAATATAGTGAAAGGAGCTGACAAAGAGTTAATGAGTTGTATATGTGAATGCGCGTTAAATGTATTAAAAGGTAATGTTCCCCTCAGTAAGTCTCACATATACAAATTGAGGCGACATAAGAATCAACTTAGGCAACTATTTAAAAAGACGACCAGCAGAAAGAAGAAAAAAGATATTCTACAAAGAGGAGGATTTTTAGGAGCCATTTTAGCACCAATCGCAGCAACTGTTTTAGGCCCCTTACTTTCTAAAATATTTAAGTGATTATGGCAACTATGAAAAAAATGGCCTTAGTAGATCCTAGAATGTTACATGCTCTTCGACAGCCCCAAGCACCTCCAAACAGTACTGTAACTATGCTTCAGAACTTGGACAACGAAATGGAGCATATTCTAAGCAGAAATAATTTATCGGAAAGAGACAAAGTAATGATGTATAATGATACATTGCAAAAATATCTTACCTTTCAATCTCAATACAACAACAAACAGACTCAAGCTATACCCGTAAAAATGGTTTCTCAAGACATTCCGGTGTCGAACAAATCTGAAACAATTGGAAGAGTGATAGAAAATGAAATTGTCCAAAGCGTCCCTAAAACCATGAGCAAAAAAGCCCAGTTACTGATTCAGAGAATAAAAGCTAATCCGTTCATGAACTGGAACGAGAAAGGTGAACTTATATATAAAGACAATTTAATCGAAGGCAGTAACATATCAGATCTGGTCAACGATGCTTTACGTCAACGGAGACAGTTTACGCCGAAGGGATGGCAGACGTTTGCTATGGGTTTAAAGGAGTTGAATGTGCCTTTGGAATTGATAGGCAATAAAGAAAGATGGGAGTTTATGCAGAAGCCCCAAGCACCCTCCCCCTCGAGGATTCCACGAGCGAGAAGAAAAATACAGACCCCCTCAACCCGAAAAAGATCTAAAACCAGCGAACCTATATCATGGCAATCGTATTAAATAGAAGCAACGAATGAAATCATCAACACAATTTAACAGAGCGTAGTACGAGTATGTTTTACTTAACACTGCCTTCGAACAGTTCTATGGATTACTATCCTGAAAATACTTTATCGAACTATGTAACAAAATTACCTCATGCAATCAACTTGAACGGCGATTACGAGGCTGGTGTGGTGGAGTTTTTTTACCCATTTTCCTGGTATAACGTTCATCCAGAGGCTATCAAAATAAATATTACAACCAAATCTACAGAAGGAATTCAGAATTTTTTTTCCATACCATTACAGGAAGGATATTATGAGGATGGAGTGTCCTTGATACACGCGTTAAACGATGCTATAAAAATTCGAAGCCGGGCCTTAAGAAAATCTGTTAGATTTACATATGATCGAATTAGTTGTAAAGCTTCGCTATATATTACTCACGACGCAGTTATGGTCGAGCTTTCACCGACGCTTCAACGTTTTTTAACCCTGCCTTTAGGACTCTATAAACCAGGAGTGTATAGAAGCGACTCAGCGGTCAGCATGAATTCGGGCCTAGAAGCTCTTTATATCTACTCAGATGTTGTGGAACCACATGTGGTGGGAGATAGTTTTGTACCTCTGATGAGAATTGTTCCCATCACGGGAAAACATGGTCATTCCATCACTCATTCCTTCGAGCATGTAAAATATTTTCCTCTACAAAACAGATCATTTTTTACAGTGGAAATGGATATAAGAGATAGCTTAGGACGAAAAATTCCATTCGAACACGGAAAAGTAGTGGTGACGTTACATTTCAGAAAACGCCGTTCAACACATTTTTAATTAATATAATCACCATGAGACATTTCTGCGATGCTTCAGCGTTATATTCAGACTACTACGCATCTCAGGTGGGTTCTGGCTTACCTGTGTTTGTGGGAACTCAATTCCAACGGGGATCCGGCCTGGGTGGAATATTTAGAGGCGTAATGAACGCTGTTATGCCATTACTATCATCTGTAGGCAAGACAGTGGGTAAACAGGCGTTAAACACGGGTTTACAGATAGCGGGAGATGTCATAGGTGGTCAAAACGTCAAATCGGCCGCTAAAACGAGGGTACGACAGGCTGGTAACGCATTATTGAACAAAACAGTTGATCATCTGAACACAACGCGGACACAAAAGCCTATAAAGAGAAGAGCAACAAAACAAAAGGCTATTCGGTCAAAGATCAAGAGACGGACTACTTCGAAGAGAGATATTTTTAGATAAAAAACCAGTATGAGTTTAATTCACCCCCAATCATGTTTGAGTACGAACGATAGTCTAGATATTTTCAAAATCCCACCCACACAAACTAGTTTGGAAGAAAGTTATTGGGTCCAATATCATCCCGTGTCTTCTGTGAACGATACTAATCCGATCGAATTTAACTTAAGCGGGGCATCTGATGATTATTACGATTTAGCCAGCTCGTATATTTATGCCAGGGTCCAAATAGTAAAAAAGGATGGAACAACCGTGGATGCTGATGCCCCGCTTGCTCCTGTTAATTATTGGTTACATAGTTTATTTTCACAAATGCAGTTATCCCTCAATTCAAAAAATCTGAGTATGGCTAGTAATACTTATCCTTTCAGAAGTTATATAGAAGCTATATTAAGCTATGGAAAGGAAGCAAAAGAATCTCACCTCACATCCGCTCTGTTTTATAAAGACACAGCTGGCAGTTTCGATTCGGTTACGCCTTTCAACGAAGGTCTAACGAAACGAAGCGAGTTCACGTCTAACAGTCGAATTGTAGACTTGATTGGCAAACCCCACCTGGATCTCGCATTTCAAAACAGACTCATTCTTAATGGCGTCGATATTAAATTAAAACTGATTCGTTCGAAAGATGCGTTTTCGCTTATGAGCAGTGAACAAAACGCGGACTTTAAAGTAGTTATCAAAGATATTTCATTTTTTATTCGTAAAGTGAAAATTAATCCCGATGTTCAAATTGCGCATATGAGGGCTTTGGAAAAAGCACCTGCGAAATATCCTATAAGCAGAGTTGACGTAAAAGTATTTAGCGTGCCGAAAGGAAATTTATCGTTAAATCAAGAGAATTTGTTTTTGGGTCAGTTACCTAAGCGCCTCGTTATTGCTATGGTGGATTCAGATGCGTATAACGGTTCGTATGGAAAAAATCCGTTTAATTTTAAGCATAATAAAGTTAATTTTTTCTCGCTTTACTGTAACGGTAAACAAATTCCTAGCATAGCTTATACGCCTAATTTCGAGCGTTTTGATTATTTAAGAATATATCACGACATGTATGTAGGTAATGGTCAGATGTATAAAGACATGGGGAATAATATATCTAGAACGGATTTCGGTAAAGGTTATACTTTATTTTGCTTCGACCTCTCCCCCGATATGTGCGACGGGGAACATTTCGACCTTATTCAGAAAGGTAATATACGTTTAGAGATGAGGTTTGCCTCCCCTCTAGCACAGACGATTAACGTGATCGTTTATTCAGAGTCCCAAAATCTAATTTTTATAGATAAAAATAGAAATGTGTTATTCGACTTTGCCATATAATGAATAATCTTCAGATAGATAAGATATTAAGTGAAGATGACTTCGCTAAAACTTGCTACAGAGGTGTTTATTCTTTAGATAATTTACCAAATTTCAAGGATGGTAGAGGCGCTTATATATGTAACACACATCCCTCATATTTGCGAGGCGAACACTGGGTGGCTATGTATATAAACAACGAACAGTCAGGGGTGTATTTCGATCCGTATGGGTTATTTCCTTTACATCGAGAATTTTATGACTTTATGAATGCCTATTGTCAGTCATGGACTTTCAATGATAAAAGAATACAAAGTCCTTTTTCTGCGGTTTGCGGACAGTATTACGCTTATTTTATATTACAGATTTGTCGTGGTGCATCAATGGCAAACATATTAGCTCCCTTCGATCAATATTACAGCGACAATGATGTAGAGATTTACGATTATTTCGCTTACAAATATAATATTACCGATGTACCATTAATAGTAAGAACTATGTAAAAGAACGAATTACCCTGGAAAGGCTTCACTTCAGAGTCCTGACTACATCTATTGACGGGTACAACCAGAGACAGATCTCGTTTTTAGGTGCGTTGTTGGGTGGTAAACGGTTCTTAAGAAAACTTTATGTAATATGTTTTATGTAATGTTTTTTTTAAAGAATAAAAAAAAAAATGTAAAACTGTAAATCCAAACGTTGTTTTGTGTTGATTTCTTTCTTGGTTTAAATAAAATCCGTTAACTCCTTCTCGGTGTCAACCCTTTAAGATACAATAGGCCAACCACCCAGAAAGAAATAACGGTTTTTTATTTTTTTTCTGTTTTTTTTTCTTCCCGATCCACAAAAGTATAATTGCACGATAAATATACATTAAAAAGTAAAAGCAAACTATTGTTTTATACATTCTATATTAACAAAAAAGTAGGATACAAACTAAAAAAAAACTATACACAAAGGAATAAAATATGAACACTTTATTTATATTCAAAATAAGACGGGTCACAACACACACACAATCTTTATTGAAAACAAGTCTATGAATAAAACGAAAGAGGAATATTCTACAGCGCGGTTGATTCTGGGAGGGATGGTGGGACGACGTTAAGAAGAATATCCGTACGGGACAGTATCCAAATCGGGTTGTATAACACGTTTCACAAATTTTATTCTGTAATCTTTTTTCTCGTCTCTATTAACGATCTTAATCTCCTTTTTCTTTCTTGTAATCTTATTCTCCTTGTACACGCTTCGTAAACAAAGCGGGCAAGATGTAGGCATGTTTTTGCATTCGCAGTCGACGAGAACGTTTCGCACCATGTCGGACACTGTTCCAAAATTTATAATCTCTGAATTTTTAGAATTCAAAGTGAACCCCCTTACTTTGGTCACGGTTTTGCCGAATTTCGTTTTATAGGTATAATTCTTGGGCCCTCCACTAGCGAACACTTGAATACTATCCCCCGGTTCTAATTCGGAACACAGCTGACCCAACATATCACCACAGGGGATCTCGACATCTCCTGGCCTGGTATAGAAGATAATACTGTCCGTGTCAAAATAAAGGGTTCTGACGTCCAGCTTTTCGAGGACGGCGTATAGTTCAAGTCGTGCATGGGCAGTTGTAAAAGCTGCTAGCCACAAATTGGAAGAATATCCCGTCGGAGCGAAATCTTTTTTAGCCTTCCAATCCAACAATACAATCTCTTCATTTACATCGTGAAAATCCGTTACCTCTTTCGTCGCATCATTTAATATTTCGTAAAACTGGTCTTCCTCCGTAACAAACGTAGTCTGCGATAATCCGTTTCTTTGTGCGAATTTTCCCCAAAGCGTGTTAAGACACATCTTAGCTACAGACCTTAAGCCGGGGTTCTTTACGATTTTATCCTGATCTAAAAGAATTCCTTCGTGTTCTCGATACGTTTGGATGTACTGGGTCTTATCTTCCTCTGAACGTATCCAATCAGGCCACCCAGAGGCTTGCTGTTTGATTTTCAGTAAAGTGTTTATATACTTAGTAAACAAGCCTGTGTTTTCGTCCACGCCGTTAAACTTGGTTGTCGTTGGGAAATGATATACCTCGTAGATCTTTAGTATTCTATAGCCTTTCTCCAAACTCTTTAAAATTTCAAATGACACCCACGTACCGATTAATGCCCGTTGTTCGTCGTCATGATTACACGTTGTTAGGAGATTATCGCAGCAGGTACTACATAGAGGAAACATTAGTCGGTCATTACTGCGGTATGGCAGAACTGGGAGATAGAGATTTTTAGGAGGGAGTATTTTGCATTTAACGAATCCTACATAGTTCCGGATGTCTTGGAAATCCTTAGTTATTACCTCGGGGTACTTTAAAGGGAATTCCTTTGTTTTCAAAACGGAAGGATAGAGAGATGTAAAATCTAAATACTGTACACTCGTGTTCTCCTCCGCTTCGTAATACAACTTTGTACAGCATGTTCTCCCTCCAAAAAAAGCGTCCCTCGGATCCAGTCTATCTTGGATGTCCAAAGTTTGAACAAACTTCTCCAGTTTTGTGTTATCTACTATTCGTTTTCTAAAATCGTGTTCCCAAATATAAACAATATCTGTAACTTGCGGACGAAGGTTTGTCAGTTTTTCCATGGTTTTCTTATAGACTTCAGACATCAGCGTACCTGTGCGAGGATGAATAACATCTTGCTCGTAGCAGTCTTTACATCCGTGTACCCAACAACCGAAAAATTCGTAGATTACATTTCTCTTTCGATCAAAACCATCGCATTTGTAACGCCCTATTCTGTGTTCCCCTTTATTCAGGGCATGTTCGATGTCCAACTCTTCGCCCCTCTGTCGGGCATCATACATTAACCATTCTAACCAGTGTATCGATATTCGTGAGAATTGATCTTTCTCCACTATCCCGTTGGACGGTACCTTTGCTATTGTGTTTTCTTTCAAAAAACGTAGTTTGTAAATAGCGAAACAGAGTGAGGCGACGGTAATATGCTGTAACGGATCGATTCCACCTGTTGACTCGTTAGTACCTTTGGTAATGTCTAAAATTAATTCTCTGAACTTCAAACAACATTTTCGTAATATTTCAACATCAGCAGTACAATACGCCAAGATTTCCTTCTGAAAGTCAAAAATATAGCGGCTTTGAACTTGCTCGGCGTGCCACTCCAAAAATTCTTTTTTGTCGACCGATGACATGTCATCAACGCCATAATATTCGATCCCAGGAATTTCTCCGACATATTCTTGATTTGCCGCTGTGTTGAATAAATGAGGAAACCAACCCTTCTTCATAGATATATCAAAAGTTTTAGGGAAGTTAGCTAGCCGGGTTGAAATCAAGTTGAAGCTGTCCACGATTCGAATGTCCAAACATTTAACGTATAGGTACATTATTTTGCCTCCTGTATATATAATCTCCGGACAGACTGTTTGATCCACTAGATATCTGAGAAGAAAATAAGTGTCAAAATTCCCGCCATTGTGAGCTATCACTGTATAGCCTTTGTGATTCTTATTAAAAAGCCATTTCCCAAATCTATACACCGTTGACGTTCCTTTAAATACCATAGTTCTCAACACGCATTTCTTACACGTAGCATCATCTTCTTTAGATATACACATATTACAAACTTTGTTAGCTACGCAGAAATTTGGAATGTGCTCACCCGTTTCCTGATTAGTTTCAAAATCGAAAAAAATATAAAGATCCGATTTTTCTTTATTACTGCCCGGCTCTATGTAACAGTAATGATCACCCATATGATAGACATGACACGAGAGACAATAAAACTCTTCACAACAATGATTTTTTGGAGATCTTTTAGCTCTTTGTAGTAATTTTTTACACGTGATACATAGCCATAAACGGTCACATATGGAAGAGTTAAACATGTGCCTTTCGATTATCTGATTTTTTCGTTCTAAATGTCTATCAAAACATTCTTTGTTCCTGAATGTCCTGTTACATCTCTTACAACTTACAGGATTGGTATATTTACAACCGGCCGTGTAACACATACTGCATATATTGGCACACTTGTGGTCCGACTTCTTGTAGTACGGTTTCAAACAATCATCGCACATATAAGCAGCTCCGTAAAACGCGTGTAGCTTTGTTATACAGTCGAAATGCGAGTTATGATATAAGAGGTAAATTTTAGCACTTGTCTTAATACTGCCTCTATATACAATAGTGTTGAGGGCGTCCGACTTCACGACAATAATCTGAATATTCAAGACCTTTTCAAACAATTCTACATGTTCTAAACCACAGGGTTGCTCAGGATCGATACCAGCCTTTCTCGTTAACTCCATAGCTCTTTGAGTTTGAAGTCCCTTATTTGTGTATCCTACTTTTTTCTTATCAGGGTCATTTCTGCTGTAAGCCAATCCAACACAAATTGCCCGGGCCATACATAGTTTGTCACTCGTATTTGTTATCCTTATAATACTTTTCTTCTTTACTCTGTCTTCCTCTAGGTTCGTGATTTTCGTTGCTCTACCCCCTCTTATCAAACGGATAACACCGACATGTATTTCAAACGTTTCGTTGAAGACGATATTTTCGTTGGACTGTAGAATTTTCTCTATCATCTGTAGTAACAGGTCCACAGTTATTTTTCGGCGCTGAGTCAATGGAATAACTATAGGGGTTTCCATGTTATTCTGTCTGAGATACACCCTAACCAAATCGTCATCGTGCAATCCAGCCATAGCATTTTCGAATACGAATTCTATGGCTCTAGTTAAAACGTCTAAACTCGATTTCCACGTTCTATTTATCAAACGCGTATTTAATTTAAGAATATGTGTTGATTCTGTCGTATTAAATTTCTTACGGTGCGTTACTTTTACTCGTTCGATTTTAAAATCATCAGAACGCGTTTGTTCTGTAAACCCTCCAGATTGCGTATCGTGTGAGAGGTTAACATCGCTATTAGCGGGTGGCACGGGTTTATCGGGAATAACGGAAGAGACCGGCATAACGGGAAAATCCGAAGACGGTGGCAAGTCTACAATATCGGATACGGCGGGCAGTTCGGGAATAGTGGACGATTTTTTTCCACGTCCCTTTCCTTTTTTACTTTTCTTAACCGATGTCCTGTTGAAAAAGAGGGAAAAAATCCATTAGCCTCTAGCGTTTTTGTTTGTTGAAAATACCGATTCAGATAAAAAAAAATCGTTTGCATTGTTTTAAGAGAGAAGAAAAAGAAAACAATTTTATAACAAAATTATTACTTACTGTATTCCTTTAGGTTTGAAATAGCCAGTGCTACAGCTCGGTTTAACAAAAGGTGGCGCCTCTGGTGTATCGGACGTGGTAGCTACGATCGGAGTTAAAGTATCGGGTTCATTTTCTACGCGAGGAGTTTTGATTCGTTGCTTATTTCTGTTTAAGCTGAGTTTATTTCTTTTCGTAGAATCTCTGAAACGGAAAAGTAAAATAACTATCAAGACTACTTCCGTAGGAGTTAAAGAGTGTTATAAATGTTGTTTTTTTAAATAAAAAAGATATCCTCTACGATCTATACTAATAAAATCAGAACCCACCGTTTTTTAGTGAGACTCCATTCAAGCTCACTAGGGGGTTGTGGTGGGGGAGGTTCTTTCCGGGAAGGCTGTGATGGGGGCGGTAATTCTTTCTGGGGACAGGTTGTAGCTACGATCGGAGTTAAAGTATCGGGTTCATTTTCTACGCGAGGAGTTTTGATTCGTTGCTTATTTCTGTTTAAGCTGAGTTTATTTCTCCGCTTCAAATCTCTGAAACGGAAAAGTAAAATAACTATCAAGACTACTTCCGTAGGAGTGAAAGAGTGTTATAAATGTTGTTTTTTTAAATAAAAAAGATATCCTCTACGATCTATACTAATAAAATCAGAACCCACCGTTTTTTAGTGAGACTCCATTCAAGCTCACTAGGGGGTTGTGGTGGGGGAGGTTCTTTCCGAGAAGGCTGTGATGGGGGCGGTAATTCTTTCTGGGGACAGGCTGTAGCTATGCGCGGCGGGGATGTATCTACAACCGGACCTCCTTGAAATGTTTTGTTCCATAGAGCCGTCCAACTCGAAACAAATTCATCCCCGAAACTATCGATAGAAAATTATGTAAATCCTTTTTAATTTAAAAAAAAAATAGTAATAATAACTTTTAAGTAGAAAAAAAAAATAGTTTTAGTTTTTTTTTCTTTAAAAAAAATACTAACTTGTTTTCACAATGCAGAAATGGACAAGTTATAGGGGATATTTTTAGTGTATGCTTTTATATTTTGATTAGAGACTTACTCTGAAAAACCAGGACGTTGTACCAATTCATTATTCGGTATTGTGTCTAGTGCTTTTAAGAAAGCATCTTCTCTTTCACTCGAAACGATTTCCTTGTCGACTGTCTTGTTGGGTGATACGTCGGAATTTGAAGACGTGGCCTCATTCCGAAATGCATTACTCCATTGCAATGTCCAATCGTTGATATATTCTTCTCCAAATCTAATGAGAGATAGTGTTGTGTTTTTTTTCATTTACAGAATTAAAATTGACCTTTTAGTTAAAAAACTTGCACACTTAAAGTCACACTCGCCGTAAAAAAAATAAATGCATGCAAACGTTTACACTCCGCTAAAAAGAAGTTAAGAACTGTCCTATTTTTGTTGTTGTCTAATTTAATTTCTTTTTTATATTATCTTTTTTAATCATCTTATATATTTAAAGCGGCATGAGCTGCCGAAATGTTGATATTTTGACGTAAAACAGAATGTTGAAATTATCGGCTATTTTTCTCAAGACGTATAATTCAGAAAGCGTTTTAGTGTTTCTAGTCTCGAAAATGTACGATAAAGTATTGTTTTGAACTAACTTTGGGCTTAGAAATGAATAAATGCTCGTTATCTAAATTTTTGTTTACTTTTTCGAACACGTTTCGGTTCGTATGGGCCACATACTGTATAGATTTTCCTCATTTCAACGCTAATCATTTAGTTTTTTTTGCGATGGCCTTCAAAGCGTCTAACCGTCGCAACGCTCAAAATTATAAAAAAAATTTTGTCAGCTCATGCCACTTTAATAAAAAAAATGAAAATGTGACTTTATTAGGTATACGAGATATCGAGAAAATCATACGCATTAACGACATAGAATATTGTTGTTATTTCTTTCATTTTTTTTTTCTTCTAATACTTAGCGCGTTTGAATTCACTTTGAAGTTTTGTTCAACATTTTAGGAATGGTCATATATATTCTTGCTCTTTAACTTCGGAATAAGCCACGGTTGTTTTTTCACTATGATATAAACTAACACAAATTTTCTCTAAAATTTATTCATTTTTTTTTTTTTAAAGAAATGAAAACAAAATATTGCCTTACTCCAGCGAATCACTCCGTCTTTCTAAATCATCACTAGGCAAATCTTCCAAGGCTTTGAAAAAGTTCTCCTGGGACATTTTGTTCCTGCAAAGTTAATGTACGAACCGTCGTTGTAGAGTTTCTTTAAATGTATGTTTTTTTAGTACATTATAATAACATACATTCACACATGTTTTCAGCGACAACTTATAAATCACCTGTATGATATATAAAAAAAAATTCCTACAAGAAAGAAAAAAAGTAAACAGAAAAAAGCTACTTACTCAGTCTTGAAGTCTTTACAGGATAATGAACTTTCATCGACACGACTGATATATTTCAACCGGGTTGGATGACTAAACCTTTCTTTTCATTGGGTGGCTTTTAATTTTCTATTTTTCTTCTTAGAGAATCCAACCTATGGCTAGACTCAACACATACGTAAGTTATAAACTCGGAGTGTCTTTGTTTTTCATTGGACACTGAAATCCCCTCCCTGCTACCTTCAGCTGTCAGAATAATTATCCGTATCAACTTTATACTATTGTCCCAGCCTCACTCACATAGGATAGGTTCTTTTCTCACGGTTACTTCATTTACTGAACTCTACCAACTAGTAGCGGAAGACTATTGGCATAATCTCGAACATTGACCGGTTGGAGACAATTCGTCGCCGTGCTATCATTTTTGTTTACTCAGCTGACTCTTATTTTACACTGTTTTCGTGTCGTATCAAAATGTCGACCGATTCATATTCCTCACGTTACACTCCTGACACGCCCCCTTATCTATCTAACGTCGAGATAGTCTACAGATGGCTCGAATCGGCTCCAGTTTATGATTCTACAATTACAACGCCTGTGATTTTCTCTGAAGTGGAGCGATCCGTAACACCTGTGAACAGTTCAAGCGAGCGCTCTTTCCTATCAAGCACGTTTAGACCACCATCATCATCTACACACAGCGATTTGTCAGAATCAGATTATCGAGACATACTATATGGAGAGGCAATTATTCCGATAAACAGTACCAGCGAAAACTCTTCCCTATCAACCATGTCTAGACCACCGTCAGCATTTTCCGAAAGCCATTCAGACTATGAAGACTACGAAGACACACATAGAGAGGAAATTGTTTTTAGGCCAGAGGAGTAGACGCAGCTTTTTTTTCAAAGGCCCTTTTCAGGGCCAACCAAAAACTCTCGAAAAAGTCTCTCGATAGCACAGATTTACCATGATCATTTGAAATTAACTATTATCTTCAGATTATCAATAATTTTATACTTAAAAAAATAGAAAGTAATTGGCGGCAGTTTTCTTTTCTCCTATAACATTTCTTTTCTTACAAACGTTTACTGTTTTTATTTTATTTTTTCATTAGCATTGAAATGAAGAACTCACTCAACCATCTGTCTGGAACGCTGTATACTTTCCCTATAGTTAGCATTGAAATGAAGAACTTACTCAACCATCTGTCTGGAACACTGTGTACTTTCCCATAGCCTTGTGGCCAGCCTGAACCTTATCAACCTAATGGTCATCACAGCCTATCAATTAAGTGTTCGTGGGGGAAATTAGACACTCCACTAGGCGACCTGTCTCGAGCGCTGTAGGCTTTGCCTCTTAACCTTGTGACCTTCATATACCTTAATGACCTAGCGGTTATCATAACCTATCTATTACCGTTAATTAAAAACTTATACAAGTGTTATTTATTACTTTATATAGATAAAAATGCACTCACTTGCATTCGTTCGTATCTACTACTTACTAAATACCATGTATAGTTGATTGCGTTATTTTGGGATGTAAAAAGTTACCTTACTTGTCACCTGATTGTTCGTCCAAATGCGAGCCCTGTGAACATGAACTAGTCGCGTCGTGATCTGATTAGCTGAAAGGTTACCAAGATTATCTAAGCATTGTTTGATTGGCTAGTATCAGGGGGGTATTTCATAAACCACATATAGCCGACTACGGTCAGATAGTCGACTAAGCAGTAATGTTAAAGCAGTGCTATTCTAGTCGGCTAGGTCAGTTTAGCCTTCTAAACATGTTTATGAAATACCCCCCCCCCCCAGAAGTCAGCAATGAAAGACATTTAAGGTATACTAACTACTGAAAATATATGAACTGATTTGACTAAATCTCGATGCGCTGGTACAGGTTTTGTGTCAGAGGGAGAGACTGATGACCAGACGTCTGTTTTTTTTTTGACATGCCAAAACTATTGCTTCACACACGTATTTGTTCCCGAACTCACCAAAAAAAACAAGGTTGGATTGACTCTCAGGCATCCCGATTTAAAGCTGAAGTGAAAACGACTTTGAAATCATTGACCGTTGTATGCTGTTGGGTATATTGACTCCGGCAATGTGTTAGGCCAGCGGTGAACAGGTATTATTCTGATGGCGTTCTCCTGCGTTATATGACACCTGTGGGAGTGGAATGGAACAACTATGAAAAGTTAACACAAATTACCATTTACAAGGATTTTACCTAATTTAGATGCATGGGAACTACCCAAAGAAGCCTCTAATCAATTTAAGTGTCGATTTACGACAAGCCGTCAGTGATTTATAATAACCATGAGGATATCGAACTGGAAAAGACTTGGCTCTTTCGACAAGTTATCATACCTAAAGGTATTGGATCGAAATTTTCAGACTTTTATGGCCATAACTTGTGATTACTGAATCGCCAAAGTATTGAATCTCCTGTTCACAACTTACACAACTGTTATCCCTCATCGGTTCTTACAACCTTGTCAACATTATTGTAAGTCTTATAGTTTTAGTAACCTCTGTTTGACAGGATCTACACCAAAGCATTTTAAAAAGATGATAATCATAAGAATGGCATAATTTCAAACGCTGAAGGTGACACACATTTAAGAACTTCAGTGAAGAGTATGTTTTGACAAATTTATACGAATTTCGAATAAACGACGATGAATAACGATGAATAATAAAGTGTATTTTGTTTGATGTTTGTAAGTTTGAAATTTCAGAGTCCATCTGGCTTCACAGGGAGGACATATTGAAGTAAAAATGTCACTTTGAGTGTGTAAAACACATCCCTAGAGCAGAAAGTCAATAGCGCGTGTATGTGTAGCCTCCATTAGCTTCCAACCTGTTGAAGGGGTAAGTCCCACCAATTCTGATGTTATACGGCTTCCAATTCCTTCAGATGTTGTGCAGGAGGCTCTAGGGCTTGAATGTTTCTGTCCATCCTACCCCAAATGTGCTCCAAAGGATTCAAATGCGCGCAGTTACCCCTTCAACAGATCCGACGAGACATGTTTACTTCAATATGTTCGCCCTGTGAAGCCAGATGGACTCTGCATATATACTTTGCATATATTACAAGCATCTTTTTATTTTGTTAAAACACACTTTTGATTTGGCTAACGATATCCTGAATAAATTGTATAGCTTATTGACATAATGGTGATTTCGTATCGCCAGAATGTTGTCCTTTACGATCGCAATCGTTTCTGCAACATCAGTTCGCCAACAATCTCCATACACCAATGATTTTGTCGGTCGGTGTCGATTTTCCAGGGGGGGGGGGTGCTTAACTTTTTTGTGTATAGTTAATCCCCAAAACATTGCATTCTTATTTGGTAATCAGTTACGAAGGCTATGTAAGTTAAGTACAGGCGCATAGTGTTTATATGAATAGTAACATGGAATGGAAGAACGCTTTGCCGAGGAGGAAATCTTTTTTCAGGAATCCACAGATCAAAATTTCAGTAGCGATCTTTATCTGTCAGCTATAGAAATGCAATAATCTTAAGATCGTGGATCAGTCAAATGCAACAGATGATTCTTGTAAGCATGTCAAAAAGCTTGAATCACAGAGGGGATCTATTCATCTGTGAAGTTTCTGGGTCAAACACTGAAATATAGTATTTATGAAACTTATAGACGAAGGTGACTGCTGTTACGGAAGTTTTGACCATTTTGAAAAGTAAAATCTGTTTAAATATACTTTACTGTTTAAAAGATACGCTGTAAGCGGAAGTTTGTTTGTACATCTCCCTAATACCTAGATGGTTTTACAAAAATATGCCTTGTTTGAATAATACTGATGCACAATGCTCTGGTTTGTAAGATGTATACAAAAACTGACGTCGTTTGATCTCTCTGGAAGTTATTTCAAGCGTAGACTAGTACAATGTTGAAACGCAGGATTGTTGCAGTAAAATAATCTTAAAAAGCTCAAAGCAGACGGATTTACCTTATGTTCATTGTATATCTATATTTTAAAATATTAGTTTTCATAAATATATTTTAAAACGGTCACCTGACAGTAATATATTGGCATTCCTAATTTCTTTAGGAGCATATATATTCTCTAAGTCGGTTTCTAGAGTGGACATTGAAAGAGATGATAATCGACAAACTCCTCATGATAATTGCAATTGCACCCTGGTGATGTAGAAATGAAACTTTGAAAAAGTCTCCATCAAGAATATTACAATTGTGACGACGGCGACACAGTAAAATATTGATATGGCAGTGGCACACATAGTACCATGCCGATGCGAGTGGGGTTTGTTTTGGAGACTCCAGGTGCCGTTTGAAAGATAATAGATTGCTTTGATTTTTAATATATTAGTATGTGGAGCGTTCGTCTCGGACAGTTGATAGATCACTGACAAAATCTTTATTGAGAAGGTGTGTATATATTTGTGTTGCGGACACTTTTTAGGTTGCGAGTTTATGCGATTCTCTCCTTTCAAAATTTCAAATACCCTATGTTGTTTTTAGAAGTTACCTAGACATGAAATCAATGAATGCGCGTTGCAGTTGTGTAATTGTTTGTTTCGGTTGGTGGTAGTTCACAGGGTCAATGGCTATATTCTATATAAGGTCATCCTTTAGTTCCTAAATGAGCCTTAACCTATTGTATTTTCTTATCAACCGTGATTCGTAATACTAGGACTTTTTATGCACACGAGTGCCCGGCATTAAGAATTATATTCAGTCCGATAGTAGGAATCTCGGTTCTCTGACAAATCTGTCTATAAAAGTCACACTGAAAGCGAACAGGCTTCAGGTTTAATATTTCCTGTAAGTTGTTAATACAAGTGTTATACTTATCCTCGCCGAGATTGACTCGTTTTCCAACTTTTACACAATATTCAAAGCCTTTTATTACCAACAAGATTGCCACTGGCGTTATCCTTTTATTCTATTGTGAGAATTCCCAATCTGGTTAATGGAGGTAAAATAATTGTGAGCAGCTGGAGGGAGATTGGGAGGCTTTCAGAGTGGAAACGATTGCTGTTGCTGGATAAGAATGTATTCTTCCATCTTGTAGGGTTATTTACTTGTGTTAACCTTTCTAGAACCGAAATCACAAGCCCTTAGGGCATTTAAGTATAAAAGCTTCCCCCCAACACTGAGGTCATTTGTGCCTTGCTATGGGTCCGTGAGTTGAAGCGAGCTAATACAACAGAATCAAATTATTAAGTGTTGCAGTATAATTAATCTAAGAAACTATATAACCCCCAAAACTCTTCCGCTGTTCTCTTCAAACAAACACATTTTTCTAATTCTTTGAATTCGATTAACATATATAGTTAAGACAAATATTTTTTTCTTCAAGAGAGAAATCCGATAAAGAAAATTTGTGGAACTTTGCAATCCTGAGCGACGAAAAATTCTTTACTGACCATCTGCTGTCAATTTAATTGAAAATAGTTTATAAGACCAAAACACTCCTATTGTACAATCTGTTGTATTAAGACAAAGGAAAACATAAAACAGAATGTTGTGAAAGCGCTTAGTAAAACAACGAGCAGCTGAACAGGACGAATTCTTGGCATGATTAAAAAAATCCAAAGAAACTCTGTTTTACTCTGTTTGTTGCGGTCTTAAAGAAAAACCCATGTTCAGTGATAGGCTTCAGCTTGTTACAAAAATGTAATTTTATGACATAAAGGATTCCAATTTCAACAAAAGTGCTACTTCCGGAGGCCTTATTAATCCTACAGGAGCTTTATATGAAAAATCCTCTTGAGTCAAGTAAGCTCTTGGAAGTAGAGAGAAAAATATGAGCTTAAAGAAACAGCATGCAATGACGTTAGCCAGATTGTTCATTTAACTGCCTCTTTCAACCTTGAAGGATGTTCTGTGTATTCAACACATTCTAACAATTTGTAAGATTAAAGTTAATATATTTAGAAACTAATTATGACTAAAAAAATCGCGACGAATACGATTTTATCAAACAAGCTTTAGTATCTCGGATAAGAAGATACCTTTAATTAAAAAAAAATATTAATATTTTTTCCTTAATGTCGGCGGTTCGGATTCTGTTGTGTACTGTACTCAGCACTATCCCGCAAAAGACGATTAAATGAAAACTGGTGCCATTATCTTTGGGTATTCAGAGTCGCAACCGTTGTCCAATGAAATTGTTTATTTTCTACTTTTTTGATTCGAAATTCTTGTCGCCTTTTTTCGACCAATTATAATAAAATATTAACTAAGCTGTTCTTGATCTCAGTTGTGACAGAACACGAGAAAAATAACAAATCTGGCACAGCCTAGATAGCTCGGCTAACCCGAAATGGCTTGCACCATAGTAATGTCATTAGAACGCCTGTAACCCTCAAGTGAAACTAAAAATTTGCTTTGGGTGTCAGCTAGTTTGTAATAATCAAGACAAAGACAACTAAATGACCATTGGAAATAGAATTACACATACCCATTAATAAACAAATTCAACCCCAATGGGTATTTACAAAAAAACCCACCTATTTCATACATTCGTTGATCTGACTAGGATCTGATAAAATACTTGATTTGAAAGGACACAGCGCCGAAGTTTGTCGCGACTTTCCGTTGAACCCTCAAATTAGTAGAAATATAACCAGTGATCAATCTCGAATGGAGCAAGTCAATTTTCCGCCAAACAAGAACAATCAAAGAGTTGTTTAGGACATTTTCTGTTGCTATTGCGCACTGACGGTCAATATAAAGCAAGCAGCACCATACGCGCAGCTAAACAGGATGTAAGTGTGCGCAGCTAAGCCCGCTAAATTATCATAACCCAAATAAAGATTACCGAGGAGCCCCCTCCCCCCCCCCCCCATAAAAAACCAAAAAAACACAAACTCACTACCCAGCGGGCCTTGGGAACTAAGCGAAACCTCACTTCTAAACTGTCGAATAGCACACATTTAGACGATTTTCGTTTCAATGTCTGTAGGCAATGAGACCCTGAGCAAAGGTGGGGAACACTAGCGTCTAACATAACATATATACATAGATAATGTCCAGTTTGGGTGATAGGGTGGGGTAGTGTATATCCACTGTCCTTCCGCTTGAAGACAGTGAGGATTGTAGAGATGTCCTGCAGAAAAGGCATATGGAGTAACAAGGTTCTCTTTCGATTGGATCCCAATCAGAGCCGCTAGTCATCGATTTGTTCAAAGATTATGAACAAGTGATCGCCCGAGTTAGCTTGAGTGAATACCCCATTCTAAGATAGAGGTTAAGTTACGCCACACAAATACAATTAAATAAATTCAATTTTACATTTCGACCAGCTAGCGCTGGGTCTATACAGACCTAAACTTAGAAAGACAGAGGGCAGTTTTGGTTTGAGCGACACAAAAGTCCTTTCTGTAAAATAGAGACCGCAGAATAAAAACAAAAATACTTTCTTTTACGCGATTTCTCATTTTCACACTGTAACGAATAATTGGCCGATTCTATCAAGTCACTTCATATTCACACAACAATAACACAACTCAACAACAATTCAGAGCGGTTTGGAAGATGAGATTCTTTTGCTTCAGTTTTTTTAGGGAAAGGGACACATAATTCTTCAGAAATCATGCGAAAATGTATCTAACTCTATCTCTACATGAAACTGCTCGATTGTTTCATCTCCAAACCACTATAGAGGTCACTGTGTTTTTGATTGCCATGTTTTCACAAGTCGATTCTGATTGGCCAGAAATGAAAATCATGGACGATTTAGATCCCGGAGCGAATAAAAGGCTCTGGGAGCCATTTATATTCGTGCTGTCCGAATCCGGTGTCCGTAGCGAATTCAGATCGAGCTAGTGTGAACAAATGTACTGGTTAACATTGAAACCATTTTAGTATGGAAATCGTTTCAGACTCCGAACCGAATTCGGGGAACGTACCTTAAAGTGGCATGAGCTGCCAAATTGTTGATATTTTGACGTTAAAACAGAATGTTGAAATTATTAGCTATTTTTCTTAAGATGTATAATTCAGAAGCTTTTTAGTGCTTCTAGTCTCGAAAATGTACGATAAAGTATTGTTTTGAACTAACTTTGGCTTAGAATGAATGAATGGTCGTCCCGCTTATCTAAAAGGAAAGAAAATCCAGCCAAACGTATACATGCATTAAATAGAGCAGCCTAATAGCTTTTGATAGAAGTGTGCAGTGTATTCCTACGATTTTTTGCTGATTTTTGAGAGATTTTTTAATTCAACTTTACCAGTACAAACGACAATAACTGTAGGTCAGCCATGTTGATTTCGGCAGGCCGCCTGCTGACAGAGTGGGCCAATAAAAGTGTAAGTTTCAGTCACGTGTCTCACTTCAGCTCAAACTGGCTTTGAATCCACTTCATGGAAAGGGCTGCACTGATTGCTATTCTCCATTTGAAATTCATAACCGCTAAATCCAAATTGGCCATATTCCATAGTTGAAGTGTTTTTAAAATCAATTCTACTGTTCATGACCCATTTTACACTACATAGTATACAACTGGATTTGTTTTTATACGCAAAATAATGAAATACTAAATATTATGAGCATATAAAAATCAGATATACAAATCGTCATAGTAAAGCACCGGACTGTCAGCCTATATTTCAGGCGCGTATATTGTAGACGTGTGAATGGCGTCACCTATCATATTTATAGCTATACTTTCAGATACCGTTTAACTCTTTATGGGTAAAAATATCCCTTTATAATTGGTGTGAAATTAAAGTGCATTACCTGATATGTATCAGCTTCGATCACTCTGTGTGTTTTCTTTTCTTTAAATTTTGTTTACTTTTCGAACACGTTTTCGGTTCGTACAGGCCACTTACTGTATGGATTTTCCTGATTCCAACGCCAATCATTTATTTTGTCGATGGCCTTCTACGCCTCTTACTGTCGTTACGATCAGAAATTGTAAAAAAATTGTGAATTTTTGCAGCTCATGCCACTTTAAGTTTTGCTACAGCTAGAGATAGATACACGTAGGTTAATTGCCGTTGCTGAACTATTGTCACTTGTCGATTGGGGCTGTGTCATTGGTTTCATATGTGACCTAAAATGAAGTAAAGCTTTTCATATAACACTATGATAGATCATGTAGAAATAAAGATATCAGGATATTTCCGACACGTATTCAATGCATGTATGGAATACCATTCTGGCCAGCCACACCGCGTGCAGCTCACTGATGACCTTGAGACTCCTGTTTCACAACGCGGCGTATTTTTTGCGTAACTTCCATACTAACGTATCTCAACAGTATGGGTTGCTATGGCAGTTACATGAAAACTTACGCTACGCCGCTTTGTGAAACAGGGTCCTTGTAAACTAAGTAAATGCTAGATATTTAAACAACTTCAGTCTCCCTCAGGACTAATGACTTACAATTAACTATGTATGTTTGATTATATAGATATCACTGCTTCATTGGACAACGATTAGTGAAACGCAGGCATACATGTAACATATCGCTGACAGGTTATTTGCATCTTTTGAACGCGGTAAAATATTTACAGGCACGTTCTCAACTGTAACGAAGCGATTGGACGATGCGTCTCTTCCAGTCTTTATGCAACTTCATTACCATATGTGAACGATACATGTACCCACCGAAGATTGGATGTTTCCTCTGGACACGGAGTCGGGTGTCTCTCGAACGAAACCCGACAAATATTGAAGATGCATACACATTTCGCATGTGCAAAGCATTGCGTTAACGTAAAGCTGTTATTGTTTTGAATGGTAATGACCGTCTATGTTGGTTATGTAAAGCAAATATTTAATCCAAATCACATACTATCTTTGCTAATACTGGTAGTTATCGTTCGTTTAGACCAAAGGCGTAGTATTGCATTTTTAATATTGAATATTTCTCTTATATCATAGAAGATTGGCGTTTTACTGATAACTGTTCTTGTCTAGTGTATGTGGATAGATGAAACACGATGATGCATTTTAGTTGGCATCCGATTCATTTTATGTGTCATCTTTAAAGCCTTTTAAGGCATGTACATTGATTTTAAATAAGGCATAACAACATTGAATTTCAAGATGAAGCATTTGTTGAGATTAAGATTCATTCCCCTCGGTATCATTCGTATAAAGCCTCGTGTCAATTTGTCCGGCTAATTAAGCATTCCTGCTGACTCCAATAAATTCCAAATCTCAAGGTACCAATAATGAGGCCATTGGGGCTGATACATAGAATGATACAGTGTTAGTGAGATTAACAACTACCTAACATTTTCAGTGCTAAAAGTTGAAGAATACACCTTTAATGAAAACTGTGTGTTTTGACATCCACGTTCAATAGAATAATTTCACTAAATTTGTACTGTTTTGTTTGAGTTTGAAAGTTGAATCGATTACTTAAGGTTTAGACAAGATAACAAAAACAATTTGCGTTGCACGACAAAGTTTACCAAATATCTGGCTACGTTCTTCATGGTTTTCCTCTTTCTCTTATTGCACAAAGCAATTGCCATCGGCTTTAGAAAAGTTCCATGTAATAACAGAACATGATCTTGGTACATAATGAAATCCAATTTGTGCAGAAACACTTCTGCCGGAGGCTTTACGATTTCTGAAGAACTCTGGGAATAACATTCCTGGATATTGAAATAAACAAACACTCTAGTTTTGCTGCTTTTTAAACCAGAGTGCTTTTTATTGTAATATACAGGAATCCAGCTTGGGACTTTTTGGGCTTTTAAAACATCGGGCTTTACTTGTACACGTCTTAGGTAACAGCAGCTGCAAATGAAACGGATATTGTCTAATTCAAAAAGATTGCAATCGTTAACATATAACAAAGCCGATGTTACGTCAGTCATTTTTTGTTAGACATATTTTTTCGCAGATTATGACAACCGTCTGAAAACATATGAATCTAGAACAACCTTCGAAAAAGACCAATTAATTTGAATAAATAATTCACACACTGTCGTGAGAAAGTCCAACCATGGAAGTTATTTGTTATAACTTTTAGCGTACACAATGCTGTACACGTAACGTAAACAAACTTTGTACTACAGCGCCGGTGGAAACAATATTTTCAGATACGGTATATAGCCTTGTATTATGGTTGCGGCGTTTTCCTTTTGATGAGCAGTCCTCGACAAATGCGATACCCAGTGGACAAAGAGTGGGCGGGACTTAAGCGTTGAAGAACTTCCCGATTTTGGAAGTTGTTGTACGGCTCTCTTGACTGGGTATCAGAGAGTAAACACGTGCTAGTTGATTGACAACGTCAATCACTAATATTATGATACAAGCACGTTATTGAATGACTCCCTCGAGTATGGAAGAAATTCTGAGAGGTGTGGCTAGCTCGTGCGTTTGCACTCGAGTCCAACCTCTCAGATATCTTCCATACCCTCTGGAAGCCTGGAAACTCTAACATGTATCAATTATACAGAATACTCTATGACTGTTTCAACTGTTTAGTTTGTATTTAATGAAGATGACTACTGTTCTGTGGAATCCAAATCGAGGAACAGCTAGTGGGGATATGTTCAAGAAATGGGCGAGCATATAACTGTTTTAGTTTTGTGTATCCTGATCAACGAAACCTGGCGACTCATTTGAGGGAACTTCATATTAACGAAGATTCTTACTATATTACAAAAAAGTGGTTCCATTTGCCAATATGTTGAAACGTTCTTAAAACAGTATTACGGACAATGTTGAAAAAGGTTCTTAATAAATACAAATTAGAGTCATTTAGTTATACCATGCGATCATTATTTAGAAGAAACTTCAGTTAGTCAACTTTGATTTATATGGGACATATGCACACTAAATAAATATTTCATTTGTTTAGTTGGTTTTAATGAACATGCAAAACTCTTGGTCTTTTGGAATACATAAAAGGTGAGATTTTTTGGAAGTTATGTAGATCGATTTTGGTAATTAATTGACAATCTCATTTAAATGAACCTTAAAAAAAACTCAGATGCTGTAAACTTTGTCCGCGATAAAGGAACACATTATTATTTTCACTGAAGGATATCAAATAAGGAGTCCTGTTCCGTTATTTTTGCTAAATGTTTGTCACTCTGATAACACTAGTCTTCACAACCTAGCTGACTTAAAGCTGTATTGAGCATAAGAAACGTTCTACCAAATGAACTAACATCTGTAGCAATTCCCAATGCACATTATGACGCTCAGCGTTAGACAACTTTTACAATGTCATCATAAAGATGGTACACTTTATCTATGCCTTATGCAGATGAACGCATCAAACCAATACAGTATAAGTTACCATTATGTCTACTGTTCAGATTAACAGGGTAATTTAACATCGCTTTAATTCGTTGTTGGTTGTTATTGGGATACCACTGCTTTACTCGTCATATAACACTTGCAGTAGATGTCACAATGGCACGTAAACTATCTTGTTGGGTAAATTGAGTAAGTCATTACGATCAGTAATATCAATATTAATATCATTCCGCTTCAACCACTATACAAGTAATCCATTGGTCCGAATACGGAATGCCACAAGTTGTCAATGTAAGGAAATGTTTCAATTTGGTAGCTGCACATGTTACATTCATGACACGATTAGGCAAAGCTCCAGTTTAAGGGTTAAGAATTTCATTCCGTTATCACAGCACAAATTCTTTCTAAATTCCATCTAATGACGTTCCACACAAGTCTCGTCATTTCCATACATATACACTCTGAAATAATAAAAGAAAATTACATAACTTGTTTGAGGGCCATATAGAAGTTGAAAGTATAACATTGAACAAACTCTTTCTGGATTTACAACTGCTGCTATATTTAGGCGCAACGTTTCAATGTCTATTCGGACATCATTTTCAAGCATATCTAAGCAAAATACATGTTTAAATTATTGAAACATGTTGATTATTTTGAATGATTGGTACACAATTTTAATGCATGTAATTGTTTTGATTGAACTGTGCAAATAAAGATCACGCAGTAGTTGTAAAGGTAATGCTTTTGAATGAAAGAACCATAAGTTTTTGAATGTATCCATTTAAATGAACCGTACACACTAGTAAAATTGTAAATCATGACAACAGGACCTTTATCTTATTTGTAAGGCTTTATGGTAATCAAGAAACTTTAGTTGCAACTTTGTCTTAAAAATATGACCCCAAAAACACTGGTTTGGATAAGAAAGCGTTGAGAGAAATGATGGAAGACTCACCAATCTTGATCTATGTTTCCATCTAGGGCACAAATCTTTGGTTCACTGAAAAATAAGTAATCAAGCACTCAAGATAAAATACATGGTGGCTCCATAGAGAACAAAGGTATTACGGTGGTACAGATAAGCTCTCATTAAATACGTTGGGTAGCTGAAGCTAAATCCAGTAAAATAGGATAAACCCCAACATCATATTGACATTTAAGATCGTATCGGGTTAGTCGAGCTTTTTAATCTGATTGGTTTTGAAGGAAACAAAATATCCGATTTGAATTCATTAAATTACTATTTCTTAAATGGCTTCAGAACTGTTTTTTTAAAAAGAGGTTTCAAATTTCGTTGCCTAATCGTGTGTTATACAGAGGTTGCATATAACGACAGCAAATGTTAGGGTTGGACACCTTTTGTTTTACTTGGCTAGACTGAGCAATGTATATGATGTCGTAGCACTATTTTAAAGAACAGCCATCTGAGTTATCGCATTGTGGCGTGAATACAAATGTCATCACAATAACAGAGACAACGTCCCACAACTATCGAAATATATTTGCCTGTGACAGGGGTTCTAAATACTAAATTTATCCACACCTCTGCACACAGTTGAAGACAACTTATGGTGGGGTATAAAAGTCCAAATGATACATGTGTATACCCGTCTTTAACACTATTAGAAATGTCTCCATAGCTATTTTTAGACAAGAAGATGTTTCCTGTGCGTTTTAGTGTTCATAAATATATGGTTGTTCTTGGACACTCTTCATCATGACGTCATAAAGCCTGATCATGGAATGTCAATTTAACAACTGTTTCTTAATCCATGGCGATAATTCTGTCATTATTTCACCGGTTGAGTATATAGAGGTTATCTAAAGGCCCGCTCACACGGTGCGATTTGTCGTACCGACTTGTAGTATGCGATAGAAATGGATGTATTTGATTGGTTGACAAATCTGATCGACCAATTAAAAGCATCCATTTTAATCGCATGCTACAAGTCGGTACAACAAATCGCACCGTGTGAGCGGACCTTAACGAAAACCAGTGTGTTACGATACCGCAAGAGACTATAAATGGTCAGAGCATCTGACATCCTCCGGAACACTTCAATATACGATTGCAGCTGGACGCTGAACGGTACAATGCTTGATGACGAAATTCTTTTGTGACGTCAGTTTTTTCAGTTCTCTCGTAAGGTCTCAGTGTTACTTGGACCATCATATCACACCTTGATTGTGTCAAAAAATAACACACTGCCTGAGAGTGGAAATATAGGGGTGTAGTTTGAGAAGATAAAACTAACACATTGCTGGCAGTCGAAATCGGGGAATATAGTGTGATATCACTAAATAAGGATCCAATAGTAAGTTTAATTAGTTTTCCTTACTTTTATAGTTTGTCCGTTTTTCCCATGAACAAGCTTGGTCTTTCTGAAATAGATAAATAACGTCTGATTAATATCTTTGAGTGGAACGCGGAAATTAATATTCTGCTTTGCTTGATTTGACAATAAGTATCAATATAAGGCTTTATGTAATGACAAATATACACAAGGAAAAAGTTAAGCACCCTATGCTGAAATTAATTATTATAGATCTGCATTAATGTTAACTGTACAAAGGAGGATATCAGAGGGGCAAAAATGGCAAATTGTCGGTAATCACTCCGCAGGGATGTCGTACAAAGCTATCGGGCGTCAATTAGGCTACCATTCTACAGTGATAAGCAGATTGGTGAGAAAACACGCTGAAACTGGTGCTGTGTAGTGTTCATAAATATATAACATCACAGCGTGAAGATAGGGCACTGATCCGACTGGTACGACGTCATTCATTTGCATCACGTCCATCTTTGAAGCGGCGATGGCTACCCAACGGAGGTCTGTGCACAAGAACCGTGAGAAATCGATTGAAAGCTACAGGCCTGAGGACAAGGAGAGTCATCAAACATGCCCTATAGTCAGATCGCCATCAACGGATACGTTTGGCTTTGTGTTTAGCACGACAAGGATGGAATTTGAGGACCTGGCGAAGAATCCATTGGTCGGACGAAAGTCGCTTCTTGCTCAAGATCACGGATGGACGAACGCGGCTTTGGAGGCACAAAAACACAGCGTATACACCCAAGAACATCCATCCATGTTCCTTATGGAGGGGGGCTCTGTAATGGTTTGGGTGTGCATCTCTCACGACTGCAAACTGGACTTGGTCACTTTACGAGGAAACCTCACAGGTGACCGGTACATTGGGGAGGTCCTGCAACCAGTTGTCGTGCCTCATTTTGAGAACCAACCATTAGGCTCAAGACCTGTGCACATGGACGACAACGCCAGACCCCATCGTTCCTGGGCAGTAATAGCCTACTTCCGAAACAAAGCTGTAACAACTCTGCCTTGGCCCGCCATGAGTCCGGATTTGAATCCTGTAGAGCACAGTTTGGGATTGAGTGTGTTCTACACTCAAAGTGACATTTTTACTTCAATATGTTCGCCTTGTGAAGCCAGATGGACGCTGAAGTTTCATACTTACAAGCATCTTTTTATTTTCTTTAAATACGCTTTCGATTTGATTAATTTGTATAGCTTATTGTCATTAATGGTGATTTCTTATCGCCAGAATGACGTGCTTTATGATCACAATCGTTTCTGCAATATCAATTTGCCAACAATACACCAATGATCTTATCGGTCGGTGCAGACTTTCCAGGGGGTGCTTAACTTTTTTCTTTGTGTATATTTAAAGCAAAAATCTATTTGAATTTGAGTGTTTGTCCAAAGGATAGTATCGATTTTTTACTATCACCTGGCATCCATTTCAAGTAGGCAGATCGAGTTAATACGACTGAGTGGAATTCAAACACGTGACTAAAGGATAGCTACACTTTAATAAGCAGCGGGTATTTCTCCGTTCGTTCAACGTACCAAACGGATTTAGGTCTTAGCCAGATTTCTCGCTCGCTAATTAAGATATCAACTGATACCACAACGACTCACTCTTGGAGTTGATTGGTTGATCTCTTAATCGGTCAGCGACAAAGCCGGTCTGGTAAAGCAGTGGGTGTGTTGAACGAAAGGATAAGTATCACCTGTTCGGAAGAGTGTAATGGATAACGTGTGATTGTGGGAACGACTATGATTTCGACAGGGTGGGCCAAGGGGACAGCTGCAATGTACGTTGGAACTTGGGACTATTCGTTTTGAAATACTTACTTTAATTGGGAATTGTATATTGGTACGGATTGTTCTATTACTTAAAGGCACCGGTTTTCTAAAGTTATTCTCCATAGGTACTTGAAGGGCATCGCGCTCTGCTTGATACAAGGTACGTAAAATAGACAACTGGAAATATAGAGCATTTAACATGTTGAAAACCAATAACATTCAAATAAAAGTATCGAAAACAAGACCCAGTTGTTTACAACCAAACAATGAATATAAGAAGGATATCATACTTTTTTCCCCTGATGAATGAATGCAACTGTTTAAGACTGAAACTCAGGGAAGTACAAAACCCATTGTTGAATGAATGTTGTTTAAGATGGAAACTCAGAGAAGTACAAAACTCCTTGTTGAATGAAAACAACTGTTTAAGATTGAAACTCATCGAAGTGCAAAACTCATTGTTGAATGAATGTAACTGTTTAAGATTGAAACTCATCGAAGTACAAAACTTATTGTTGAATGAATGCAACTGCTCAGCGAAGTACAAAACTCATTGCTGAATAATTGCAAACAGTTTTTAAAAAAATAGGATATATTTTATCTATTTCAAATTGTTCACTTAAACCATGGACCTTTTAGCGACCAGCTAGTTTATTAACTGAATTAACTGAAGCGCCATCACATATGTTCAACTTACCTGTTTTTTGGTTATTGTTATCGGTCGATTCATAATGATCCACGTGACCACTTCATGACAAGGTGGGAATGTTATTGAACCATCATAAGTCATATAGAAATCTGTATCGGGTATAAGTCGATGAATGTGAAAAGATTTTATTTTCTGTTTGTCACCTAAAATCATAAATATTGAAAAATTATGATTGCACACACTTTTTTATCTAAATGTTTAAAAAAACATGAATCACAAAATTAAATAAAATAAACAAACAGGCACATTTGAATAAAACAAATGAAGGCACATTAGTTAAGTAGCAGGCACATTATTATTAAATATACAGGTAAATTAGATATAACCGTTCACTTACCTTTAAATTTTAATGTTTTAGCAGCTTTAGATACGGCACTAAATTCCCCTTTTCCGGAACTATTTGTCTGTAAAGGTTACGTAAAATGTGTGAGTTATATGCATAAGTAGATACTAATCTCAATTTAAAGTTTTATAAATATAATTGTGCTCTTGATGAAAGAGGGGTGGTTGGTCAATGGGTCAGATGAGCGTAGGATATCAACCTAATGGTTTAGTTTAGTTTAGTTTATTACAACAATTTATGATGGGATATAAAGGTCTAAATGATATACCTCTTTTCAACACAATAAGAAACTTGTCTCCATGATTATTTTAGACAAGAAGCTGTTCCCTGTGCCCGTGTGTTTTAGTGTTCATAAATATATAATCTTGAGTGTTGTATAAAGGAAGATCTTATTTGAACAAAACATTTTCTTATTTTTATTTCAATATGTAGGGTAATTGTAATGAAATCACAGGAAAAGGTTTACTTACCTGTGCGAATATTGCCAGAGCGGTAAGACCATGAGGTGAGCGGACAGCAGATGTTATATTTGTGTATAAGTCTTCGTTATAAGCTAAGAACTGTATCTATTAATAATCATAAAAATAACGCAGGACATCAGTTGATAAATAATCAAAGTATAAGATTCTATATAGGTTTTAACCCATTTTTTCCGGTTTTAAGTAAGTCAGATTTTAATAATGTTCTCATACAAAGAAGTTGATAATTGTACGCTAATATGAACTATGTAATCTAAAACTCTCTAAATTTCTGTAATATCACGTATGAAATTTTTGCATGCTAGAATTCTCAGATATATTTGGATATGTATATTTTCCTATTCCTTCGTGCGTCAAATGCTGTGCACATGCGCTAAAATTAAATTGATATCTTGGTTTTATGTGAGGCACATGGAAAGAAAATTTTCCATTTTTTGTTGGGACTGAGTGGGATTTGAACACTCGACCCATTGGTGGAAGGCTGGCTTCATTTCGGAACACGGGAAACTCAAGATATAACATTTGTATCTGGTAAAAAGGGAATATGTTCCGATTACATCAGCTTTTATTTGAATCAAGTAGTTTTCAATCCTTGACGGTGCCGAACACTTCCGTTGTAAATCAAATTATCAACTCCACTGCTTCATTCAATTATGCAACCGGTGACAAGTTCTTGCTTCTGACAACTTTTAAGACAAATGCAGGACGCAAGTCCAAAGACTTGAGTTTAGTGTACTTCTAAAATCCTTTTTAGTCTAACAAACTTGCTCTGATATATTTCTGTAAACATACCTCGACAGGGAAGGCTTTATCTCCGATTAGATGTTCTGAGCCCACGTCATCGGTACTGCCAAAGTGTATCTTAATCTCATAGATTCTGTACTTGTATGCTAATGGTCCGCCATGAATATATGCAGGATTGTCATCAGCCAATCGTATTGTCACGTCATGTCCCGAATTATATAATGTCACACTCACCTGCAACAACGAAATAATTTGTAAAGGAAAATGTTTTAATAAAGTTTTGTTGATGCATTAACAGAAACAAGATGATTTTAAATTGTTTAAAACATATATACTCAAAGATTTTGGATCATAGATGTTGGAAATACATGTTGCTTGGGGATGACGTGCCAGGTTTAGTTGGGAAGGAAACCGAGTTCATTCCCCTTCGGTGACATCTTCGCCAGCCAAGTTAAAATCTGCATGTCCCCCGTTCCGTGTTTTACCTTGGCGGACTACCCCACTCCAACCCGTAAATCGAACAACGCCCACTGGTGGGAATGTAAGAGTTGTCTTTCCTATACTTACAGAGTCTTGGCCAATCAGCACTCGTTAAACAAAAGTTCAAGGTGTACACAGCCGCCATTACGTTATTTTCAGTGTAAGTGCCCGAGGTTTTGGATTAGCCGTTATTACTCGTTTTACTTTAATGAACTGTTCGATTTACGGGTTTGAGTGCAGATTTTAACTTGGCTAGAGAAGATGCTTCGGCGAGTACCTGGCAAATCTTCCACATACGGCGATCGAGTGAAAACTCAACTCAGATTTTTTTCAATTTTTATTTTGTCTGACCCGGATTCGAGCCTACGTCGGACTTTGCCGGACGGACTTACCGACTGGGCCACCGAGGCCCCTCCGGTCGACATAGAAAAATATTGGATCAGGAGTACAGTTTGCAGGAGCTGGCATGTGGACAGCATTTACATTTACTTCAAAACATTTCCCAAGCCGTTACTCTCTATGTGGATTTACTAGTCGCGTTTTATCTGCTATGAAACGAGAGTTGAAGGTCAACTTCACTCGTTGTGTGTGTTTACTTCTCCTTCGAGAGTCCTGTACCGCTAATTACATAACGTTTTCTTAGAGATTCTTAACACCCAACACTTTTGACTGCATTGATATTTCAAAAAGACAAGTATCAGTAAAACTGTTGGATGCTCCCCGACTCCCAATCTCAGATATATGCTAAAACAAATAAAGGATACTAGATCTAGAAATATATCAACACCATGGTAGGAGAAAAATGATACGACACAGTTGTTAATAGTAGTGCTTACCAATCAGGTTTCAAAATAATTCACAAAATATGAATCAAGGTATTACCCAAACAAAGGATATGAACAGAACGTGGCAATATCACTAATAACATCAGCTGCCATGAGCTGCCAAAATGTTGATATTTTGTCGTTAAAACAGAATGTTGAAGTTATTGGCTATTTTTCTCAAAAAATATAATTCAGAAGCTTTTAGTGCTTCTAGTCTCGAAAGTGAACGATAAAGTATTGTTTTGACCTAACTTTAGCTTAGAATGGATGAATGGTCGTCCCGGTTATTTAAATTTGTTTACTTTTCGAACCCGTTTTCCGTTCGTACAGGCCACATACTGTATGGATTTTCCTCATTCCAACGCCAATCATTTAGTTTTTTCGACGGCCTTCAAAGCCTTTTACCCTCGCGACGATCAGAAATTATGAAAAAAGTGTGAATTTTGGCAGCTCATGCCACTTTAAGGAAATTAGGTATACTACAAAACTGGCTATTACTTATATACTAGCAAATCAATGCTCATATTAAGCGAAGTACATGTATTTGCCGAACGAGATACGAGCAGAATTGGACGATCTCAATAAAACAAATGGCAATAAGACTAAAAAAAAAAAACAAACAAAGTGACACTGCACAACTTATTTGTAGTGAGAATATACCACTTAAGTTTCTAATCAAAATTACACGTATTACACTAGATACGGGAGTTGGACAAAAAATATCGGCACAATTTGACAATTTGTAGTAAGAAATGGTTACCAGACGAGTACTATATGCTCGACCGGAAGTTTTCGAGAAGCGTACAAATACCATCACATTGTCTTTGTTTCAGTGCAACATCCGGAAATATATCATCTGCGATTCTTTTCCATCTGTTTTTATGTAGTTTGGGTATTTGTGTTTATGTGAAAAAGTTGTTTTATTTGTTCCGCTATTCAGTTTTATTCTCTCTATAATTTATGGTAAGGTTATTGTTGGAGCGATCGTAAATGCCACAACGAACATTATTTACTCTTCTTTTAGTACGTTTTATTCATTTTGCTCGTGTAATTTATATTTTTCATTTATAGATAACAGGCAACATAAGTCTCTATAATTATTCTCTCGTATTCTTTTTTTACAATTTCCATTTTATTTAGTCGCCGATGACTCAAAAAATGCAATCAACAATGATTTACTCCAAAACATATAGATATTATCGGATGGAAAAAGTGTACCAGTCATTGATCTTTTGGAGTTAGGTGAGGGTAATGTGTATAGGTTGACATAGTCTATACAAGCTTTAAACGCTTGATGTACGGCGAGTACTTAATGGAAACACTGGATAATTGAAGCCTTACTCATTTATAATTTATGTCTGTTGATTAGAAATCTGGAAATAGTCGTCCAGAAAACTCGTACAAATTGTAAATTAAAAGCTCACAGCACGTCATCAGTTGTTACAATTTGACTAACAGGCTTCTACATTGTTAGGAGCCAGACACACTAATGAAACGTCTTCTGAAAGCTTTTAGTTTCTGTTCGAAGGCTGGTTATTGGTCCAGTGTAAAAGTGCTTTCTTTTATACAGACACAAACGTTTTGCTGGACAAAATGTCACACTGGGTTTCTGTGTAACTTTGCTTTGTTTTATAGGTCCTTTAGACATTTTTATTAATCCAATTAATATAATTGATACACTTACCTTCCGTCTATCAACTTTAATCGGGGCAAGGGATGGGTCATATACAAGCACCTTAGGGTTAATATTTACAGGGGATTGGTATTTTCCTTTGTTGCATAGAATCCATTCGGCATTCATCAAACCCCAGTAGTCTGGTCCTATCAAAACATCAAATTGATAGGGTAAGTTTTTTAGGAAATGCTTCTTCAGGTGTGTTACAATATACCTTAATACCTTACCAGCATGTAAATAACTGGGAAAGATGAAATATACGTAATTGTGAACAGCACATGATATAAAGCTGTCGAAATAGCCATTTCCTTGAATGTTTGGTAGGCATGATGAGTTAAATAATGTTACTGTAGTGTGGATATATGTTTTTCCTTCCATTTAGGATTTAGGAGGTTTTTCCACCTTAGACATGATTTACAATTATAAAATAATATATTTATGATCACTAAAACACACGGGCACAGGGAAAATCTTCTTGTATAAAATAATATGATCAATCGTGAAAGACAGTTGATTTATGAATACGACAGTCGAGTTATTAATATTGCAGTTGAAGTATAATACTCTATACAACGATGATCTTCAGAAAGCATACCCATGCACTGAGCATGTTTAACACCGTACGTTTTCCTAATATTATTTTACAAACGACATTGGACAAATTAAGTCTTATATAGGATTGGCTGGATCATTCAAAGTCTTTGGATTGGGATTACGATGCAAAGCTAAGACAATGTTTTGTTAAGTTTTTCATAGAAGAATACGTTTTTATTAGCACATATTGTATAAAATAACGCTTCCTTTAGCATCCTACAAATTTGTTTAATGCCCAAGAACCAATGGAAATAATTTGCCATGGGCGACAAAATATTTTTTCAAAAAAATAAATAAACAGTTGAAGTGCATTCGATGAATAACCTTATTGTGTACAATTCAGCAAGGATTTTGTTGGCTGTTTGTTTAGTGGTTATTTGCATATATGACTGTAAGGCAAAATTTTCTCATTGGATCCAATTATTTGAACGGTTTAAGCAAACAAAAACGAATACAGACATGGATGCTACACCTGAATTTGCCTTTTGGAACCTCTGAATTACCCCATTTGTTACCACTCTCGATAATTCTGTTTTTTTTGTTTCTGAGACCGATTGAGTCGATGAGATAATACCATATACTTTTTACGTGTTGCTGTGAATTGGGCTTTCAGACGAGACTTGGTTATGAAGTCTGTTAGTGACTGAATTAAACAGTTTATTACATGTTTTTATGCAAATATTCAAGTGAGCTCCGAGGGCATATATTAATCCTTTTATCTCTGATGTTCCCAAATCAATCGTATTATCGCGAGATCTCCTTTAGACGTGGCTACGATAGACTTCGTACGACTTTACCGGACATAGCGCAGGGATTTTCGCGTGCGATCTAGGGTAATATTTTTTATTATATATTTTTTAATATCTATCAGATAAATATAACAAGAGATCCCTTAAAGGGATCTTAACGCCCGCGTTCATCTATTCATATTAAATTGATTGATTGATTGTTTGGTGTGTTACGCTGCGCTCAAGATTATTTCACTTATATGGCGGCGTTGCCAGTTTTATTGTGGGAGGAAACCGGGCTCTATGCCCGGAGGAAACCCACGACCTTCCGTTGGTAACTGGCAACCATCCCACATAGGTCGTCTATTCATATTAAAGATTGTTACAGCAATAACTGGATATAGGAATTGGGGCCTACATAAAAAATCTTATTCCAGGGAGATAACTATTGTTGAGGAATATTAAATTGTGAATTGCAAAGTAAGCTCCCCTTGAAATTTTGGTTGAAAACAACATTGCCACCTGGTAGCCATCTTCAATATGCTAATGAAATGATAATGTACGGTGCACAGCTAGAACTTAGAGGGATGATGTGTGTCATGTTTGGTTAAGATCAGGTCAGTAGTTTTCTTGGAATAATGATAATAAGTTTCATTTTCAAATTTGGTTAAAAAAAAATATTGCTTCCTGGCGGCCATATTTAATAAGCAAATGAGAAGAAAATGTAGGGTGCACAACTAGATCAGAGGGAGATAACGTCGGCCAAGTTTGGTCAAAATCAGACCAGTAGTTTTCTTAGAATAGAAGTAACAAAAAAACAATATCGCCCTCCTGGCGGCCATATTGAATATGCAAATGAGATCAAAATGAACGGTGCATAACTAGACCATAGGGTGATAATGTATGTTGATTTTGATTAATGTCAGGTAGTTTTCTGGGAACAAAGATAAAGAAAAAAAACATCGCCCCCTGGCGGCCATATTGAATATGCAAATGAGATGAAAATGTACAGTACACAACAGGGCTATAGGGAGATAATGTGAGCCAAGTTTGGTGAAAATCGGACTAGTAGTTTTCTTGGAAAAAAGTAACAAAAAAAAATATATCGCCCCCTGGCAGCCATATTGAATATGCAAATGAGATGAAAATGCATGGTGCACAACTAGACCATAGGGTGATGTATGTTCAGTTTGATTAAGATTGGACTGATAGTTTTATTGGAATAAAGGTAAGAAGCAAAAGTTTTCTTGCAACAAACGAAAAAAAAAAATCTCCCCCTGGCAACCATATTGAATATGCAAATGAGATGAAAATGTACGGTGCACAACTAGACCATAGGGTGAGATGATGTATGTTAAGTTTGATTAAGATTGGACAGGTAGTTTTCTTGGAATAAAGGTAACAAAAAAACGCAACATCGCCCCCTGTTGGCCATATTGAATATGCAAATGAGATGAAACTGTACGATGCACAACTAGACTATATGGAGATAATGTCAGCCAAGTTTGGTGAAAATCGGACAAGTAGTTTCCTTGGAATAAAGGTAACAAAAAAAAACAATATCGCCCCCGGGTGGCCATATTGAATATGCAAAATGAGATGAAAATGTACGGTGCACAACTAGACCGTAGGGTGATGATGTACGTTGAGTTTGATTAAGATTGGAGTCATAGTTTTCTTGGAATAAAGGTAACAAGCAAAAGTTTTCTTGCAAGAAACGTAACAAAGAAAAACAACATCTCCCCCTGGCGGCCATATTGATTATGCAAATGAGATGAAAATGTACGATGCACAACTAGACCATACGGGGATGATGTATGTTAAGTTTGATTAAGATTGGACAGGTAGTTTTCTTGGAATAAAGGTAACAAAGAAAAACAACATCGCCCCCTGGTGGCCATATTGAATATGCAAATGAGATGAAACTGTACGATGCACAACTAGACTATATGCAGATAATGTCAGCTAAGTTTGATGAAAATCGGACTAGTAGTTTTCTTGGAATAAAGGTAACAAAAAAAAAACAATATCACCCCCTAGTGGCCATATTGAATATGCAAATGAGATGAAAATGTACGGTGTACAACTAGACCGTAGAGTGATGATGTATGTTGAGTTTGATTAAGATTGGACTAATAGTTTTCTTGGAATAAAGGTAACTACCGAAAGTTTTCTTGCAATAAACATAACAAAGAAAAACAACATCTCCCTCTGGCGGCCATATTGTTTATGCAAATGAGATGAAACTGTACGATGCACAACTAGACTATATGCAGATAATGTCAGCTAAGTTTGATGAAAATCGGACTAGTAGTTTTCTTGGAATAAAGGTAACAAAAAAAAAACAATATCACCCCCTAGTGGCCATATTGAATATGCAAATGAGATGAAAATGTACGGTGTACAACTAGACCGTAGAGTGATGATGTATGTTGAGTTTGATTAAGATTGGACTAATAGTTTTCTTGGAATAAAGGTAACTACCGAAAGTTTTCTTGCAATAAACATAACAAAGAAAAACAACATCTCCCTCTGGCGGCCATATTGTTTATGCAAATGAGATGAAAATGTACGACGCACAACTAGACCATTAGGTGATGATGTATGTTAAGTTTGATTAAGATTGGACAGGTAGTTTTCTTGAAATAAAGGTAACAAAGAAAAACAACATCGTCCCCTGGTGGGCATATTCAATATGCAAATGAGATGAAACTGTGCGATGCACAACTAGACTATATGGAGATAATGTCAACCAAGTTTGATGAAAATCGGACTAGTAGTTTTCTTGGAATAAAAGTAACAAAAAAAAGAATATCGCCCCCTGGTGGCCATATTGAATATGCAAATGAGATGGAAATGTACGGTGTACAACTAGACCGTAGGGTGATGATGCATGTTGAGTTTGATTAAGATTGGACTAATAGTTTTCTTGGAATAAAGGTAACTACCGAAAGTTTTCTTGCAATAAACGTAACAAAGAAAAACAACATCTCCCCCTGGCGGCCATATTGTTTATGCAAATGAGATGAAAATATACAGTGCACAACTAAACCATAGGGTGAGATGATCTATGTTAAGTTTGATTAAGATTGGCCAGGTAGTTTTCTTGGAATAAAGGTAACAAAGAAAAAACAACATCGCCCCCCTGGTGGCCATATTGAATACGCAAATGAGATGAAAATGTAGGATGCACAGCTAGACTATATGGAGATAATGTCAGCCAAGTTTGGTGAAAATCGGACAGGTAGTTTTCTTGGAATAAAGGTAACAAAAAAAAACAATATCGCCCCCTGGTGGCCATATTGAATATGCAAATAAGATGAAAACGTACGGTGCACAACTAGATCATAGGGTGATGTTGTATGTTAAGTTTGATTAAGATTGGACAGGTAGTTTTCTTGGAATAAAGGTAACAAGCAAAAAGTTAACGGACGGACGACGGACCACGGAAAAGCGATTTGAATAGCCCTCCATCAGAATGATGGCGGGCTAAAAATCCTGACATCACGCTCCACGGGGCGTTTCCAATAGGTGCTAGTGTTTAAATGTGCGATGTAACTAACAATAGCTCTAGCTAAGTGTAAGAGTAAAAGAGAAAAGCACGTAGATGCGAGCAAATGCCAGGTAAAATTCCATGGTGTTGTTGTTTTATTGAAAACTTAAAAGTCACATGATCAATTGAGCTCCTATGTGAACTCTCCAACCCCATTGCAATGGATATTTCTGATAAAAATGTCAACTATTGGCCCTAGAGGTTAAATCTGGCCTTTAGGACTACTAATTTTAGATTGGTTCCAAAATGTTACGTTACGTAAAACAGCAACGACAAGGTTATTTGTAGGATATGCACTTACCAGATATACCGTCGTAAGACCACCAATCAGCCCAGGAAGACTCGCCTGCAACAATAATATAAACGATACATTTTACATAGGAAATGACAATAGTCCAAACAGAATTATAGGAAATATAAAAATCTGATCAACAGACCCCAAACATTTTGGTTTTGAATGGCCCTTAAAGAAATAGTAAGCATCGTGTCTTTTTCATTTCCGCTGGCATTTTCATTTTGTCTACATGTATAAAACGGTATTTCCTTTGAATGGCCATGGACATTGACATTCTAATGGCGTATATTTGTACTGGGTAAAACTTCGCCAACTCATCAGCATCAGTAACGAAATACGTTTTGACATATAACCCGTACAAATGCATTTTGGAGTTGTAACTAATTTGGATGCAGTAAACGAAATCAAAGAAGTCTCTAATTTGTTTAGCATTCAGTTCACAAAGACTTAGTGATTTATTACCGACATACGGATACGGTAACGACACGGACATGGTTTAAACGACAGCTTATCCTTCCGACAGGATTCACAATTGATATTCAATCCCTGAAGAGAATTGGCCACTCGTCTATTGAATTAGCTAATCTCCCTGTAAAAAGAGGGCACCACATTGATACCCCCTGGTCCACTAATATTAAGATCATTTTCTCTTACCATGGATGGAAATCTAATAAGGAACGAGTGTGGCTTACATGTAGTATATTCTACACATCCACCAAAGCGATCAACACACTCACGCAACTCAAGTATGCAAAAAACAACGTTTATTTGGAATAATTTTGGAATGAATAATATTTTTGTACGATTCATGGTCTCCTATTTTCATATCCAGCAAAGTTTCTAACGTTGGCACAGAAAGTGGGGTAAATATATCGCGATTTAAATAAAAAGAATGATCTCATATTTGGAGAAACAAACACAACAACGAACCTCAGACACCTTGTGACAGATCATAATGATATCCCTAACAGTGTCTTCAACGTATGTGCGATAACTGTTGTCTCAAGTACACATCAATTCACAGGACGAGTTGGGCTGGAGGGGAGATTTTCACTGGAAGTTTCTTTCCCATTAACACCATACTTTGTTATCAACTGTAGACTGACGGCAGATTTCCATCGTATAATCAATAGGGATTCAATTCGAAGTTGTTAAGCCCTGGACTTCACCGGTTTATAAAACCATCTCGTGAGTGAAGATGTTTTTAGCCATGGGGAATGAAAAAGTATAACTTTATTTAGACTTCATTCCAACATGGTCAATTGAGGAAAGATGTTTTCGAGGGATTAACACCGTCAGCTGTGTGAAATAATCTTGAGTGAAGCAATACTCATTTTCTTGTTACTAGTTTTTATTATGCTGTGGTGTTTGAGAAATAAGAGGAATCGTACTATTTGCTAATTATTACACGATGACTGCTTCTTAATTTGCTTCATGAGAAAAGATAAAGTAGAAACACTAGGTTTTTTTAAAAGCTTTGATTATTAAGAACATGTTTTAAAACCAATACAAAATCTAGATACATAAAAAAACTTAAAATCATTAGGATATTCATTTTCCAAATTCCTTCCAACACAACCAACCTCCGACTAGGTAGAATCAACATATACTTTGCAACGTACGGGTTCTGCCCAGAGAAGGGAATTTAATTCCCCAATTTGACCAGGTACAAAGCTTGTGGTTAAAAGCGAAAATATATGTCTAACGATAACCCAGAGAGGTCTGTCTGATATCAATATGTCAACATTTGTTTATACTGGGAGACTCCGGGTTACTAAATGAGAACATCGAAGAGATGTGTACTGTGTACCGGTCATTTGCCCTCTACCTCAAACTTCAAAACTTAAGTATGTATGACTTAGATTTCAAAACTGATGGAGTTACCGTCGGATAAGCCTTGTATTCCAGCTTCATGTTAATGCGAGAAGAGATACTGTTAGGGGTGTACCATTACATAACGTCAAGTTATTTTTTTGCAACACCATCACCTTAAGAGATATAACATAGAATTACACAACTAAATTATCAAATATGTTTTAGCAGGTGGTATATGTTGAGATTTCTTTGTGGAAGGTTTGCGAGACATCTTCGATGGAATGCAATCTTTAGGGGGACCTGGCTACCAATAGTGAATTACTGGATAAGTTAAAACATTGTAGGTGAGTGTAAACTCCCTGGGCATTAATTGTACATAATAATATAAAGCTCTTGTCTGGGCTGGCGAACAATGAATTGTCTTGGGTAAACAATCTTTGATTACCTCTGATATCCCAAGATGGTCAGTGATAATTATACAATTACTTCTTCTTGAAATACCCGATTAATCAATTTTACTTCAAACTGAAGGTTTACACAGGAATAATCACATCCGTGGCAATATCCTTGGAGTTTCGCATTGAGCATTTAGATATTGTAGGATAACGGTGTTTTAATATTCCTAATTGCTTAATCGACTTGGAATGCCAACTTGGACTATGTCTTAAAGGACGTAAAGTACAACTATGATATAGTTTTAAAATATCTCATAGACAAATATATTATTAAACGGAATGATCTGTATTATGTTGTATTATCGATGGGTGAAAACTTATTTGTACTAAGTGTAAATGGCTGTTCTATTCAGAAAACTTTCCCCCAAAATGGCAAATTATTGTCTGTAATTTAAATCTCCTGTAGAAATAAACTTTGACGTCATACGAATATTTTTCTAAAGCTTTATAGAAATTAAAATTGGGAAATTGCAGGAAGTACAATTACATCTCACGATAAACTTGTTTGCTGGTGTAACGTGATATTCAAAAGGCTTAACACTTAAGGGACCAACAATGCTCATTCTACATTGACTTGGTTGATGCAAAAACAATATTGACGCGTCGTTTAATAACCAGTCAACCAATAAGTTTGTATTCAGAAGCAGGTTTGTAAAAGGTTATTTGATTTTCGGCCAAACGTTTTTCCTAGTTTTTGATTAAGGTACTTTGCAAATGCAATAGAGATATCTATGTCAGACTTGTCAATACTTGAATGGTTCATACACAGAGTAAACGCAATGATGTGATTGAATACATAAAACGGACATTGGATTCACTTGAAGTACAAACCAGTTAAATCTTTTCAAACGACAAATTTGTACGTTACATAAAAGACAAAAATATCATCACCCATGTTAAGAGCTAAAACCCAACAATTCCATAATATATACAGCAATAAGGTGTAATAAGGAGCAATAAGCACCTCCAAATTAAAACCATTAGTACATTACAAAATTTCAACCATTTGAATCTTCTCTTCAACGTAGTTACTCAATTCGGATCTATGTTTTCACGACGAACACAAACGTAGCAATCTGTGAAGCATGAGACATTAATTTTGCAAAATACAGTATTTTTTATGGTTAACATCGTCTATGAAACGGTCTCTGACAACCTTATCGTATGGAGCAGTAAATGCAAGTTAGACGAATGACGAAAGCAGTAAACCTGCAGATTGTTGGCATGCACAGAGTCGGACTTTCCTGAAAAGAGATTACAAGAAGAACTAACGTTCTGTTGGGTCCGAAAACATAACCAATCAAACGTTCTAAACTCAGTCAATCACAAACGACTTCTGGTTTGGTTCAGAAAAAGACAGGGGTGGGACTTGAGATCCTGCGGATGGGTCCACTAGTCACAAGATTCGTGCTGCATGTGCTGGTACCAGAATTAAACCTTGGAGGCCTCCACGTGCAGCTAATGAATCAAGAAATATCATGACAACTGCATCATATGGTAGTGGATCTGTTATGGTATTGGGATGTTTGAATCAATCTGACAGGGGATCGCGAAATACAGAAAGTGTCCAGTTGTCTTTTCACATTTTCGTAATCCCACATTAGCCGTTCGACCACTATTCATGGATAAACCCACCTAGTATGAAGTCCACCCTTCTTTGGCGAATTTGTCTGTAATACAAATCGCTTAGTGTGACAATCCTGTAACACACTTTAAAAAGCTTAACATTTAATGAGCTGAAACTATTACTGATATCCTTTTTTATTAAACAGCTTGGTTATGTTTATACTTTATTGCCCAAAGACAAATTTCTTTCCATCAGAACTGTTTATTGAATGAAGTATAATTGTATTTTATAAATCCTCTTTTCTTGGATCGGTTTTACATTTTTTGTTAACAATATTGTCTAGATGTAGTCATCAATGTGTACCGTATGGTTTACTTTAGCACTTTTCGGCCACACGAGTGTAAGAACAGTGTCTTTGTTATTAAGTTATTTGCTGATTTATTATTGGAAAATAAGGATAAGTTAACCCCTGATGAAAAAAGTATTTACTTAATGCTAAGTTTACTTTCAATAAAATACGCTAATTGGTTTGGGATACGATTTCTTAACACATATTTCCAGCCATTCAGTTCATATTGTGTTTGGACAGTTTCTCGTGTAATCGCAGATTTATTAGCTATAAATCGATGTGCAAAATGCCTGATCCCTCTCGGTCTAAATACGTTTTTAAATGATATTGAATTAGCAAATGATTTTATCGGACTCTTGGTTTATCCTTCTTTTTGGCTCACATTTTAAGTAGAATGTTATTATTTGAATCATTGTAGCTTTATGCAAAACCAACTATTAGCAAAATCCAGTAGTTCCACTGTTTAGTTTAACGTAGTACACAATTAGTGTACTCCTGATGATGACTGAATAACAGTCGAAATATTGAGTCAGTATGAAGTTTTCGTTTTTCGGAATAACACTACTTGTGTACAACTGTTTAGTTACATCTATTTATCATACTTTCCTGTTCTTTGAAAGCAACTTGATTGGGTCTGAAAGACCCTAGAGTTCGCTGTAGGTTACAAAAACAAATGGGTGCATTTTGCCACTGCTGAGAGAGATGTGTCCTATTTTAGAGTTATTAAAGATACATGCCCGAAACGAAGATCCTTAAAATGTGTTATTTTTCTGTTTAAATAAAGATGAGGATTCTAGATGGCCTTTGGTAATTATCTCTCACGGACCGCTGGATAGGAGGTTTTATTTGGAAATTCCATTGTCTGCGCAATTTGGGACTTTGTGGCTGCGCGTGTGGTGCATTTTCGGCCCTCTGTTTACTATCAGACAGAAAACAACAGCATGCTTCCATGCCAAAATGAGGTACTGTCACAAGTTATATGTGGTGAAGAATACACCATGCTAGTTACATGGTATATGGAGAATTATGTAGATACCCTGTAGATATAACTATCTATACTCGTATTATGAATGACTGGAGTAAATTACGAAACGACAATGAAACTAAACTGTGTTATATCTTGTACCAAAATTTAGAGGGAAAGTTAAACGTTCTGAAAAAGGGGCGTTTTTATGTGAAGATAAGAACTACTTTCCGATTTCAAAAAAAAGTAATTATGTTACCAGAAACGCTCATGATCAATCTGCTGCGCTTCAGAACTTCTAACCATTCTCTACCAATCGAAAAGGGTACATGGGCAAATTTGCTAGCTCACCTTAGATTATGTGGCAAATACAATTTAAAAGTAGGTGACGAAGTCCACTGCTTATTTCATTGCCAATTCTAGTTTATATTATGTAATTCTTTATGCCCGGAAAAGGGCAAATCTGAAATCGGAATCTGCTGGAAAGCAAACAACTCCAACCATTCCAAAAATTACTAAAATTCCTTCGACAGGTACCTAAATTTACATCTTTGAAAAGGACCAGCCGTATATACTATAATGTCTGTGTTCTCCATTGTACTTGCTGACGACAATAGTAGGCCTAATAACTTAACCCTATGCACATCGGAAATGGATGCCAATCATTTAGGGTTTTAAACTTTGAGCTCACGGTCTATGCATAACAATGAGCTCGGTGGGATTTTAATCCTGCGATCCTATGATACGACTGACCAAAAGCAAATAATTTATGTACTCACACTACAGCCCCAATGATTCCACTGTCAGGCAGTATGTTATTGTTATTGTTGGTTTTCAATTTCTTTTAAAATTACGAGACTTATCGGTTGTCATGAATCAGGCCTTTAATATCATGGTAACATTTACCTTTAACATAACTTTACGCCGCAAAGTTACGTCGATGTTAACAAACTCTACTACTGCATTTTGTCTGTGGCATCACAGAAAGTATTGAGTCCAATGAGTGATGAGAGATTTAATATAGCCATTCAACTGTCAGAATATACGTCTTATGTGATATTATCACACTCCAAATTAGTCTGGTTACCATGGTTATTAATCATCATAAATTCTGGTAATTGAAAAACTCCCGAAAATATTAACATCAGTAGACCTCATAAGTCACTTAATTCTAATTTCCTTTATGTCAACAAATCTTATCATTCCAACTGGTAAAAATAAATGAGGTGTGTAAGGAAATCACATTTGCTAAAGAAGCAATACACCGTGTGATCTAATGGTAATATATAACGGTGAACCTAGATGTATTTAGTTCAAAGAATTCGTTCACCATTAACTAATACATGATACAATGAGAATGGTTTTGGGATACCTTCTTAGTTTGTCGGAAAATACATGTAATTCGTACGATCTTGTATGAACGTTGTCATAAAATGATGCATACTATTTGTCTCAATATACATGTTTAGTGATGGTTTGCATGCCAACGTAATCGAATCCCGTTTTAGGTTCTCCATGTCAAACAATATAACATACAGTTGATGGTCAAATACAATAAATTCATCAATTAATAAGTTAGTATCCCATCTAAATATAAACATATATATATATCTAATCATTTGTTTACAAATAAACGAATGTAACTTTGTTAAAGTGTCATGAGCTGCCAAAATGTTGATATTTTGAAGTAAAAACAGAATGTTGAAATTATTGGCTATTTTTCTCAAGACGTATAATTCAGAAGCTTTTTAGTGTTTCTAGTCTCGATAATGTACTGCTTTGAACTAACTTTGGCTTAGAATGAATGAATGGTCGTCCCGGTTATTTAAATTTGTTTACTTTTCGAACACTATTCCGGTTCGTATAGGCCCTGAGTGTATGGATTTTCCTCATTCCAACGCCAATCATTTAGTTTTTCGATGGCCTTCCAAGCCTCTTATTGCTGTGACGATGTGAAATTATGAAAATAGTGTGAATTTTGGCAGCTCATGTGATTTTAATATAACTTTTGGCATGTAAATATATTTTTTTGTAAATATATCTTACAAAGGGAGCGGTAGACGAAAAAATAAAATAAATAAATAACAAACAAACACACCAGCATGGTTTTGTTCATTAAGAGACACTGCGATAGACCAATGTATAGATTAATTGTCATTGTTTGTTAGGTTAATCTGATAGTTGGGCGGCCTAATTACTTGGGCATGACAGATGATGTTAATAGTTTTGCTATCACTGGGCAACTTCAGGATAACGAATTCTTTGAAGAACACTAGAAATTGTTTATTCTTACAGAAGTGCAGGTTTCTCAGTGTTTAGTGGAATGTGACGAACCACTCCCTATTAATGTTTCTTCTTTAGTACTTGTAATAAAATATGTCATTGTGTTAAGTTAAAAATACATCCAAACCACTGCAATGAGATATTTTCAAACTGTGTGATACATTGACGTGACAAATTTTAGTTGATTTACAATTATTTATGAAACGGTTCAATGTATAATTACGTATATTCATGAGTCAGTTCGTATGGAATTGTTTTCCTATTTAATATGTATATGAAACAGGGAACAGACAATAGCTTTAACTGAGATATCCTATATTAGAAAATACGGCGGCTACTAAAACTTTACACCTAGCTAGAGCTAATTTCCAGTTCTTTACATTTGTGTCCGACGGAAGAAACCCTAGCTGAAGGTACTTTACAGTGCTTTACATTTTTGTTCGAGAAAAGAACATCTATATACAATAAAGGTCAAAATGATATATCTCTTTTTAACACAATTAGAAACTTGTCTCCATGGCTGTTTCAGACACTGTGCCCGTGTGCTTGAGTGCTATTAAATATATATACCAAATGGAGGTTTATGCTTCCTAGAATATAACATACATATATGAACTGGTTTGCTGTTCAAGAGAAAATACATTTTTAAAGATAACCTAGCTATGGGTTAGAGAGACAGTGGCAATGCACTGCACATCTTTGTCATCAGAGTGCAAACGATGGTTTCCTCACATAGAGACACATCAGTATTACATGTGCTACCTTTAACTGGCGTAATGCAGATGTCTATTAAAACAAGCTTCCTGTTAAAGTTAATAAGGTCACCAATGCTAACTAGTAAAGGTCTTGTTGAACACTAAATCGATATGTGGAAATACAGGAATCAATTTTATTCGCGCCAAAAGATTTTAACCATGCCAATGTTCCATTAACTATCGCTGCCTTTTAGTGCCAGGTTAATCAATTATTGCTGACCAATCTCAGTTAAAATTGACGTACATTATTACACAGTCTGTGTGTGACCCAATACGGAAATATATAGGGTTAGTAAAATCCATATTGGGCTCGGCCGACGCCTCGCCCAATATGCGGTTTTACTCACCCCATATATTTCCGTATTGGGTCACACACAGACTGTGTAACGAATTTATCCCGCTGAAGACCCTTCCTTAATAGCCGACCTTGGGATCAGTACGCTTGCTATTCTCTGATAAAGGTTTCCACAGCGCCTAAAACTATAGCCATGCACATCGATATGTTCTGTTTGTATTTTTAATTATGTCGACTCACTTAAGCAGACATGCACATGCTGTCGCAGCGAGTATTCAGGGGCAAGTAACTCTAGGTAACCTGATACGAACTATGTCTGCCTGATACGGAAAAATATCACGTCTCCACGTGATCGATGACGTCCAATCAAATGCAAGTATTTTGTCTGATGCGGGATAAAACCTTTTGTTACCTAGCGCTAGTCTGCGGAAGCTAATAAGGTAAAAACTAAATATTTGGATTTGAGATGAAATTATTTTAAATAAAGTCCACATATTTTAACTGCTATCAAAACATTTTAACGCCGTCATACATTATTTCACCAAGGTCAAAATAGTTTACTCTAGAGTTAAAATTATTTCTACTCATGTCAGAATATTTAATTTAGTCGAAATAATTTTGACTCGTGTAAAATATATTTTGAGTTGAATTGATATATTGACTGGACTTGTGATATTTTGACATCGGTAGAAGTAATTTTAACTGAAGTCGAAATTGAAAAAAAAAATAATAATAAAAAAATTAATAGAAAATCATGAGACTTACCAGCCATCATGCGTACTTCATAGATTTAAAACAAACAAAACAAGCTACCTTATGAAGAAACACAATAATGTCAAAGTGCAGAAAAAGCGACACTTATGGTAGCTCCTTATTTATACTTCGCGTCATCTATCTGAATAAAATGATTGAGTAGTCATTTGTAGCAATTTAAAGACGACTCAAATCTCACACCTGCTGGTTGGAGACGTGTGCGACTTGATTTGAGACGTGTGCAACTCCTTATATTTAAACGTACATCTTCAACAGTACAATAAAGGGAGTTTTTCAGAGGCCGCAAGAAAGTAAATGAGCCCTGAACAGCTGTTAAAATACTATATCTAATTTCTACAATTAAAGAGTCGTACATAATCTATCAGAAAGCTTATGATGTGACCTTTTCTAAAATTAGTGAGGATGTGGGTGGCTCAGTCGGCTGAGCGAGAGTGTCTCAGTCCAACACTGGCCTTCAAATTATGGGTCGTGAGTTCCAATATCGGATCTCTTCCGGGCAAAGAACGCGGCTTCTGTCCATCCAAAAAAAACTGACAATATATGTGCAATAATCTCGATTGGAGCGTAAATCGAAATAACAAGCAAAGTTAGTTATGTAGTCAAATCATATAATACATCACTTAAAGAAGACTGCAATAATGCGAAAAGTCTCCGCTTCCTTTTAATACATCTTAAAGTGTGGAGGTGTCTTTAATGAGGTCACGCAAGACGAAACACACAGTAATTGTCTCATCAGCCCAATGCAGATATTTCAAATCGATCGCATTGTTCCGGTAAGATACCTGGCACCATCTACAAGATAGATTCGAAATTGTTCGCATTACCTTATCAATACTAACTAAACGTGAAATAGGTGTAAAGAAATATATAATAATGTAGCCTACATAAGTATTGCTATTCCCGTTGGGATAATGTGAATATGACATATCTATATGTTTGTTTTTGCAAAAACTATCCTTCAAGGATCATAATAAATCAATGAATAACCAGAAACGAATTTCGTTTGTACTTACAGACAGCTATGGGCAGACCATAGGTGTTTGTTATAATGTCTTAGCTTACATTTAAGAAGCCAATTCAAAGTTCCTTACATTGAGTAAATATTGCTACGTAACCATTCCACCTTTCAAAGTTCCATTTTGTGTATCAGATTCATACGATGGTTTTGGGTGTTTGAACTGTTAAGTTATTTAACAAAAAGGATTTTAAAATGATTTTGATTGATGGATTTAAATCGATTAATCTGTTTTCGGGACCTCAGATTGAATGCTTGAACGCCATTGTTGTTTTTGTTAGTGAGAATAGACGTAGCTATATATACTGATATTTGGCATTCTAACTATTGAATACATTTAATTTAAGTGCTTTTTTACTTCTGATCGTATCTATTGCACGAATGATATGGAAGGTCACGGAAGTCGATAGATTGAGGTTATCGCTAAATACGCTCTACATATGTGTAATAACTAGGATCGATTCCATCTCCACAACAAAGTTCTCATTATGCTCGTATCCATTAATTAAATACCTGACTGTGTATTTATTCACTCGAGTCTTTGTTCATCGAAAGGCGTGGTAAGTGCGACTGACAGTAGCCTGATCTATAATTACTTAACAGGAAATTGAAGTTACTGCTTCGATGAGCATCGATTAACAAGTAACCGAACATAAAACGATCTCTAAAATGCAAACCGTTTAACCCCAGTCACTTCAATAGCAATGCAAGTCCATAGTTGCAGCTTTATTGTTAAGAGGTCCCCTTAGTAGTAAGCTCGGTCAACACATAAATACGTCAGCTAGATAAAAAAAGAAATATTATTTCGCTAGTTATTTTACAAAATATGGTCTTCGCCGCAATGATTTTCTATCAACGTCGCTACATTGCGCATGTGGTTGAGCGTTTTTCACCCTCACCAAAACCGTTCTAAATAGCTGTTAACGGATATCCTGAAATCTCGTCTTTTTTTATGAGACTTGCGCTTATATTAGTCAGGACTTAACTCCCTTGTCTGTCTTCTACCCAGGGGCCAAATCAGATATTTTCATTTTCTTTCCCCATTATCATATTTTGGTTAATTTCTGTCTACACGAATTCGACCTAACAAAATGTCATGGCTTTCGGTTTATTACAACAACCTATGAGTGGGTATAAAGGCCTCAACGATTTACCTTCCTTTTTAGCACAATTTGTCTCCATGGTTATTTTAGTCAACACAATTTTTTTGTACCCGTGTGTTTGAGTTTTTATAAATTCAATAAGCAAAGTGTAGTTTGAGCACGCTTAAGGAATTCCGATTACATTACTTCAACAGAAATTCGAATTAAGCCAAGCGTATAACAAAGCGTTAAACCATGTCTGAATTTGTTCATCGTTTCCATTCCATGTCTTTCACGATCAGGCAACTTTAATAGCCTCGTACATTAAGCGATCTTCGTTGTGAAGTGACCCACGAGATTCAGATTTGCGTGTTTATTGAACCACTTCGTATAAATCATACTAAGTCAAATTTCTTCAATTCAAATTAGTCTATATTGACCGACATTCTAGTATTTGCAAAGGCCTTTTTTCGGAAGGATATGAGGTTTGTATATCCATGATACAGGTCCCAGGGCTTAATAAGGATTGACAACAGATAATGACTTTCTTTATAAACACGTCAATTTTAATTTGCAAACATTGGCTGTGCCGAGCTTATTCTTTACAATTATCTTTATGTTTCTACTACCTTTAAATTTTTTGACCTTTGGAATGAATGTTTTTTTCGCAAACATAAGTGAACTAGATTTGGATAATCTTTCAATGGCATTTAGAAGTTGACAGGTTACAAAAACATTAAACATTACACAAACTCTTTTTGGATTTACAACTTCTGTTATAATTTAATGTTTATTCAAAGATCGTTTTAAAGCATAGAAGGAACAGAGAATATATATACAGGTGCAAGGGGTATAAAAATAAACATTACGTTAAACAGTGCACTGAATATGAAAACTTTTTGGGATTATGAAAACTGAATTCAGTTATGAAAACATCACTATGTAGAGTGGTAACAGCTTAGTAAACAGATGAATAATAACGGACAGAAAATTACATAACGTTTGAAAACAGAGTCTGACTGAATAATTACAGGAAAACATTAAAGTTTAAATAGGATTACAACAATGTGAAGAATTACTTATGAATAACAACTTTTTGGTTTATTGGGTGATGACGTTTTGATGTAGTTCTTAAATCGTTATCAAAGTCAATGACAAACAACAAAATTATTCATTTTAATAACAGACGAGAAAGTTACAAGACAGCGAGGAGCATATCACTTTTCGTTCAAAAGATTTAAACGCCACGCTGTTTGTTTAACACGAGTAACATTCAATCCGACTAGTTTAGTAGTAATTAATCATTTCTAAAGACAGCCCTACATTTCTTTGACAAACCTATGCTGTATTTTCTCAAATTAAAGGAATCAACGAATTGTATATCACAATAACTGCTCTATTAAACCTGGTTTCCAATCCGCATCATCCCACTCAATGAACAAAAAAAGATGCCAGCAATTCCTGGGCGGGTTTTCGCTTGATCGTCCTATGTGGATAACTTCCTGATACTCCACAAAGGCTTCTTGCTGTCGGATGCCCCGGGCTCCATCCACATAAAACGCGACAACGTGGCTATATATTTGGGATATTGTTAAGTGTGGCCTCATTCAATCAAGGAAACTGTTATATCTTAGTGTAGATTTAAACCAAACAATCGCAGTGCGCTAAACACTATATTTTAATCTCAATATGATGTGAATGTACATTTTGTCTCTCACTTGCGGAAGTATTTCAATATGGTGAATAGAGACAATCACGCAGTGGATTTTGTTCATTATGCCACCAATTTATTTAACACCCAGAGGGACAGGATAAACTTGACGTTGTTTATACCCGGAAGTGCCCCTGTTCTCTAATCAGTCAGCATCACTGTACTTGTGTAATATATGTATATCCTTTTGTACTTTGAGGATTCCTTCAGGAATAATTCCTTTTGCGAGACGCTACAGTTCATTAGCAGGTGAATGTTGACATGTGAGAAACTTACGTGCTCTGATGGAGAGACAGGTTCGCCTTATACCAAGAAACATTTTACAAAACAGATCTCGAAAAATCAAATTTGAACTGGAAGGATTCCAGCTGACCAAGTGTCTTAAAACCTACTGTAGTGTAAATGTATTTCAGCAATGACCAACGTTTATTTTGCAAATGTATTGAACAAGATCTAAGGTCAAATTAGTATTAACAATAAGTCTAATTGAGTATTACTGAGTAATTGTCCACCTTAACAAAATAATGAAGTACAGGGATTTGTTGATAATATGCAAGTCCTGTGAAATCACAATGATTGCTTCAATGTAAATTGCCAAAAATATTTTCTATTTTTAAGAAACATGTTATCATTTATCATTTGGCAAATTATACAGCAGTGATCACACTGAATTGAGATCCGAGATAACTGCACATTTTCTACAGCAGAGATTAAACTGAATTGAGATTCGAGTTAACTGCACATTTTCTACAGCAGTAATTAAACTGAATTGATACCCGAGATAACTGCACATTTCTACAGCAGTGATTAAACTGAACTGAGATCCGAGATAACTGCACATTTTCTACAGCAGTGATTAAACTGAACTGATACCCGAGATAACTGCATATTTTCTACAACAGTTATTAAACTGAATTGAGATCCGAGATAACTGCACATTTTCTACAGCAGTGATTAAACTGAACTGATACCCGAGATAACTGCACATTTTCTACAACAGTTATTAAACTGAATTGATACCCGAGATAACTGCACATTTTCTACAGCAGTTATTAAACTGAATTGAGATCCGAGATAACTGCACATTTTCTACAGTAGTGATCACACTGAATTGAGATCCGAGATAACTGCACATTTTCTACAGCAGTTATTAAACTGAATTGATATCCGAGATAACTGCACATTTTCTACAGCAGTGATTAAACTGAACTGATATCCGAGATAACTGCAAATTTTCTACAGCAGTGATTAAACTGGACTGAGATCCGAGATAACTGCACATGTTCTACAGCAGTGATTAAACTGAACTGAGATCCGACATAACTGCACATTTTCTACAGCAGTGATTAAACTGAACTGATATCCGAGATAACTGCACATTTTCTACAGCAGAGTATAAACTGAATTGATATCCGAGATAACTGCACATTTTCTACAGCATAGATTAAACTGAATTGATATCCGAGATAACTGCACATTTTCTACAGCAGTGATTAAACTGAATTGAGATCCGAGATAACTGCACATTTTCTACAGCAGTGTTTAAACTGAATTGAGATTCGAGATAACTTAATTATTCAAAAACTATATGTCAATTATTTTTATTCTATCATTAATTGACGTGATATTCAAAAATCTAATCTGTCGGGTATAAAGAAAGTCTCCCATTTAAGCCGATCTTAAGTCCATCCACTTCAAGGCCTTCGTAACTCAAAAATATTGGCCTGAAGCCAGTTTTTCGAAAAAACACGTTCCTCAGCACTTCTTTAATAATCAAATATAAGTTTCGAGAAACTGGAAGAAATTTTCTTGAAGACTTTAACGAGAGTGAAATTAACCTCGGTTTTAATGGGGAATTAGGAAATTTTGCGTGTAGCGGTATAATACGGTATTTTTTTTAATTCACCATGAAGCATGGGCAAATCCAAGAAACATTTGTTTTGTACCGTTAAAAAGGTAATTTTATCCCTCTTCCACTGAACTGCTTTTTACTTCAATTAACGGATAAAAATAAAAGAATCAATGAGAAAAAGATAATATAATTTGAACACGAATGAGAAAAGATCATTATGTCATCTAAATGACTGTAAAGAGAATTCAACTAACACATGACACAGTACACCGTAAGAGCATATGCTGTATGTTTTGTTTGGACTAATTCCATAACAACAATTGGTATTTAATGGATCGTCAGCTATTTTACCCTAAACTATGATGATCTGTGTAATTAGCTTAATCTCATGGTTTCCATGAACAAATCGCTTTCACAATAAAATAAGTTAATTCTGAAACAATGTTGATTTTACAGAATCTTTTGGTTATTTCAAACGATTGCTTGTCACTACCGTGCTCTTATGCAGCCACAATGGACGATGGACTGTGAGAAGACAAATTTGTATCAATCAAACAACGTCATTCTTCTACAGTTCAAATCAGTCAATTTAGACTTACATTTGTAACAAGAATGGATTAAGGACCTTCTTTGCATGTCGACATCAATTTAAAAATCTCGAGTTTTTTTTATTGGATCCGTAAAGGATACTCCGATAATCCCTGAAAATGATATTACGTACACTGTCATGTTCATTCTGAAAAATAACACCGGTATAAGTAGGGATTGCCGTTTAAAGCTATTAAAGAGAAATCTCTGGAAATATAACATTATAGAAAATTGGCATGCAGTGCTATTGGAAACATTCTTTCTGTAGAATGAAATGCTATTTAATCAAGCTGTAACCACGGGACTTTTTTTTGACAAATCCTATCGATTTAGGAACTGCTTTATTGCAACCAATGGGCATTTGGAGAACAGTTTTCAATCTGTTGCATTTGTTCCCCGAGTTGTTTTACTTGAAATTACGCGAGGATTTCAAGACTTTGAATAAATAAATCCTATGGCCCATTTTGCTATCAATTTATTTTACACAATGGGGCTTCTAGTGCACATCGATGCTTTTTTACATCAAGGATGGTCCATGTATACAAATCAATCAGGAACCATGAAAGCCGTATGTGTAATAATAGGACCACTTGATTGAGCTGCAGTCTCTTTTTCGTCAGAATTCATGGGGAGCAGTTCGTTTTCTAAAGTAAAACCATCATTAAAAGACAGTGACAGTAAAATTGGTTGACGTTTTTTCACAGTGACTATATGTAGATTCTTCCCATCTAGTCATGACGAAGGAAGGAGAAAAAAACCTGCCCAATGGGCTAACATGACCTTCCATCGCCCTATTAGTAGCAATCTGTTTTAGTTTCAAAGCGACTATTACAGGAAATAACTAACAAAGCAAACAAGTTACAGATAGTTTCTTTTTCCATGCATGGTTTTCCTTTGTAACGAAAAACAGACCTTTCAAGTTTATTAGAAAACATTATAATCTATGCTGAATTAAACAAATAGATATTACGCGCGTAACCTTAACACACCTACAATATGTTCCTTCCATTGGAATCAAATTGAATAGTGGTGAACCATATTAAGATACACTTCGTATATATCACCCTCTATCCATTCTCTATAAATCAAATCGGTATAAATTGACAGAATTCTAAGTTTATATTCTCTTGCTGCCTATCTCGGAGGCTGTCGAGGCCTTAATCCATTTTAAAAGCCTCAGTGGTTGTCAACAAATAAGGACTTGCATTGTGTGCATGCCATTCTTAATTTTAATCCGAACAAAAATGTCGACATACCTTTGATTACATCTGTCGCACCATTCGTTCCAATTGCCATTGAATGTCTACCGAATACTCTCCTCTAGCGATATAAGAGAGACATGCAGCGGGGTAAATGTTCGTTGACCAAAGCCATATTTTTGCTCAATTTATCTAGGGTGAAAGTGAACTTGATTAGAGTTCTATCTACCATTAACTGCCATGTTCATTCAGATATAATTATTAGCCTAGTACATTACTAAATAAAAAATTCAGACCAAATAATATTACTTTCAATTAAAGGGACATGAGTTGTCAAAACTCACACTTTTTCCAGAATTACTGATCCTCACGACAGCGAGAGGCTTTGAAGGTCATCGAAAAACTAAACGATTGGCGTTGGAATGAGGAAGATTCATACAGTGTGTGGCCTGCAAGAACCGAAAACGTGTTCGAAAAGTAAACAAAATTTAAATAACCGGGATTACCATTCATTCATTCTAAGCCAAAGTTAGTTCAAAACAATACTTTATCTTACATTTTCGAGACTAGAAGCAATAAAAAGCTTCTGAATTATACTTCTTGAGAAAAATAGCCGATAGTTTCAACATTCTGTTTTATTGTCAAAATATCAACATTTTGGTAGCTAATGTCACTTTAAGATTTATTTAGCGTATAAAATATGAATATGTTTTCGTATGAATTGTTAATAAGAAAGCTGTTATTAACGAACCCGTTTTCCCCCCGTTTCAGGCAACTGTATCTGGTGAAAATGCTTTTACATACCAGTATAAACTTCTACTCACATTTTTAAGTTATTTTGACCAAATGTATCACTTATGTCACTAGCTGGAGATATCCAAACCATGTGGCCAATGTATATTATAACACACATCATCAATACACTTTGGCCACAGAGTTTGGATATCTGCTATTATGCCCCAACTATGTGGGATGGTTGCCAGTTACCACAGGAAGGTCGTTGGTTTCCTCCTGGCATAGAGTCCGGTTTCCTCCCACAATAAAACTGACAACTCCGCCATATAAGCGAAATAATCTTGAGCGCGGCGTAAAACACCAAAGAATCAATCAATCAATTATGCCCAAACACAGATCTAGTGACCAGCGTTAGTCTGAACACGTCTGCAGGAGTATATTATATCTACCTTGAACATGGGTTGAAGAGTAGTTATAAAAATCCTATTGGCATTGTTGTGGAATTAGCTATGTAATAGTCACATATAATACACCTCAAGTTGGTCTATTGAGTGGAAGTTTCTTTGACAAATCATAGCCAAAGTTACCCACGGTTTTACACATTCGTGTAAATTCAACAACCAATTACATTTAGCAAAGATAAGTTTTAAAAAGATAAATCTTTTGCTAGCTTAAACATTTCAAGAGGCGTTTTTATCCATCTACCCCCACCCGCGAAACATATTGAGTCTCCTCACACGTTAGCACTGCATGCTCCATATCATAGACGTGCTCAATTGTTACCTTCCCGAATGCTGTGCCTGTTGTTTTATCTGGGTTCAACTTTATATGGATTTCTCAATGCCTTTCCTCCTATAGATCGCATTGAATATTGTTGAAACTGGTGAGGGTGGTTGTTATCAAGTGAGGGTGTGGATATTCTGTTTGCAAATGAGCCTTCGTCTGTTCTTAGTACGTTTGCTCTTAACATAACATTGGTCAAATTTGTGTGAGATACGTCATCCTCTGATGACCTGTTTATTTATTGACTAATATTTTACGTTGTACTCGAGTTTAGTTCACTTAAATGGCGGCGTTACCAAGCTTAGAGGGGGAAGAAACCGGGCCCTTTGCTCAAAATAAACCCATCGGTAAGCACCTGGAAACTTTTCCAGAAAAGGTGATCGTGAAAAAAACCCTATCAGATTTATCTCAAACTTGCTTTGATATGCGTGGGATTTGAACCCACGATCCAACGGATGCCTGTGTCAGACTGAGAGACTGTAGTAATATTCCGAAAACCCAAAATAATTAAGATTATCTTTGTCCTGTTTAATGTAAACAAGTCAGAGAGTACTTATTGATAAACCAGGTTGACGAGTATATCTACAGAAACGGCTCAAGGAAACCTTTCCAAATCATCAATAGTACACACAGATTAGTGTGATTAGCTGGAACTATCCGTTCTTACAATCCCTTCCTGTCACTCAGTGTCTAATAATGTCTGACAAAGATAAGGAACTTATCTAAACTATCTTTTTGACATAGGTCTCTTTGAGTCACGCTTTTTTCTACAAGAATTCCAAAGACGGTCTTCCATAGAGTTGTTGACAACGTTCATGGTTTTCTTTTAAGCATGCGTGGTTGGAGAAATAAAGATGTCTAACACGTAAAAGGGCACCGTGAGTATGAGGCAACTTAAAGATTTAAAAACGTCCGACATTTTACTGCCGTACACATGTTGGGAAGGTGTTGGGGGGATCACTGACCAATATCTTTCCCCTGATAGACCGTCAAATGACAGTGTAATAAAATTTTTGAATTCATTTGCAGCTGACACGTTTAGTTTTAGTTTCAACCTGGCTAGAGTTTCTAATAGAGGCTCCAGAGCGAGCCGTTGCACGCTTACACCCTTACTGACTTTTATGTGTTTTTTTTGTCCTGATTACATAATGTAGAACTAAACTAAAAACGCCGGCTCTTTATCAGAGACTCCGTCTGTCAGACAGTAAATAATGTACCACACAGAATTCACACTAATTGCTCGTTAATTGTAATTATATAAGGCAATCAAATCGTATTCATCTATTAAGCAGAAGTTTTAGCAAAAATGTAAACGATTATAACAAGCAGTCCCTTGAAAAGCAAACGTACCTCTCAAATTTATAGAAATTAAATTTCAATGTTTTTATTGCTTATTATAAATGAATATATGTGTTGATATTTGTGCAGCTATAACCATTTTAAGCATGACGGCATGTACCTGCGGACCACATCATGAACAAGTCTGGCGAATTAGTGCATATTCCTCAATAAGAAACAATGTTGACCTGACCATTCAGATCCTCAATAGTTCCAAGGCGGGTGGTGTTCAATTTGACCAGCTAATTAGGTCCGTCTGTTGCCTTAAATACATAGAACTTTCCCAAATATCGTTAATGAGGTCAGGGAAGTCGGAGAAAACTGGCTATCTCTAGATCAACGGATCAGGACTTGAATCGATATCATTGTCACATTGAATTTTCTCCATTGATTACATTCCCGTCTATTGATCACAGTGAACACACATTCGACAGCCGAAATATAGGATTAGCAGGAAAAGATAAAGGCACGGCGTTAGAGTGTTGGTGATACAGCTAAGATAAAGCCATGGTGTTAGAGCGATGGCGATACAGCTAAGATAAAGCAATGGCGTTAGAGCGATGGCGATACAGCTAAGATAAAGCCATGGCGTTAGAGCGATGGCGATACAGCTAAGATAAAGCCATGGTGTTTAGAGTGTTGGTGATACAGCTAAGATAAAGCCATGGCGTTAGACTGTTGGTGATACAGCTAAGATAAAGCCATGGCGTTAGAGCGATGGCGATACAGCTAAGATAAAGCCATGGTGTTTAGAGTGTTGGCGATACAGCTAAGATAAAGCCATGCCGTTAGGGTGTTGGTGATACAGCTAAGATAAAGTCATGTTGTTAGATCGTTGGTGATACAGCTAAGATAAAGCCATGGCGTTAGAGTGTTGGTGATACAGCTAAGATAAAGCCATGGCGTTAGAGCGTTGGTGATACAGCTAAGATAAAACAATGGCGTTAGTGTGTTCGTAATACAGCTAAGATAAAGCCATGGGGTTGGAGTGTTGGTGATACAGCTACGATAAGCCATGGGGTTGGAGTGTTGGTGATACAGCTACGATAAAGCCATGGCGTTAGAGTGTTGGTGATACAGCTAAGATAAAGCCATGGCGTTGGAGCGATGACGATACAGCTAAGATAAAACCATGGCGTTAGAGCCATGGCGATACAGCTAAGATAAAGCCATGGCGTTAGTGTGTTCGTAATACAGCTAAGATAAAGCCATGGCGTTAGAGCGATGGCTATACAGCTAGTCATCTTCTGTAAAAGCTTGTGTCACCAACACCATTTAATATGATAAAGAATTAAACCGCCATAAATCAATCTATCTTCTCGAGCCATGCAAGCATGTAAGAGTTAACCTTTCTACCCTTACAGAGTCTTGGCCAAGCATCACTCGTTAAACAAAGGTGCAATGTCTATAAAGCCGTCATAACGTCAATTTTCAGCCAGTGGAATAGTTTCGCTGTACACAATTTTAAGTGAAATTGGGATAAAGGTCAAAGATGAATTTAAACGTTTAAAAAATTATATAAACCTATATGTCAATGTATGATCTCAAATGTATTTGCAAAATACCGTGCTACCCGCACAAACTATGAACTATGAAAATTTCTTCACTAAAGTTGAACGAGAAAAAATAAAACATACCCCTAAATGCATTCAAATATGCATACCATACACTCATTTTGGCGAGGAGTGGGATTAATTCTCAAATGCAGTTGTGGGGGGGGGTTTAGAATCCCAGTATGCCTAAATGAACAAAATGTCGCGACGTTCTATTACAGTTGCCTGTCTGAGAAACGATTGCTTGATTGTCATCCATATACTGATCTGGATGTATTTGGCGATAACAGTTAGATTTGTCGGGGGTCTCGGTCGGTTAAAGTCCCTCAGTCCGGCACAGGCCTTCCGACGATACACTGCAGGTTCGAATCCCACTCAGACCCAACACAAATTAAAAAAAAATCGTGAGTGGATTTTTCACTCGATTGCCGTATGTGTAAGAGTAGCCAGGTAGCCGCCGAAGGTCGGGCGTTTCCTACGGGCAAAGAACCCGGTTTCCTTCCCATTAAACTTGGCAACGCCGCCATATAAGTGAAATAATCTCGAGCGCGGCGTACAACACCAAACAATCAATCAATCAATCTGTTCCATACACGAAACAGTGATAATTCAAAAAAGCTGCAAACATTCAAAATCACATCTCCTTTTTGTTAGAATGAATAGTCTCTCGAGCAGTGACAATACAGATCCACTGATAACGAATTAAGTTTTCTGTGAATTTGACGATTAAAGAATCTGGATGGCTTGCAACAACAAATAGGAAGGCAGCCACATATCCCGCCGTCCCATTGAATACACTTTATCAGCTATATCACCCCTTGCTTTTTTCACTATATAATAGCCGCTCTGTTGCTTAATATCCCCGTCGTTTTTGCACGTAATTTGCACCTTTACAAAATACCCCGTAATAACGTTATTCTGTTGTATTAAAACATAAAATGAGCATATCTCAATAAGATGTTATGTACATGTATGTATATTAAAAAACAACAGATTTGTAACCCGTGTGTTTTGACAATGTACAGGACCCAGAGAACTAGGCACAAATATAAAAGCAATGTCTGTTTTGCAACAGTTAATTTTGTAAATGTAGCTGGGATAGAATCTACGTATTTTATTTCCTTTTAAATTGTCCCTGCTTATTTTCAAAACTATAACAGCTAACAAATCTGGACATGACTAAAATTAGAAAAACCAACTCCATTATATCTTTATTAGTTTTATCGATTACTGGCGGCTTTACAGCTACAATAAACCATTCCCTGGCAACTACCATTAAATTCTGCACATTTTACGTCTGTTTTCTAAATTGAGTTCCTTTCTGTATTTGAGTTATTGCAAGGTCGAAAGAGAGAAGACTCCACCGCATTAATTTGTCTTGAACAGCCAACTACAGAAACCCTATTTGACACTTTCTTTAATTAGTATCGACGTAAATTATATGGGATTTCACTAACTAGCTGTCGAGAGATTGATGGCAGTAAATATTAAAAATGACGAAGGAAGACATAGCCTCCATCGGCCAAAACCACGAGCCCTTCTCATTCTGGTTATATGCTGCTAATTACAAAGAAATATTCATAACGTTGCTTCGATTGAATGCTTTATTATCAGTTAATTTTATAAAATTGTTTCTGGTAAGGATCACTGTTTACGGGAATCAATTGTTCTATAGAAATGTATGCATGACGATTAAAAGTGAAATTTCGTTTCAAACCACCAATGTTCCATGGGATCGAACCTGAACAGAACAACGAAATGTTGTCATTAAATAGACATTATGAAAAGGATATGTACCGAAAGGAAGTCTGTCCGTTTGTGTGTAAATGAAAAATGCCAGTGGTTAATATCACTAACACTCAGCCAACGCTGAACTCAAAAGGAAATAATCGTCATATACTCACTAAGAAGAATAGACACAGAAGACAACTAAGCAGAAGTCCAGAAATTATTTTAGTGATAGTTCGACATGGCACTATTTAACAAGATAATGAGGAAAATAAAACCCTTCACTTAGTCCAGCTTTATGTGCACAATATTCAATCGCTTGTTGGAATTTTCGAACAGTCTCTTTAAACACATAAAATATTCAATGAAAGGTTATTTGAATCACTATCTTGGCATAATTGTGTTTTTATCTGATATTTGATTGCATAGGAAGAGTTTTGTTTTGACCTTTATTTTTGGTCATTATTGCCGTTATGAAGCAAAGACTGCACGTCGAGTCACAGTTTGCCACCGTCTACGCACTTGGTTTCCAACAGATAGTACTTATATTAAACATTATAAGCTTCAGTATAGGTCGCTCAGACATGGTTAAGTTTTTAAAACGCAAGGCCATCTATACAACGACAAACAAACAAGTGTTTGTACACTTTTCTGTTCATCAGAAGTAAGAAAAAGGATTCAGGACATACCATAGTTCTGACCAAATTGTAAGCGTAATGACATCTGCTGACCAGTTGCTGAATCATGTTCTTAGGGAAGCCTTGCAAATACTTTAATCAAAGTACGTATTAACTGTCCTTGGTGAAAACTACTTCGTGTGTCGTTAAAGGGCAAGGAAAGCGCTCCTTGTTCCCCTAGAGGTGTCCTCTAGACGTATTGATCGCCAACAGGTTTACAGAGAATTCTTTAACTCTGGATAAGGATCTACTGGGAGACGACCTCGGACTGATTATCGCAAGACGACTGACCACTGCGGGCGCTTCGTTTACATATCCACAACTAGTCCTATTCGCCTTGTTAACAGACACGGTCGCTTAACCATCCTATTTACAAGATGCCATTTGGCCATTTCCTTAAAACCATTCTCTCAGAACGAGATGAACTCGTCCCAGAACGACATTTTCAGAATTTGTACCCTGATCTTAACGTCTGATTAAATCCCAATCATTTATGTGCTACCGCAGCCTTCAGGAGCTCTGTTTGACTGGCGATGGATCGTCTATGGCAAGCAAGCAGTATTGATCTGTCTCTGTGACCCTCATTAAAACCAACAGAGCATTTGTCAACGGTCAAACGTGCTTCGAACTAAGATTTATGACAATTCAGTATTTTTTATTAACTGTTAGAGCTAACAAACATCAATAACGTAACTGATGAAGCGCAACTAACAGCACATTTAATCTGCTTTTAGTTACCTGTGATAACTTTGCATGGAATGCAAACTCGTGAAATGCATTATCCACTGCAAAAGGGATTGTTTAAATAAGTGACGTGTCAATAAACTTGTTATAAATATTAGCGATAAGAAGAACCAACAAACGCATGCAAAACCACCTATGTGTTCTGTTAATGGCATTACATAAGCCTGGCCTTTGAGATAAAACGATATTGATTGTTGTAAAAATTCTCTCTGAAGAGCCTTGGATCCCGTTATTCACACAAGCACTAAACTACAACAAAAATCGAACCCTTCCCGAGAACATTTAATGGATTTGCGAGATGTCAGTGAATAAAGCAAAAAGACAAGTGTTATTACAAAACAGCTAAAGACTTACCAGGGGCAACCGTGTCCGTCACAAAATATGTGAGTGTATACAGGAAAAAGGCAGGAAGAAAGCAGATCATTCGCTGTAGATGCATCTTTTTAAAGCAAGGTTAACTTTCGATTTGAACACACGGTAAAAAACACACGCATTCAAGGTATTTCATTTGTTTGCTGTTGTCAACCTTCCAAATACTGGATTGGCACTAACGTATAGATGACGGTACATCAATCATTCAGAATTCACAAAACCTCATCTGTGTAACAAACAGCCTTTGAAACTGTGGTTCAACACAATAAACACTCTCTCGCATTCACAGTGTACAAAATAAAACAGAATTACTGTGTAAAGTGGAAAATCTTCTGCAGGTGTTTGAATGTAATCCTATTCGCACTCACTCATTTTAAGACTAGCCAAAACGATCGGCGCTTTGGCGAAAGATATATTAAAGCTACACTCCAATACAGCCCCTTATATCGATCATGGCAGAAGTTTGACTGATACAAAACTCTCTATCGATAAATACAGAGAAACTGGCAGGCCTCTTTGCGATTCACCAATCGTAGTAGTGGACTGTCAACAAGACTGGAGAAACGCCAGCGCCTCGTCTTTGATCGAAGAGCGGCCCGAGGATCTGTTATCTTGCCACCTTTTAGCATGAGAACTCACTTTACTCTGATGAGTCCAGGTCCCGAATGTCAAACAGGGGGAGGGGATTCACAGGGAAAGTGATTCGTTAGCTCACGTCAGCCGGACGCTGTTTACAGCGGTACGAGTAGCTAACGGAAACACCAGCCAGCTCGCGGTATCAATTCGGACTTGTTAATGTCACATATCTGAAGGCTTTAATTCCAACTTTCTCAACACGATGTCACCATTTATAGTATGCGAATTCTCCAAGAGGACAAAAGCTCAGGCTGACGAGCCGTTAGCTGACACAATGAACACATTTAGTACTTTACTGCCCTCGCACACACCTGCATCTTTGTCACAGAGGAACCAGTTGTTCGTTTTTTGAAGTAGCTAGGAAAAATATTCATCTAAGATAAAAGGTTAAAAGGATACAGAATCAAGCCAAGTAAAGTAAAACGATCGAAAAACGACGATTTATTGATCAGTACTGTAATTTTGGTATTAGTTTTGATATTATTACTCGATCAGGATTTCTTGCACTGAAAGTTTTATGTAATTTCTTAACTGAGAACTGATATTTTTCGGAGTACAGTTACAGATTAGTAATCTTCAGTTATGTAAACGTATCATCCAGTAAATTCTTTCTTAAAAAAACCATGACAGCATTTTTATTGGTGGTCAAAATGTAAATCTACATCAACCAAAATGATAATATAAGTATTGCATGTAAAGTATGATCTTACCGTCCTGTCTTTAACTGACAATAGTTGGGTTTAAAGTCACATTCGTCGCTGTTGCATTCTTACATTTGCGAGGAAAGTCAATTTACTGGAAACTACAATAAGTAAAATCTCTAATATGGAACATGTGGCACATCAGATACTTCCGTGGTGTAAACTGGTTTGCAAAACTGAAGTTCAAACACCCTTCGTTTGATGAGAAACCGTATATGTTGGCCGATACTCATTTCATGAGTTTATTTTTAGTAACATAAATCCATATACATAACATTATTTGGATAGGCTATTATTTATATATGTATATTATTACTTATATGACGCCCTTCCGAGGGTATACGGGTGGATATTTGGTGTCTGACGAAAATATCTGTCATACACCTAATGTGTAACCGTATGTACACGGAAGGGCGTCAAGTGGCGAATTTATCGCCATCCAGAGCAGCTTGTTTGCTTTAGGCTTAATATAATCAGCTGTTTTTTTTTCGATAAGTTCACTTCACAAGAAATGGCTGCGTTGTCTATGAATGTGTATTAAGCTTGATCCAGGTCTAAAAGACGTCGCGAAATTATATTGAGACGTTGGGAAGCTATACCGGGGGCCGTTTCACGAAGCCGTCGCACAGTGCGATCAATCGCAGTTGTCATGACGTCGTATCTCTTCAATATGGTATCCATTGGCAACTAAGCTTCGTTTGCGATGCGACTGCTTTGTGAAACGAGCCCCTGATCTCTGAAACAAGCAAAGCTTACGATGCTTACGAAACAACATTCTAAACTGACGTCATTGTAGGATTGCGTCTAGACTGAAGAATTCTGTGACGCACAAAGGCTTTCACTCCGTGGTGATATCCGCGCGTGGCACCTAACTCCGGGTGATACAGACTCAGCAGAGGTCTCGAAAACATGTTTGTGTTGCGTCCTTGGCTTCGATCTGCCGTTGACTTCACTTAGGAGTAAATGGAGAAAAGGCACATTTTCGGCTATAAGATAAAAATGAGATCTTTTCAACATACCAAACTTGTGTGAATCATTGGAAATTGTATATACTTTATCATACTGAAGTTTGGGATATTTTTCTGCAGGAAATTGAAGCCACCAACGAACAGTTGATTTTTCTCCATTTACTGCCATGTTAAAAGTCAACGCCAACTACGGACTCACATTCTGGGCATTTCGTCTGATCAAATGCCCAGAAATTTCTCTGAATGGGGATTAGGTTTTGTATTACCTTCAACCTTAGTTAGTTATCTATCTATTATAGTTTGAGCATTAATACTGACTTTGGGTCTTTCTGTCTCAATCCAAAATACTATGTGTTGAAAATGTCACAAAATTTGTACTCTCCTGATGACGGCAAAAAAAAAGTGCCAAAATATGGAGTTAACCGGTCTTACATTTTGCGGAGCGACACTACTGAAGTATTACACAAAACTGACCAGCTGATTTTGCGCTTAATTCTCGGTTGTTGGCATTGTGGGTATTTTAGTAATCAAATTTTAAATTAACAAGGGGAAATTATTACTGAAAAGGAATGTTAACTTTACCATCTGGGGAAAATAACTAAATAAAAACAGCAGCAAAAACAACTAGTATAAACAGCTGCATCATTTTAGCCGTGAGAGTGCCTTTAATGAATTATACTTGCAATCATTCGGTAATATTTTGTCAGGAAGAGGAAATTACATTATTGGTGTTAACAGATTTGGGTGGACACGGTCTATATTAATCTGGCACTATTGACAGATTTTTGGTTATCTAAGTTCAGAAAAGGCGATTATAGGAATTACACTCGCAGGATGATCGATGTACATGCTTTTAATATTCTTCTATGCTATACATTTTCCCACAGATTCACCCTCGCTTTTTTAAGACTACTCGCTCGATATAGCGGCTTTCCGATAGTGACATTGGAATATGTTCTCTATCCCAGGTACTGGATTCAACACACTGCTCTACAGACGGTCGAAGGGATCCCTTCTGATTCAATCAATAGAGATTTAGACTTTTTATATCTTACCCTTCGATCTTTTATGGGCTCGGTATAATCGCTCACTGGTGTAGAATAGTTTTTAATGTCGTCAATATGGTTTCAATCTCCCGTATCTGTTAAAGCGCCTGTTGTTTTACGATGGGAAGCCTAATGTCCTAACTAATTGAATATATTTATTTCTTCTGCCGAGGTATTATTTTGGAGAAAAAAGGATGTAATAGCGTAGTGCTGCCAGTAGACCGCGTAATCACGTATCGTATTTCACACAGCAATAAAAGATCACCTTTAAGTCCTGCGTCTTCCTGGCTATTATACAGGATAAAATGCCTAGATCCTTTTCTTTTTGTTGATAATTATGACCGTCACAAGAGTCGTGTTCGGAAATGATGCTAGCGAAAAAGTCTTTGAAGCTTCGTTTAAATTAACGGACAAAGTTCAATTCATGCTAAGAGAGTCGTTCAATTCGTTCAACGCAGAGCCAAGCCGAAGAAGAAATTTTAGAATTGAAGGTTCTAGCACAGAAAAGTCAAATCTATGACCATGAATGATAATGGAATGAAGTCGTATAGATGTTACGGAACATTTGCGACATTACGCCGGTTCTTCCTTTTCCAAAAACCGTAGCAACATAAGATCACAAGTAAGACTATTGAAAGCAATCTTGAATTGTTGCTGATTTCCTTCCTGAAATAGCTCCATGGGGATAGTGTCTTAACGGTATGTATCCTGAGTCATGCCAGATATTTCCGGTTTAATCAAACCATCATTGATAGATTATTAGTTGAATGGTTATTCAGTTATGGACCTGCTGTTATCTGGAATCCGTGGCAGTTTTTAATTTCAGTCGGTAACCAAGCCTTGAGGAAACCAACAATTTGTAAAATACAGGTAAACGCCGAGAGTATCATTTGAGTTTGACATATAATAACATGACAACAAATCTATTTTCGGAGAACACCATGGCTATAAACGGATATACAATCATATCTTATAATTGCTGTATGGTTTCCATAGGGATCCTGCCATACCAATTTATTATAGAGTGGTCTAAAACACACACACACACACACACACACACACACACATAGTGAAAATTACACTTAACTCAAAAGTAAAAAAAAACTGCCTTAGTTTTCATAAAACTATTTAAAAAAATTGAAGCCAAAATGCAGCATGCGCGACACTAACTATTGTTGTCAGCTTACCTATCATTAAATCGCCATCGATCCTTTGTGAGATCAATCTTTGCGATCCATAACACAAATACCGGATATGTAGCCTTTGTTATTGATTGATATTTGTTATCAGTAAAAGGACGATTTAATCCTTCCCTAGAGCGTGTTTCACATCTTCAATGGTGACTTTCCCTTTCAATGTTACTGTTTAGACAGTATACTTTTCAAAGAGACCAGGAAGAATTCAGAGGAAAAGGTAATTTCTTTGTTTTTGTAATTCAACATATAGAGTATTTTTATTAAGGCAAAAATAACAGTTTGACAGATTGATATTTCTCCCGTGTTTCTAAAAACGTAAATAAGAACCTTTTCTACAAATAATACGTATACATTTCATTAGCGGGGTAAAGTCTAAAAACCATCAGGTCTATTTTTTAAATGGCACGTGACTACTTTTCAACTGCCCCCTTGATGAGCTTTGAGTCTACTGTTTGGTAGAAAGGCATCCAACAATCCTGGCTGTAAACATGGGGCAACTCATGTTTGTGATAGGGTTCAAATTTCGATTTGATATCATCAAAATAAATAACTAGACAGAACATTAAGTGTTGCCCCATGATAATTGTCATAAGCAAATCCCCGGCTCGTCGCAAAACAGTTCTGACATACATGAGATGCAAATAACACGTAGTTAGAATGAAATCAGTAGGCCTATGTGCATTAGTACGATTCTAAACGAGTGTTTTTTCACTTTAACTTGGATTCTGAGTTGGGGCAAGAAACTTGTGATTAAAAAGGTTTGTGTAATTAAGTTGAAGCAGATATTCTTAGTAAACCTTCTATAAACCATGATTCTATACGGGTTTTGTGCAAAAAATGCATCATGATATATTCTGCTGGCATCTAACAGTTCTGACGATAATTAGCATCACATGTCTAGGTGAGGCTTACTAAGTAGGCCCCTACTTATCCAATCGTTGAGGATAACGATTATATTTTCCCCAGAGCACGACACGATGTACTTTAATATCATGTACTAGGTTCAATGTGCATAAGCTTTTATGCCATATCATCTATACACATGTAAACAATAGTTTCCGCATGTCCTTCCGTCCGTTCCGCTGTCTCGTGAACATGCGAGGGCTTCAGAACCGTTTGGCCAGGCCCTTTCAATTTTGTATATACGTATATACTATAGAGACCTCGGACAAGTTTGATTTTCGGGCGTGTCGGGCCTACATTTATAGATAACGCTTATCAGAACCTGCCCCGCTTTCTTTTGAACAAAATGACTTCTGAGCCGCTAAAAGTGACATGAGCTGAAAAGATGTTGATTTTTTTTACGTAAAAACAGAATGTGTAAATTATGGGCTTTTTTCTCATGACGTATAATTCAGAAGCTTCCTAGTCTCGCGAATGTACGATAAAGTATTGTTTTGAACTAGCTTTAGCTTAGAATGAATAAATGGTCGTCTAGGTTATTTAAATTTTGTTTACATTTCGAACACTATTCCGGTTCGTATAGAGCACATACTGTATAGATTTTTCTCATTCCTAAGCTAATCATTTAGATTTTCGATGGCCTTCAAAGCCTCTTACTGTCGTGACGATCATAAATTATGAAAAAAAGTGTGAATTTTGGCAGCTCATGCCACTTTAATGGAGAAATATTACAAAGAACAAATTCTTTCAAAAGGGTTCATTTAAGTCCATTATTAAAGGGTAAAGTTACAATTCGATCTTACCAGAGAAAGGAAATGACATTATTGGAGTTGGGAGGTTTTGATTGACACCTGTTTAATCGCACAGCGAATACCTGTCAAAAGTACAAGATTGATGAAAACTGTTTCAATCCAATCCCTTTACCTCTAATGACAAACAAAGTTGTATGGATCTCGCCGAGTATCCAGTTTGACGTTCGAATAAAGCAAAAGCGTGTTTATACTACATGGTGTGTACGAAAGAAAACAATTACATCGCTATACTCAAAGGTGTTCATTTTTATAGGCTATACAATGGGCTGATGGACAAAAAGCAGAATAATTGGTCGCACAGTACTATTTGGCGGAGAATTCCTAAGGATTGATCACAGTTTTAAAGTGACATGAGCTGCCAAAATTTACACTTTTTCATAATTTCTGATCGTCACAAGAGTAAGAGGCTTTGAAGGCCATCGAAAATTAATTAATGGCGTCGGAATGAGGAAAATCCATGCAGTTTGTGGCCAATAAGAACTTGAATAGTGTTCGAAAAGTAAACAAAATTTATATAACCGGGATGACCATTCATTCATTCTCAGCCAAAGTTAGTTCAAAATAATACTTTATCGTTCTCGAGACTAGAGGCGCTAAAAAGCTTCTGAATTACCGTATACGTCTTGAGAAAAATAGCCGATAATTTTATTATTCTGTTTCAACGTCAAAATATCAACATTTTTATGAGATATTTTCGTTGAAGCTTGTCGGAAATGAAACCGAATGAATTCAGCAGGAGAATCGTGCTCCTTGAAAAGTTGGATAGCGTGTGAAGCAATCTAACTCAACCTTCAACCTATTTGAAGCACCAAATGCCTTTCAACGCACGTTCTCGCGTACACACGAATAGCGTGTTGCACATGATGAATAAAGCGTCTGCAAATTGACATGTCAGGGTTGAATATTTTTGGACACGCCTTTAGCTTTCAAGGAAAAAGAGTGCTCACCGCATTCGGAAAACCATATTTCTATACAAAATACGAACACTTTTCGTAATTTCCAATTTTTAAGAACAGGTGAGGAGTTACAAAGTTATTAGGTAAAATTGCCTAGAGAAAAAAAATTGCGTTAACATAAAAAAAACATAAGATATCGGTAATACCGGTAACCCCCATGAATTGAAGATGTTACCAAACCATATCGCTCACATTCAAACCATACCAAACCATATCGATCAGATTGAAACCGTACCAAACCAAATCGATCCGATTCAAACCTCATCAAACCATATCCTCACATTCAAACCACATCAAACCATATCGCTCACATTCAAACCATACCAAACCATATCGATCAGATTCAAACCGTACCAACCATATCGATCAGATTCAAACCACACCAAACCATATCGCTCACATTCAAACCATACCAAACCATATCGATCAGATTCAAACCACATCAACCATATCGCTCACATTCAAACCACATCGGTCATATTCAAACCATATCAATTTCATTCAAACCACATCAAACCATATCGCTCACATTCAAACCACATCGATCACATTCAAACCATATCAATTTCATTAAAACCACATCAAACCATGTCGCTCACATTCAAACCACATCGATCACATTCAAACCATATCAATTTCATTAAAACCACACCCAACCACATCGATCACATTCAAACCACATCAATCACATTCAAACCACATCGATCACATTCAAACCACATCGATCACATTCAAACCACATCAAACCATATCGCTCACATTCAAACCACGTCAATCACATTTAAACCACATCAAACCATATCGATCACATTCAAACCACACCAGACCACATTGATCACACTCAAACCATATCAATTTCATTCAAATCACATTCAAACCACACCAACCAACATCGATCACATTCAAACCACATCGATCACATTCAAACTACATGTACATCGATCACATTCAAACCATATCGCTCACATTTAAACCACACCAAACCACATCGATTACATTCAAACCATATCGATCACATTCAAACCACACCAAACCATATCGCTCACATTCAAACCACATCGATTACATTCAAACCACACCAAACCACATTGATCACATTCAAACCACATCGATCACATTCAAACCACACCAAACCATATCAATTTCATTCAAACAACCCCAAACCATATCGATCGAATTCAAACCACACAAAACCATATCGCTCACATTTAAACCACACCAAACCATATCGATCAGATTCAAACCACATCGGTCACATTCAGACCAAACCAAACCACATCGATCACATTCAAACCACATCGATCACATTCAAACCACATCGATTACATTCAAACCATATCGACCACATTCAAACCACACCAAACCATATCGATCACATTCAAACCACACCAGGCCACATGGATCACATTTAAGCCACACCAAACCACATCGATCACAGTCAACCCACACCAGACCACATCGATAACATGAAAACCACACCAAATCATATCAATTTCATTCAAACCACACCAAACAATATCTCTCACATTCAAACCATATCGATCTCATTCAAACCACACCAAACCACATCGATCACATTCAAACCACACCAGACCACATCGATCACATGCAAACCACACCAGACCACATCGATCCCATTCAAACCACACTGACCATCAAGGTTTTTCAGTTTTATTGGCCTGAGTGGGATTCGAACCCACACTGCATCAATGAAAGGCCTGTCTTGGACTAGGGGACAATCCCTCTAACCAACTGAGCCACAGAGGTCACCCACTCTTAAAGATAAATACCCGATCAATCAAAAAAATCAATCAAGAAAAAAAACCAAAAGATTACTCCGACAAGCTCTATTTATTTTTTAGGGCTTTTTGGACTTTATATAAACATTTAAATTACAATTCGCTCTGGGACATTGTTATAACAACACCTAAGGTCAATGAAACACGTCTGGCTGTTCATCAGACTAAGGAAGTAACAAGGTATTCCTTTTAATAGACCAAACATTTCGTTGTGCTGTTAGAATGCCATGTTTTTGAACAAGGCAATCCCGAAACCAAATGGAACGTCGGGAATCCAGAGTTTCCTACTGTATTGAGCAAGCAAAAAGGTACAAAACAATGTAATCTAACAGGGCATTAACCATTAAAACAGTTTACTACGGTTTTGGAGATGTATTTGATTTGATTGTTTTTAATTATATCGAATGTACTTGTGAGATAGAGAAGAGAAAGCCGTAATTGATTGGCCCGACAACATCCATGATATAAAGATAAATTATATTATCGGATGTTGTTGTTTAAATGACATTTTCCTGCCAATATTATCATTTATTTTCATAAATTCTGATTGTCACGATCAGTAAGAGTCTTTGAAGGTCGCCTCAAAACTAAATGATTGACGTTGGAATGAGGAAAGTACTCAGTCTACCGCCTGTACAAATCAATATAGTGTCCGAAAAGTAAAATCTGAGACGAGCGTTCATTCTAAACCGAAATAAGTTTTAAAACTACTTTACCGTTGATTCTCAAGGTTAAAAACACTAAACAGCTTTTCAGAAAAGTAGCGGATAATTTCATTATTGCGTTTTTTCACGGAAATATATCAACTACTTGGCGTCTCATGCCACTCCAAAGTCCCACAAATTATGTTAAGTCAAACCGTTTTGAATGGCCAATGTTACTTCTGATTGATCTATTTTCATTGACGCATGTAAGAGTTAATGTCATAGCCAATGGGAACATACACTGTATTAACCGCGTTCATACACTTTATTGCCATTCAAGAAGAACCACACATTAAGCCGCTATTATAAAGGTGAGCTGTCAGGCTAATTTTAACATGGTGTAAATCAGCCCTATATTTGGGCTGACACACGTCAATAAATCACCACCAAAATCGCCACGAATTTTTACACTGTTTTTTTTTGCAGGTTAACAACAAAATTCGAACAAATCAAGTGGTAAAATGAAAACATATTTAAAATGGGTATTAGAGGTAAACTCTAAAACACAGATGGGATTAATGGATATTTAAAACGGGATTGAAATCTTAAACGCGATATCCAAATAATTTAATTAAAAGCCCTAACTAGGGAACAGATCAGCTTTTCTTGAAAATAAATTCTAACTTCTGGAGATCGGAAATGTTTATAAGTATAAGTAATTTTTAACTAGTACTTCCAACACAAGTAACAAAAATAATAAGTCTTCATCGGGAACCACTTTTTATGTAAAGCGCTTTATTCACTTAACCAATTGCCAACAGACTATATACTCGAAGTTGGCAGATATGCCATCAGTCTTAGCGATTATTATCGCCAATTTACGATGGATCTTCAAAGTTAATCGCCAGTCTTCCTCGTGATCTAGCATGATAGCATGGTTATTTGGATATGTATACAAAATCAGTCCGTCGTTGCTCGCTGTCGCTTAGCTGGTTAATATTTAGTTTGATCATTAGATACTTCTCTGTGTTCCACAAATACAATCCTTTAAAGTCAAGTAGACACTAACCAAATATGGTAATTTCACGCACAATTGATGGACATTTTATCGACATTGCAAAGAGTGTCTGTATGACAGATTCATTGGTAAACTGAGAAAGCGTGAAATAAAAATTGTAAATATGAAGATATTTAGATTATTTGTTTTACGCCGCCCTCTTGATTACTTCGAAAACAAAACAAGGATGCAGGTTTAATGGATAAAAAATGTACACCTTAGTCCAGAAGAACCCTCCTTGAACATCGGACCTTAGAAAGATACAGGCACAATCAGCACAGAGCGATTAAGGGAATATCACTCATAAATTGGTTTTTCTACTGGACTCGAATTCGAACCCGTTCAACTGTTCAACCCACTGAGCCATTTATATAGCTAGACAGGTTAATTATCAGCAGACGAATTGAGAGAGACTAAACGTCTGTTGTATTCCCATCTTTACAGTTTCCTCTAATGAGGCCTACAAGGAATATGGTTTTGGGCAAAATTCATCATGCAATTAGGTCAATCTCTATGTCATGGATGCGGGCCGAAAAAGTTGGATAGATATGTGTTATTACTATTAATAAGGAATTTGACAACACTTTTAAAAAATGCTTTATAAATCTTAAGGTCCGAGGAATAAACTCCGTATGTGATTTCACACGATCATTCAAACATAAATATGATTTTCAGGATAATATTTTATAACAATCGGTTTCGATTCAAAGCTAAGTATAAATATATACCTTTGAAACAGAACATACCAATCTCTGCTATATCATGTCTTCCTATGCTTGGTGCCCTTATTCGAGCAGAATTTCATTTTCTGTCAAAAGGCTCGTTAGGACAGCGTCCATTGATTCCAGTTGAAGTATACACCACTACATCCATTTAACCGATATGGATGTAGGCGTATGCCAATCACCAAGCGCTGTAGAATTCAATCAAGTGACAAGTTACAAGGCTTAACTCTATAAAGTAAATGACTTGATGGAATATTTTAATAACAATTCGATCTTTACAAAGAATAGACGTTAAAATCATAAAGTGATTCGTTTCCGGAAAGTCATACTGCCAATCTATTGAAGGTCATCGGCTGGTCAGTCGTCAATCATGGTATCGAACTTGACTATAGAACAGCGATCAGAAGTCAGATAGCTATCTTAGTTATATTTCTTTGACAATTCGGATTGTCTAAACCATTGCTATACATATAGCTACATGTAGTAACCCTTCGAGCGTAAGATGTGTGCTATTAACGGACTTTTTTTTGCTGCTTATACAACTACTCAAACGTAGAATACATTAGTATAATTAGTATCAACGTTTGGATTTTACTTTGTACTTTTTGATAATATTAAAGTGGCATGAGCTGCTAAAATTCACACTTTTTTCATAATTTCTGATCGTCACAACAGTAAGAGGCTCTGAAGGCCATCGAAAAACTAAATGATTGGCGTTGGAATGAGGAAAATCCGTACAGTATGTGGCCTGTACGAACCGAAAACATGTTCGAAAAGTAAACAAAATTTAAATAACGGGGACGACCATTCATTCATTCTAAGCGAAAGTTAGTTCAAAACAATACTTTATCGTACATTTTCGAGACAAGAAGCACTAAAAAGCTTGTGAATCATACGTCTTGAGAAAAATAGTCAATAATTTCAACATTCTGTTTTAACGTCAAAATATCAACATTTTGGCAGTTCATGCCACTTAAACATATTCCCTCGATTGTACACTTTAAACGCAACAAAACTGAGATATTTATGATAGCACGTATTTCTCTGCACTTGTTTACGATACTGAAATTCTGGAAAAGAATAGTAATTTTAGGGTACTATTACGATTTTATTGATTTCAGAAAGATAATTGGCTATTGGCTAACTTAAATGTGCATGATCCAGGAAATGCTTTATAACCCTTTTATTTATATTTTTATAGTTATTAAAAATAGTATTATTATATTTAGGTGCGTATAAATAAAACATAATTGTTTGTGGACTAGAACTCGACACAGTTACACCTTGCATATTATAGTATATTTATAATAAAAAAAAACTTGAGAAACTTAAACAAAAGTCCATTTCAGAAGCAAAACATATTTGAAAATAATAAACAAGTCGACAAAGTTACATTGCTCTATTTTCTAATGTTTCTTGATTTTTTTGGAAATTATAACAACTGACAATATAAGCTTTATACAAAAGTTTAAACTTTGCAAGATACTCGTGTTTTAGTATTAAGACGGCAAATCAAAACAATTGTACACTCATGAGAGATTGAAAAGAAAAAGTTAAGCTGGCTTAGAAGAGAATATAAAGCTATATTGATCTTTTAAGTGAATTGTACAGTTTATTCATATCTTTGATGTCATTTTCCTCCTACTTATATATATTTAAGCTTCTTTAATACCTAGAGACAAAAACAAAACAGTTTAATAGGGGATTACGATGAAACTGCGTGATGACTAATGGTGTAATAATATGAAGATTTTGGATGAGGACAAAATAATCTCTTGGTTGTTTAAAAAAAAAAAGTTATTAGTTATTAGTGAATCACCAACGAAACAACAATAGGCCTACTGCTATTTATTGAAACGGAGAAAGCAATTAATTAAAAAAATATACTCTCCCAAAAAAGAAACACAACATCCAACATCCATGAATTTTTCCAAAATTGTGCGTGATTGACACATGCCAACAAGATCATGTTGTAATGTAAATGTCCGATAATTGAATTTAAGCCCCTGATAGTGGCTGTTGATCACACGTGACCTTCGGGTCAGTCTTTGTGTAACGCTACACGAGGAAGGCGTAGGAAAAAACGTAGGACAGATGCACGTGCGAATCACGTCTTATCCATATGCGGGTTAAATGGGTATTCAATTGAATTCAGTCGTTAAATTGTTTCACGAAGTTGCTACAATGTGCCAAGACTAAACGCAGCTATCCGGAACGTCGTTATTGGTCGTCTATTGGCCGGCGAATCACAGAATGCAGTCGCTAGATTTTGTAATGTTCACCGGAGCACGATTTACAGACTGTTGCAACGGTACCAGCAATCCGGTTCAACAGCTGATCGTCAACGTTCTGGCCGACCTAGGATCACATTAGCAGCCCAAGATCGCTACACCCGGTTACGTCGCCTGCAAAACTGGACCAACACAGCAACAGAAACAGCATCAAATATCCCAGGTCTCCGTCGAATATCGGCACAGACAGTCAGAAACCGTCTCCGCCAAAACGGCTTACGCGCCAGACGTCCTTACTTTGGCGTAGTACTGAGACGCCAGCATCGACTTGCAAGTGTCCGATGGTGCAACAGGTTAAGGGACTGGAATCTGAGAAACTGGAGGCGAGTCTGATTCTGCGATGAATCAAGATTCCAGCTGCAGAGAAGAGATGGTCATACACGAGTTTACAGACGCCAGAATGAGAGGTTCGATTGAGGTCGACAAATTCGGCGGAGGAAGTGTGATGGTGTGGGGTGCCATATCATGTGCCCGAAAAACCCAACTGATGCACATTCCCGGCAACCTTAACGCCGTTCGATACACAGATGAGGTTTTGACACCACATATGCTGCCCGTAATGGACCTCCGTAGGGAAATTTTTCAGCACGACAACGCTCGGCCGCACACAGCTCGTGCTACTGTTGAATTTCTAGCCAACCAGGACGTAACAGTGCTCCCCTGGCCGTCCAAATCACCAGATTTGAACCCAATAGAACATTTGTGGGATTGTTTGGATAGAGGCGTGCGCAGTCGTCATCCAGCTCCGCAAACTCTGCAAGAACTGCAGCAGGATCTTTAGCAAGAATGGAGGAGAATTTCGCAAAACCGTATTCGTCGATTGATTGTGTCTATGAGTCGGGTCCGTGCTGTGTTACAGGTTAATGGCTGGCACAACAGATATTGACGTTGCAGTGACGTCATCTGAGCGCTATGAACTTTAATGTGATAAATTTTAAAATGTAATGAACTTTAACGTCTGAACAACCAGTCTGGCAAATTTCAGTGTAATGTGATGCTTATTTCTGTATTAAAAATGATGTTGAAAATTCATATTTTGAAGAACAAAAATTGGATGTTGCGTTTCTTTTTTGGGACAGTATATGTTGATTTAATACCTGTTTATATTAATTTTTCATTTCAATCAGATTTCAAAGAAATAAAGAACAACTTGTTATGTCAGCTTACACAACGTTTCCACTCATGTTAGCACAATGCACTGATAGACTCAACGCTATGGAACGAGATGACGTCATCACGTTGTTCAGTCACTTTGCCTGTGATTGTGACGTCACTAGGCAGAGATCTTTCACATCAAGTGTAGCTTTGCGCCCTTTGGTTTGTTTTGATTCTTAAAAAGAAGATATTTGACGCCCTGTGAATAGGTTTTTATTGTTTTACGTAGTAGATGTGATAGTAATTGAATTATAAGGATTGACTTCAATGTTTCTTCAGTTTATGAAGTTAAGGCCCCTGTGCAAATTTTTCATAAACCGCTTCGCGGATTTATTTAGTTTCCATCGGGGCAAGTTCGTTCAAAACACCATGAACAAAAGAAACGCTGAAGTCAATCCATATAATTTAATTACTATCACATATACTACGTAAAACAATAAAAAAACGTTTCACTGGGAGTGATATCTTATCGTACCGAAGAAACATTGAAGTCAATCCTTATATGAATGATAGTTTAGTACACTGAAGTAAGTTTATTTTACAGTAATTATACACGTGTGTAGTTTATGGGTACCGGAATTCTAAACTAACAAATAACATTGCAAATTTGGGAAGATTTGTGCAATTTTCTGCGGTATTATCTCTGGTTTGTTTGATTCATAACCATGACTTCTATACAGAGTACAGAATGTTAAAAACCAAAATTGGTTTCCAGATGGATTTTATCCATAACGTGCATACATACAGTTTGTAATGTTGTTCGTTGCGGTGTTCCAAATTCCATGCCGGGCATATTAAAGCCTATTTCACTCGCATTCGTGTACATTTTACATTGTCCAACAAGAACAATATGTCTTCTGGGAGTTACACTTGATGTGACAATTGATTGAGTGTATTGAGCTCAAATGCACAAATGAATGTGTTGGGAATAAGATGTAAATGTTATAGGTCTATACAGTGGAAAGTTGGCTTTTCGCTATTGACAAATTTACATTACAGATCTGTTGGTGGCTATTAGTTGGGTTGTTCGCACGAAATCGTGGTCATGTCTAGACTCTACATCATTAACTCAAACTGAATTGAAATTCATTCACATATGAACTATCCATCTTTGTGGCAGTGGCCCTCCGCGCAAACACTTGACTTTAAGACCGCCACTGGCCACAATATGTGTTCTAAGTTAACAATAACATATAAGAACAACTCCTAATTTAAAACTATATACCCAGCTGTATATAAAGCTAGGAAAGTTTTCATGATGACCCAGAAGGTTCAGTTTTATGTAGACATACGAGGATTTGATTATCTTTTTATGATTGTTTATTTGTTCACAGCATATCATATATCTGCTAAATTATTGCATTCAGAGTTTGGTGTACACGTTAGAGTGACTTTCATTTTCTGTCAAAAGACTCGTTTCGACAGCATCCATTGATTCCAGTTATAGTTTACCCCACTACATGCATTTACCCGGTATGGATGTAGGCTTATGCCAATCACCAACGCCCTGTAGAATTCAATCAAGTGACAAGCTACAAGCCTTAACTCTATAAAGTAAATAATTTAATGGAATATTTAAATAACCCTTCGATCTTTACAAAGAATAGACGTTAAAGCCATAAAGTGGTTCGTTTCCTGAAAGCCATACTACCAATCTGTTGAAGGTCATAGGCTGGTCAGTCGTCAATCAGAGTATCGAAATTCACTATAGAACAGCGACCAGAAGTCAGATAGCTATCTTAGTTATATTTCTTTGCTTTAATTACATTCTGTTGCTGGGTAGTTATTCTCGGTAAAATTGTAATACTTAGAATTTCAGCTTTCCTCTATTTCAATCGTGTGATATCTGTAAATCTGATAGCGTTCTATATGAAAGATCACCATTTGGCATATCTGTTATTGAGTCGCATATGGGTTCCGAATGAGAGTACGTACGTCTAACTATGAAAAATATCATAGTTGGTACCACTATACCTGATCTATGCCAATGTCGCCGATACAGGAATATATATCAGCTTTGTTATTATGTGTCAATTGTGCACGTCCGAACAGTACCATCATTAAAAAGGTCGAATTCACTAAATTCAAGGATTTAGTCATATTTTTCAAAACTCTTCTTCTTTTGACATATTGTTTCAGTTTCACATGCGTTTCATTGAAAAATACTAAAAATGAACTTCTGGCTAAGATTAATATGCTTTTCTGGTTCAAACATCGAACTCACGGTATTAGTTTACATTTAACTGAAATTGTTAAATGGATTAGCATCTCGACTGTATTTATATTGCGTTAAAACCCGATGTATTTATATTTACACATGCAATGCCAAGACTTAGTCTCACCCAAGTCCATTCTGGAGACACGGTTTTATGTGATCCAATAGATATGTGCAGTTGTTATTTTTCCTAGTTGCTCCTCACCTCTCGTTTTATAATTCAGTCTTTTCATTTTCTTACATCGTGGTGACATTTATGGAAGTATCAATCCCATTCAAACGAATAATCGAAGTATTTTAAAACTGACCGGTCTGACATTTTTCATTTATAATTAGTGACATTTTTTTATATTTACACCATTTGTCTGTGAATAATATGTTACCAGAGAAAATAAAACAGCTTTAATGATCGGATTTCTATCACTTACCGTTCAGCAGTAACTACATCAGCTTGACCTGGACACCATATTTACGACGTTCAAACATGTTTTATAACTGAGGGTGGTGACACTGAGGTCCCAATGAGAGGAAAAAAGGATATAAAACAGTTTACTGATAGAATAAGTGTCTTCTCACTGGTCTTGAAATCAGCCACAGACAGAATGTCTTCAGAACCAATTTGACATACCTTGTAAAAGCCTACTCGCGGAGATATAGGGAAATATATTGGGATTAAGGATATTTGTATTTGAAAATAAGTTTGGTTAATAGTGCATGGCTGTCTACGTAATTATAATAGTCAATACTGGATAGAAAACTTACTGATTGCTTAAACATTGACATAATCGGCGCATATGTTTTTTTTTTGCCAGATTCTCAAATGAGCGTATAATACAATACTGAACAATCTAAGGACACAGTTGCAACTGTGACGTCAAGAAAGATGAATTTTGTCCAGTGTGGCAGCATTTTCTACACCATATCAGACATGTAGCATTTGTCAAATAAAAAAAACAACATACATTTCATTTGAAAGAAAATGGTTGTTATTTCACTGATGGGGCGGAGTTGCTGGGTTAAGCCATGAATGAATCAGAGCCTTTTTGCTAGATATAGCCCCCGACGTTGGGCGGTTTAATAATCCCTGGCGTTCCTTTCATATAGAGCGATCGAGTGAAACCTCACTCACAATTGGTTTATCTTTCTTTGTACTGAGTGGGATTTGAGCTAGCGGCCCCACAGACACTGATTAATTCATTGATTGGGGTTTTACGCCACACTCAAGATAATTTTGCTTATATGGAGGCAAAAAGAAATTCCACCAAACAACCAATATATGTAGACAGTACGTTTTAAATAAAAATGAAGGAAATAAATTTAGAAAACATGCAAAAAAGATTGTAAATTACTATTTGGAGGTAAAACGTAAATGCAATGCTAAACTAATATTCGAAATAGCTGTCATAAGAAATAGATGAAAATATGTGTGTTACAATAAAAATTCACATTTTATTATACAACAAAAAAGATTAACCAATGAAAGGCTAACGATTGTAACACGTGCAAATCACGTTATATATTCATCATATGAATTTACATCCAATATTGATAATAATTGTACTCATAACCGTTTGATTAAAAGCCCATAGCGGACTTCATGTCTTCATCGTCTCGACCGATATGGACTATCAACCCAACAGCGACTCGTATAATAAATATACATACTGGGTATAAGTTCATATAATAGTCTCATAATATAAACCGATTTGTTTTAAAAATGGGATAATAGTTAAGCTTTTCACCTGGTGAAAAGCTCTTTCAGGGAGTTTGCCGTGAACAGGCGACTTCTTGCCCAAGCAAACTCTAAAAGAATGGTTGATGTCGAATCGACAATTTAAGGGGTGCACCACGGATTGGGAATCCTCTGTCAATACATGTTGGGGTGATAAGAAAGAATGGCCGATTCAACATCTTGATAAAATAACCTTGGCTTTCCTGGAAAGAAATGGAAGCGAAAATGATAGGAGCAACCTCTGCCTGGATTTGTGCCAGTTAGTTATTTTGTCGTTTGTGTTCATCCCCCAAAGTGGGTCAAATTTGTTTGATGTACTTGGTTATCTTTGGTCTGAAGTCTCACAGACAGAAATCTGTGTGGAACTGAGAGAATATTGTTCTGTCCACCCAGACCCCTTGAAATTAAATTAGCCGAGAAATCTGGGATATGCCGGATTTTTTGGGAAGGAATTCTTCCAAGCCCATATTGTAAAAACGATATTCTGCAATAAATCCCGCTGAAAACAACGGTGGCTCAAATTTCTCAACAAATAAGCAAAGACGAGATGATTTACTACTACATTCTGTTAGGATGAGTTAAAACGAAAAAATTTGCCAACCTTTTCGGATTATGGGATACTTTGAATGTGCAGTCTAAACCCAAAGTATGATTTTCCGGACTTTCTATTTAACAACTTTCCGCCAGGTCAGTCTTCAGAGCGATAGTCTCCAAGCCTCCTATCGGTGGGTTGCAAAATCGAATCACACCCAGTCCAAGAAAAAATATTCTGGCTTCCTCCCCTAATAAATATGGCAACGCCACAATATAAGTGAAATAATCTTGGGAGCAGCGCAACACATCAATCATTCAACCTAGACTTAAGCATCCCTCGAAAAAAAAAAACAATACATAAGACGATACACTAAAATTAGTACATTTCATTCAGCCTCATATTATATTGTAAATCCCCATCAGAACATGTATCTCCAAGATCCACATAAGATTTATCAAAGCCATTCAAGGTTGATTTTAATGTTTAAAAAAGACGAAAGTGCATTTGCAAACAAGATAGCCACATTTTCACTTGACACCATACTCATCAAGTTTCAACAGTATCACTCTAATACGGTTGGTTCATTGATTGATGTTTTACTCTTCCACATACGGCGACGGAGTGAAAAATCCGCTCAGAATTTGTTAATTTTTTATTTGGTCTGAGTGGGATTCGAACCCATTTGAACGCCTCCATCGATGGAAGGTCTGTGTTGGATCACTCTAACCCACTGGACCACCGAGGCCCCTAATACTGTGGAAAAGGGGACAATAATAGTAGGAATCATTGAAACAACCCAAACCCAAACAAATCCACAAATGGTAATTAGTATGTCCACCATTTTAACAAAATGACTGTAGGAGGTTGTTCGTTAACTGGTACTCACATGCCATATACTCCCAATAATGTGGGGGTGGGGAGACGATAAAAAACTATCGTAGAAATCTTTGAAAGAATACAATAAGGAGCCAGAAAAATCTTAACAATAAACCCCCACCTAATAAAATGCTGGAAAGCAATATCCATATCCAGTCGGAAAAGAAATATCTATGTAAAAATTTCTCATAAATCAGACGTTTTTTATTAATATGAATCAATGATAAACTTAATTCATCAAATCTAGCTTCCATATACAATGACGGAAAATTGGATAAAAATGCCACACTGAGATATGGTAGACTGATTTTCTATGAACGGTTAGCAATCTTCAATTCTAATTTTCTAGTTCTAGGGAGAGTGCTTGTCGAATTATATATAGCTGAATGATATCTCAATTTTTGTTTTTTAAATGTTTAATTTCCGGTTGTTGTCAATATATTTCTCTTGGTCCGCTTACCGTATGTGTCAATTCAATAAGCAAAATTGTTTACTAACAAAATCATTTAAATGGACTGTATGTTATTGTTTACATTTCTTATAATGTTTCTAAAAAATAAGACCGATTTAGCTTTAGATAAATGGTAGTATGTTGATTTTCAGCCAAAAATGTACAATTGACGAGTGACTGGTGGTAATTCCTTGTTTTAATACATTGTTTACTGTCTGACGGATGGTTTCGGATGGATGTAAACAGAGGTCCTATATGGCTGAACCCTATACTGTAGCGAGTGCTGAAAGCGTATCCAATATTTATCTTTCTGATAAACTGTGTAGTGCCCAACTTGTAGAATCAGGACAAACCGACACAAATTAGAAAACGACGAAATTACCGACCAGGTTGTGGCCGTTCAACGGTCCGCTCTGGAGCCTCAGTTAGAACATCCTGTCCAGCTAAAACTAAAAGTAAACAAACCAGTTGTAAAAGAACTGAAAGAACGTTCTAAACTCGACATTAAATGGGGTATCAGGAAAAAGATTAATTGTTTGGTGTTTTACGCCGCGCTCAATATTATTTCACTTATATGGCGGTGTTGCCAGTTTTATTGTGTGGGGGGAAACCGGACTCTATGCCCAGAGGAAACCCACGACCTTCCGGTGGTAACTGGCGACCATCCCACATAGGTCGTTCAAGTGAAAACCCAGTCAGAAAAGTTTTCATTTTTTTTAACTGAGAGGGATTTGAACCCGCGACCCATTGGTGGAAGGCTGTTCAGATTGAGCGCCCAACGCTCTACCTACTGAGCCGGAGGCCCTCAGGAGAAAGGAGTTTACCACTAAGCACCCCAACATCTTCCCAATATTAAAGTATACGGCACTAAAATGTGGGATTTTTTTTATCATTAATTTGCCTCAGAAGCACGTCCCCTTTGAAAATCAATCTTTTTATAAATGTATAATATACACAGGACATGAATTACAGAGACCAAGGATAATGCAATATAAAGATCAGCTAAAAAAAGTTACGGCTTTAATTGAATTAGATTTCAGTCAAGTTTTAAATATCCATTAATCTCACCTGCCTTTAAGCTATTATTTCTAACACATATTTTAAAATTCCTCTTTTCATTTTACATGTTAATTTGTTCGCTAAATTGCTCTTCGTAAAAATAGTGTAAAATTGGCCCGACAAATTTTAAACTCTCCTCGTACAACGACAACGTATCACATGATTCGCAACTTGCCCAAGTCACGTGGCTTTTTAGAGGACTTTCCCAACCTTTTCGCACACGACCCCAACCCAAGTTGACTCACAAATACTTGTGCATAGGCTTGAATGATTTGACGTCACTGAATAAATCCTCGTGCTTTTTTAAATTGTCTACTGATTCCAGTCCAATATTTTGAACAGTCTTGTGTCATCTTTTGATATATCCTCCGTAAAACTTTGTTCAAATTGTATATGCTTTACTGATAGATTAGAGATTCATTACCAAGGCTATGCCTATCCGAGTAGTGCATATCCTGTGAACGTACATACATGTATGTACATTTGTTGACGAACAAAGACATCGGTATTTTCGAAATATGTCACTGGCCCTCGCGAAAGAGATTTACCAAATTTGACAATTTATTAGTGCGTTTAAAATCTGATTCAATGTTTTTGTGAGATGTTTTGAGTTAAAGTGGTGCAAATGTAACAGTAACCATCATGCCTAAAGGGAAGTTACTGTGTATTCCATTAGAGCTCACATAGAGATTTTCTTTGGACGGTTTCTGAGCAGCAGATGTGCTATGAGACAAATCAATTTGAACATGGACTGGGTATAAAATACGTTAGTGCAGTTACCTGCTTCACTAATTAAATCTGGTGTAGTCAGTAGAGCTACTGAAAACTGGGAGAAATTGTTAAGTTTCTAAAAGATTTGATTTTCTCACAATTCAATCGATTATATGACGCCGACCATTGCATTCCAATGCATACAATTTTAATAAACCATTGTAGGATGTAATCGAACGTGAACCTTCCAATGTAATAATCTTAACTAATTTCGTGGGACTGGAAAGTACTCCGTTGAAGCGGAAAGACTGAAAGCGGAATATGTCAACTTTTCTCTTTTCCAAATTTGGCTTTTCTTCAAAATAACCAGAGTTTTATCATTGCTCAACACGTTTCTCGTGCAAATTAGTTTGACACAAATGAATTAATATGGCTAAAATGCACCAATAAAAAGAATTAATTTCATTACCAAATCAAAACCCTAGAATTTATCATGTGTACTAACGGTTAACCTCCATTCAGTTCCAACTAAAATCTTACAGAAACCTTCTTGTCGATACATAAAGTTATTGAATGTCATGTGACCGGCTTTTGACGAATCGGATGCAGTAGGTTACACAACTCCTACTTTCATATACTATTGTTTGTTCAATCCATACATAGCTGGTGCGATATTTGAAATATACATGCGACAGTTGTTAAGAATTTCTTAATTGGTTTTCAAAGCCACTGGTTGCTGTACGTGAAAAACCTGGCAAAGAGTACCATCGGTTAAGTTGATCGAAGTTTGGAATAGACATGTCCACTGATAAAACCAGCATAAGTGTTTGAAGGTACATGTTATACAGTGGTACTTCACATCGGTAATGACTTTTGATCATTGTGTCGTTAGTTCATCAAATACATCATTAGATCACGTCATTCACTCGGTCAGATTTCCTTTCCTTTAGCTTTGCTGGATTGAAACGGGACCACATTGTCTCTTCGAAAAGCTACTAATTCTTAGTCCAGAAAATAACATTATATAGCGTTCGACATATTATTGGTTTAATTCGTTAAATCGACCAGACAGGAACAATTCTAGCAAGGCGACTTTAATTCTTAGTCAAAAGAAAACGACGATTGGCTTTTCGAAAAGTTAAAAATATTATTGAACATTGTTTTAAAGTTATGTGTCTGATGCAGCATTCCCAAGGGAGAAATGTGATCGATGGCATCCATTGTTGGTTTTCCAGATGCCCAAAACGACTGTAACCATTAGCCTAATGAAACTAAGGAAAGGTTAAAACGGAAGTTAATTCGGGAACAACTAACATCCAATAACCATTTGTGAAATACAATATCACGGTGCTGGACGACGTATCGTATAATAGTTTTAATTCGAGAAAGAAGTTCAAATTAAGGAACCTGTCCCATTAAGTAGGCTGATAGGATTTCCGGCTTGAGAAGAGGATAAGCACCACGGATATCTTAAAGATTACAAATTGAAAGCTTAAGACAGAAATAGCCTTTGCAATTGGTATTTCTAAGGATACAATAGATAAGATAACCAGACAATGTGCTCAACATCTCTAGTCTGACAGGAAGTTTAAAAGAAGAGGTAAAAAACAATTATGCTCATTCACTTATTGTCAGAAAGTTGCTCAAATGGAACATGTTTATGTGAGCGTGCAAGCGTATTTGGATAAATAATTTTCTGCTTATAATAATAAAATAGAAATGTTTACACATACCACCGATTCCAACACTAACATGCGTGTATCTTGGTAATTATATACCATTTCCAGGTATACCTTACCCAGAACACGATCATTTCGTGCATCGGTTAGATAAATTGATAAATAGTTTTTAAACAGACGGTTATCATTTATTTACAGACTAGAAATATGTTTAAGATATTTGACCTACGGCAGGCGAATATGAAAAAATATATAATTTGAATGAAAACATCATTCGAAATGTATATGCTGTAGCATTATTTTTTCGTTTAGATAGCTGCTAAAACAGATCAAATGATTTGTACGTAGACACGCGACCACGTTGTAGTGCAGTATGCGACTACAGTCGCGAGTCTGTGACGAATTTTTAAAGAAAGGAAATAAATGGAAATTCTGTCATTGTAGTGAATGTTGGTCGTAAATATGGCACTTACACCTGCAAGTGCTGACACCGAGGCCGAATGGGATGGGAAAGCAAAAAATGCACATTTAAAACATTTGCGAAGGACGGGAACCTTTCGCTGGGAACCATCTAACGGATCATGTAATATACCTTTTGGCGGGCATAGAAGCGATGAAAATGAATTGCATTATTGAAACTAAATCCAATAGGAACAATGACAAGAATGTCGATCAAATTATGCTCATCAATCATGTTTTAATTTCTTTAATCGCCTATTCTGGAAGTACATCGCGAAATGTGTCAATTAAGAGTCTGCAATAGACGTTAGAGCAATTTGTCTCTCTGACAGCCTAATTGGAAACTCGCAAAAATTATTCCTAAATTCCTGATAAATTATCAAAATCATTATATTGATACCAAGGTTAAGTTAGGACAGTTTGAAAAAGGATTTATTTTTTCTGCTTTTAGATTTATAACTCCATTTGTTGAAATAGGGTTATTATAGAAACCAAAACAAGGAAAAGGGGTTTTGTGAGTTATACTGTTTAACTATTTAACGGCGGTCGCAACGTAAACAAGAGTCGCACAAAGTTGTCAACTTAAAGGCCCGTTTGTTTGATTGGGTTTTTGGTGTTTTGCAAACAATGGAAGGTCTGATTTACGCCACAACATGGTCATATCTTATAAATAATAGTCAGATGGTAAAAAAAAAGAAAAACATTTACACTTTCATGCATACTTAGCTCAGAGCTTGGAAAGTTAAAACCTTTCAGTAGCAATTACTATGAACCGCCCCATAGACTTTCTTTTTGTTAGGGCCGTTCTCACTGTGCGATTTTTTGTATCGACTTGTGGGGTGCGATTAATGCTTTTAATTGGTCAATACGATTTGTCAACCAATCAAACGCATCTATTTGAATCGCATGCTATAAGTCAGTACGACAAACCGCACAGTGAGAAAGGGCTTTAAAGTGGAATGAGCTGCCGAAATTCCCACTTATTCATAATTTCTGATCGTCACGACAGTAAGAGGCTTTGAAGGCCATCGAAAAACTAAATAATTGGCGTTGGAATGAGGAAAATCCGTACAGTATGTGGCCTGTATGAACCGAAAACGTGTTCGAAATGTAAACAAAAGTTAAATAACCGGGACGACCATTCATTCATTCTAAGCTAAAGTTAGTTCAAAACAATACTTTATCGTACATTTTCGAGACTAGAAGCACTAAAAAGCATCTGAATTATGCGTCTTGAGAAAAATAGCCGATAATTTCAACATTCTGTTTTAACGTCAAAATATCACCATTTTGGCAGCTCATGCCCCTTTAAATGAACTAATATTTACATCAAATTATGAAAACGGTCAACTTTTTAAAAATTTAATAGCACATATCACCTATCCAGCGACCGATTGTCAGGCTGTATTATACCTTGTCGTTAGATTAGTCACATGACTCAAAACATTAGGGTTCAGGTTCGGGGTTTGTTTACATTGAGGGTACCTGATAATTCTAGTTTTCAATTTCATATTAAAAATACTAAACAATACAGTTAAATTTTTGGTAAAAATAGAAAGTTCCTAACTTCTGCTGTCTGCGAAAATACAGTAAAGTCGGCGAATGTGCCTTTAAGTTGAGTCATGGCGTAGGTTAAGTTGATTAGCTTGTTGGGAAAGCCCTTGGAAAAATAGTTTTAAACAATCTAAAAATCAATCGTACATATTTTATGAAAGGATATAGTCATACTTTGTAAAATTGAAGGCTGTCACATAACAACGATAGGATCAAATTGAAAAAAAAGCCAATGACTTCAACTTAATTTGTCAAACCTTAATCTGACCATACCGACCTCAGTGAATAGTGAAATCGGTCAATAAAAAATCCCTAAATTTGTAGGCATTTATAACCGATGGTACAGTTTGCAAAGCAATCAACCAATCATAGTAGAGAAATCCACCATAGTGGAAAAGTTTCTTTGGAAAATTCACATACTATGAAACAACTATTGGCTGGAGAGTCACTGCGTGAACCCAATAGTAGCTGCCACCCGGACATTTCACACCACAACTTCTATATCTCTTGGCTGGTTTTGGTAGTCAGTTTCGCTTGAGCTAACCACATTCTTACATTGAGGTAAAATATCAACGTTTTCGAGGTAAACATTGCAGGATATGTCTTTAAAAGCGACGGACATCATGGGTTAATCATTTTTCAATTGATTGACTGTTTGAGAGTGTCCTATATTGGTCATAAGCGGTGAACGTAGCCTTATGTATTGTAAATCTTTCGTGTTTGAGTCTACAGATCTTTTGTTTGTTCGCCGGCTCACCCCGACGTCAGTTCACAATTTAGTTAAGTTGGTCTAGATCTTCAGCCATGTCGTAACTTGTGGTAAAACTTCAAGCTTCAATACTAACAACTTTCTATAGCCATGCAAATTTATGTTAATGCATTTGAGACAGTCGGTTTCCAACTGTTCGGTGATGTTAATTAGTATGCTATATGGTATTTAGATGCTAGAGGAGCGTTATTATTCGGCCTACTAACATTTATGATACAATAAATTTGATTTTTGAGTTCAACCTGAACAAAGGGTTTACTAGTGTGTTTACAATATTTTATTCTGTGGATTTACCAGTGTGATTCCAGGATTTCCTTCTGTGGATATTTGTATTTTTTTCGGGATCATTGGAACTATACTGATATTCCAGTGAACTTTTTTTGCTCGATCGGATAAGAGATTTCGGATTTCTATATCGGAACTGTCAGCTCATAGTGTGTAAAAGTAAGTCATTTTGCTATATGTTCTTTGCCATTGTTTGTATAATATTTGCCTATAAAAAGTTACTGTGTTTATTTTTTTTATATAAATCAAAATGTGTACATAAAATCTGCTGGTCTTTTTGTTTGTCTCAAGACAAAATGTATATGATAAATTTCTTATATCATGGACATATTTGACAATGGGGACATATTTGACAATGGAAACAACGTCGTAATATGTTTAAGTGAAATAATCTGGAATGTGGCGTAAAACATTAATCATTTTGCCAATATGTGACCCAGTCTGTAAAGTGTTATGGTCAGAAATGTTTACAACTTGATAGCGCAAGTATACGGACGTCTATTTTCCTTTTATTCAGAAAGGTTTAATAAGGTTAGAACTTAGCATTATAAGCTGCGTTACTTTTGAATCTGCTGATAGTTTGTTACTTCGTTATAAACTATATTGTTTAGCAATAATATAATAATAAGGAAAATGTTAGTATGAACCCTAATAAAATATATCGGGTAAAACTAGGTTCCCTTCGGGATACCAAAAACGTTGTTCACAATACAATTTACAAGGTTTTGTTATGGTATATCGTATGGTAAACCATCCCTGGAAAGTACTATAGTATTGTATGGAAAACCAAGATTTTGGGTACTTGGATCATGGCTACTTTAAATTAAATGACGAGTGTTTGTGGAATCAAGGAATATATCATGCGTGATCCGGTCCCACTCTTCCTGCACTACCTGGATCAATTCACGTCGGTTGCGTGGCCTGGGTTGACGTTGTGCAACGGCATTCTTAAGCTGATCCCACAAGTGTTCTATGGGCGATAGATCGGGGGAGTAAGCTGGCCATTCCATGATGTTCACATTATTCTGTTGCAAGAAGTCTTGTGTGAACCTTGCAGAGTGTGGGCGCGCATTGTCTTGCTGAAACGTCGTGACGCCAGCATTGGCTTGGAGGAATGGAAGCAGCACAGGTCGAAGGATGTTATCCACGTAACCCTGAGCATTCAGGTTGCCATCAACAATGACAAGGGGAGTTCGTCTGCGAGAAGTGATGCCTCCCCACACCATAACACTACATCCACCCCAGCGATTTCCGTCCCTCACACATGCATTTGCGAAACGTTCACCACGTCTGCGCCACACACGTTGACGTCGGTCAGGACGATCAAGGCAGATACGAGACTCGTCAGAGGAAATGTTGCGTAATATTCACGACAGGCGCGTCGGGAACACCACAGGTTGTCCAGTTATTGCAACTCAACTAGACTAACAATAAACAACAAAACGTAAATGGCCAGTAGCCTTACTGGTGTAGAAACATACAATTCAACCTTCGCCTTTTTATTCTGTCGGCATGTTTTTAGACCTTACTCAACGTTCATACATCGGATATAGATTAAAAGACGATACCTCCGAGCTAAAACAGCCCTTGTTACCTTACGTCATTGTAAAACGGTGAACATTGGGAGACTGAAAAATAATACTTTCATCTCTTTCTTATCTTCAATGTCTCTACCGGAAACAAATGTTGTATGTTTTATGCTCTTTTATGGTTGCTATCGAATTTAACCTTTATTTCTAGAAATGTCAATTTCTTTAAAAACCCAATGCACTCAAATAAGATTCAATTTATGCAATTGGCAGCTGATGTTCGTTAAAGTGGCATGAGCTGCCAAAATTCACACTTTTTTCATAATTTCTGATCGTCACGACAGTAAAAGGCTTTAAAGCCATCGAAAAACTAAATGATTGGCGCTGGAATGAGGAAAATCCATACAGTATGTGGCCTATACGAACCGAAAACTTGTTCGAAAAGTAAACAAAATTTAAATAACTGGGACGACTTTTCAAAGTCAAAGTTAGTTTAAAACAATACTTTATCGTACATTTTCGAATTATAGCCTTGAGAAAAATAGCCAATAATTTCAACATTCTGTTTTTACGTCAAAATATCAACATTTTCGCAGCTCATGCCGCTTTAAAGTTATATGAGTTGTCAAATATAGGTATACATACTTAGAAATACAAATGACGAGCTATCCGCTGATTCCTAAATTAGAAATGTATGTCACTTAAATGCGTTATTTATTTTGTTTCCACCTTTCAACTTTCCCTACTAAATAGATTATTAAAAAGTTCGTAGTTATTGGATTTTTTCTAAAATTAAATTGTTTTGCATATATGGTACTTGCAGTGTACATGTACGTAAAGTTGTACCAATTTTATGGAAACGTTTATTGCAAAAATACGTGTATTTATTATCGTTCAATGATTGACTGAAGCGCTTTAACTTGTTGCGACTAAAATATTGTTATTGTGAAAATAAATCTGCAATATTTGTAATAATATGGTATCGACTATGTCAATTTCTGTCATGCATTGTTTCGAGAGGAGAGGGCGATGTAATAATAACCGTCTCTCGGACAGAAGCTTACTCCAATGGTAGGGCCTTAGGAAGAAGACGAACAGCAATAGTAACGATGTGACCTGCATACGGATATGTGTAGTTCGGGTTTGGGGAATCAACGCATCATCCTTTTATACGGGCAGTTTGATTTCCTTCAGTTGCTTCTATCCTCTTCCATGGGACTACTGCTAGAAATTACTATACAGTCCAAGCCAATTAGAGGAGATTATTACATTTATTTATTCAAGTCAAGATATACGTTTGATTGAATCCATCAATGCTTTATTAAATTGCAAACCAAGCATGAAATGGAGGGGTTGGAATAATCGATTGAAATGTGAGAAAATCAAGTCTGTTGGAGACTATGAATTTTCCCACAGTTCCTAGTAGGTCTGCTGACTGAACCAAATTCAATCAGGCTACCAGGTAACTGGACTAATGTGGTTAAACCCACTTCATGTTCGGATTCATTTGTCTCACAGTCCCACTGTTATTGAGTAGTCGTCATTTTATTCAAGGGTTACTCTGGATGTCCACGAACATTTCACCTTATATGAACACATCAACCGAACAAGGGCTTTCTTTTTTCAGCGAATTCTACAGATCACTTATTTTATTTACTTTAGTGTTGTTTCAGAATCGGATTGTATTTGGAACATTTTGAATGAATTTCATCAGTGCATTTTTTCTATGATTAGGGTTGGATTTTCATTAACCGGAATTAGCAGGAATAGTCGACCTATAACACGCCCATACTATTCCGTATTTCACTATAAAACTATATTCGGCAATGTGCAATGTAATGTAAAATGCTCCATAAATACTACAATTTTTTTTAACAATATGTTGAACTTTCTGTAGAGGACAAGGCAAGTCGTTTAAAGCCATAATATCCTTAAATATTAAAGGTTTGCAGTTTTGTAAATAATAGGTATGACATCTATATTAATATTACTTTAATGGTTACGAACATCTCATGGAGGGTTAACAAAAGTTTAATTTTTAAGATTTAAACAGTTTCTTTTCTCTTTTTTTAGCTAGAATTTCGAGAATAACGAAAATGGTTTATTCTGCTAGGAGTAAAAAAGCAAAGTTCCTATAGGCAACTTAACAGCCGATCTGAGCTATTTTGTTTTGACATGTAGCATCAAATACTTGATTTGGTATACTATATTTGAAATAACATCTTTAACGACCAGATACCATAAGGTGAAATAACATATTTAACGACCAGATACCATAATGTGAAATAACATCTTTAACGACCAGATACCATAATGTGAAATAACATCTTTAACGACCAGATACCATAATGTGAAATAACATCTTTACCGACCAGATACCATAAGGTGAAATAACATCTTTAACGACCAGATACCATAATGTGAAATAACATCTTTAACGACCAGATACCATAGTGTGAAATAACATCTTTAACGACCAGATACCATAATGTGAAATAACATCTTTAACGACCAGGTAACATAATGTGAAATAACATCTTTAACGACCAGGTACCATAATGTGAAATAACATCTTTAACGACCAGGTACCATAATGACAGACTAAAAGACAACAAAGACTATGATCTGATTGAATTTCTCTAATTGAACGTCTTTCGGGGAAACAGTTGATAGTCTTACCGGAATCATCCCAGACATAATTGATCGAACATGAGAAATGAAATATACCCATTTCAAATCAATCGAAAAGGCAAATAAACGATCGTAATTTCCCTCCCCCCGAATAGTATTTGCCCTACGCAAAAACGTGTATTTATAATCAGGAGCTACTAAAACCCAACTTAATTTGGAGTAGCCTTTGTATTGTTGGACGAATTGACTTCCTCTGTTGGGCGGAAAAAAAATGTGTGGTCAGATCCTAGAGATACAAAGATTCCACACTACAAACTTTACACACAATCTTCACATTTTCATGTTGTTCAACCTGCATTCATTTGGCTTTTCTTTGCTCATTCGATTCTAGAAACCATATTAATCGGCCCTTGACCTAACATTATATTCCACGTACACAAAATGTTTTTTATCTCATATAAATTGTCAATTTGTACCCATAGCAGCAAGTCCTTCATGGCTGTTTTCATGTGACATTTTACTGATCCAGTTTTAATCAAGTATAGCATTATATGGACGATAGGATGAATTTTCCTCACCATGCTATGCTGACAAAACCTTTTGAACGATTCATGTGACAACTCCAAATGCAAATTAGCTTACACCGGTGTAAAACAGAAGGCCGGTTGGTTGAATGGATAAGGCAGCCGGCATTTAGTGCTGGCGATAGGTGCCACACTCTGGGACCCGGGTTCGATTGCCGTTGCGGGCGTCACCCAAACATCGGTAGAGGAATTTCTGCCATATTTTCAAGAAAGTGTAATCCCAAAATAACGAGAATACGGTGTAAACCAGTCTTCAAAGAGGTTAACCTAACCTACGATAAACAAGATTCAGATACGTTTAAAAGGATACAACATGTACAAATCGGGCAAATAAATCTGAGTTAAATATGAAAAAAATTCGATATAAATATTTTGATAGTTAGACACATAACCTATTTTGAAGTAAATCTACTAAAAGCGAATAAAGTCAATATGCTTCGAACATGATTTAGCTGTAAAGTAATTGTGTGGCAAATCTTACATTAGATCAGGGGAAAGGCGGTTGACCAATGTTCTATGATAAATGCGATAAAATCTCAGGAGAAATTACTTAGAAGGCCTGTTTTAACCCAAATTATTGACGCCGTCACATTTATTTTGTATGATGCTATGCTAAAGTACTGTGGGAACTATGCCATGGTTAGATCGATCAAAAATCCTTCCAAGTTAGAACCTGTTTTGATCATTTGACTCTGAAAGGTTCCTGATTCTATACATTCAGTTACAGAACGTGACGTTCTCCAGTAGTGATCACCGGTTGGAAGCTTTGCTTTGGCGGACATTTGGTGAAAGTTCTGCGATGTTTGAGTGTTATCTACGACAAAGCCGATCTCTTACTTCAAAGGCCTTGGCACTTCCACTGCATGTGACAATGGATTCAATAACACGCCTGTCTATAAAGAGCCAATGATTTTACAGACACATGTTTTAAAAGTGTATTCAACCAACTTTAGAAACACAGCAAGGATTTTGCAATAATTTAATCACATGCATGCTCTTGTTTTGGAACGTTTACTGAATAGACGCTAAATGATCTATACGGCACACTTTTGTATAAATCGCGGATCGAAACAGAGCACATATGTACTTGGGGACATACATTTATTAGTTGCATTGATTGATTTTTTGTTTGGTGTTTTAAGCCGCGCTCAAGATTATTTCACTTATATGGCGGCGTTGCCAGTTTTATTGCGAGAGGAAACCGGGTTCTATGCTTGGAGGAAACCCATGACCTTCCGGTGGTAACTGGCAACCATCCCACATACGTCGTTCGAGTGAAAACCCAGTCAGAAAATTTTCCAAATTTGTTATTTTGTTTGGACTGAGTGGGATTCGAACCCGCGACCCATTGGCGGTAGGCTGTTCGGGTTGATCGTTCAACGCTCTACCTACTGAGCCACGGAGGCCCCCGTTAGCTGCATTGAACAGTTGGAACATAGGAATTGAAAAACAGAGGTTTGTAACATTGTTCAGACTTTCAGGGACATACTTTTAAAGTCGATACTACCAATCGTTTTACTTGAGCGCGATGAAGGTACAATAACGAAAACATGTTATAAGTAAGGGAATATTTCTACTTCCCACCCTGTTCTGAAAACATTGTTATTAGAAAAAAGTACAATTTTGAGCGTATAATGAAGCCTTACCATGAGCTATCTATGGATGATTTTACTTGCATTGTTACATAAAGTATCTCAGAACTAGAGGGAATGGTGATGTACTTATCAGTCTAGAAACGTGCCCACATATTTGTGTGGACTCTGTACAATGATCAAGTAGGTATTTGTAAAATGGTCGTATAGTGTTGATTCCTCCAAGACACCACCTAGCATGGGCAAGAGAACAGGTGACCAACTACACAGATAATTTAACACTACGATATTTTCAGTGTATATTGTTACTTCTTAATTATGCACCACCGACAAGGTAATATAGTTAACTTGCAACACCCATCATTTAACAACAAGATCACACACGTGTTTTGTTTTTTGCCCATAGCAAATAAGAGAATTATTGTTTTAATTTAGAAAACGGTTTTACAAAAACTCATATTAAGCTCAAACAACATGTTGCCCTTTGGAACAGATGGTGTGAGATTATCTAAATGCTATTTGTTACTTTTCACGCGGGAAGAACCACCAGTTTCTCCATAGTTCCTAACGTTACCTAACGAACATTCCTATTATATGATGAAATTGACTATTGAGAATGTTTCGTTGGTTTTCAGTCAACAATTACGTGATGATCAATATCTGATCAAAAGGCTATATGCCTCCGACATCTAGGAATATTACACGTGGAGATGTAAGACATTTGAAATACACCCTAAAGCTGTCTTTCATATCACCTCATGGATACAGAAATGCTTCAATACCATCTTAGGAATCTTAATCGTTCCATTATTAACATGATAATATCAGATGCCTTGTCGGTGTTACAAACCCCATCCACCCGCGGTACAGTGATCAAGTATGTCTGAGAATGTACGTGACCTTTTCAATAAATCGAAGAACGTTTTCATTTGATCATCTATCGGAATTTATCTCATTTAAGCATTCCTGTAAAAAGGGCCTTTGTCTACTCTAAGCAGCCACGAAAGATTGTACGATTCCATATAAGCGAAAGAAACACAAACTAATGTTTTAACTAACTTATGGTCTTATATTTGGCTCTGTTACTAAATGGATTTAAATACCACTAAGTACAAATAGAAGTCTGAATCGGTTTTCACTGGATGGCCCATGGAAGGCAGTGGTCTGCGAAAAAAAAAAAAAAAAAAAACAGACACAAAAACATACAAGTTTATAAGCAGTTTGCGTGAAGTAGGATGTTGCTGATATTGAATACATTTTCGAGGTACTCTGTGGTACTCTGTTTTGTGGGATTTTACTTGAATATTATTGCTATTTTTCTTACATTGAAAATGAGGATTATACTAACCTAGTGGTATGAAATGTAACTTTCTGGTTTATTTGTTAAATGTGGTGAAGAATCAACGATGCTAAATGATCTATACCGCACACTTTTTGTATAAATCGCGGATCGAAACAGAGCCCATATGTACTTTGGGACATACATTTGTTAGTTGCATTGATTGATTGTTTGGTGTTTTACGCCACGCTCAAGATAATTTCACTTATATGGCGGCGTTGCCAGTTTTATTGTGAGAGGAAACCGGGTTCTATGCCTGGAGAAAACCCATGACCTTCCGGTGGTAACTGGCAACCATCCCACATAGGTCGTTCGAGTGAAAACCCAGTCAGAAAATTTTCCAATTTTGTTTGCACTGAGTAGGATTCAAACCCGCGACCCATTGGCGGTAAGCTGTTCGGGTTGAGCGTTCAACGCTCTACCTACTGAGCCACGGAGGCCCCCGTTAGCTGCATTAAACAGTTGTAACATAGGAATTGAAAAACAGAGGTTTGTAACATTGTTAATACTTTCAGGGATATACTTTAGAGTCCACACTACCAATCGTTTTACTTGAGCGCGATGAAGGTACAATCACGAAAACATGTTATAAGTTAGGGAATATTTCTACTTCCCATCCTGTGCTGAAAACATTGTTCTTAGAAAAAGTACAATTTTGAGCGTATAATCAGGCCTTACCATGAGGTATGTATGGATGATTTTACTTGCATTGTTACATAAAGTATCTCAGAACTGGAGGGAATGGTGGTGTCAGTCTAGAAACGTGTCCACATATTTGTCTGGACTCTGTACAATGGTCAAGTCGGCATTTGTACCATGATTGTATAGTGTTGATTCCTCCAATACACCACCTAGCATGGGCAACAGAGAGCAGGTGACCAACTACACAGATAATTTAACACTACGATATTTTCCGTGTATACTGTTACTTCTAAAATATACACCACCGACAAGGTAATATAGGTAACTTGCAACACCCATCATTTAACAACAAGACCACACACGCGTTTTGCTTGTTGACCCTAACAAATAAGAGAATTATTGTTTTAATTTAGAAAACGGTTTTACAAAAAATCATATTTAGCTCAAACAACATGTTGCCCTTTGGAATAGATGGTGTGAGATTATCTAAATGCTATTTGTTACTAACGTTACCTAACGAACAGTCCTATTGTATGATGAAATTGACTATTGGGAATGTTTCGTTGGTTTTCAGTCAACAATTACGTGATGATCAATATTTGATCAAAAGGCTATATGCCTCCGACATCTAGGAATATTACATATTGAGATGTAAGACATTTGAAATACACCCTGAAGCTCTCTTTCACATCATCTCATGGATACAGAAATGCTTCAATACCATCTTAGGAATCTTAATCGTTCCATTATTAACACGATAATATCAGATGCCTTGTCGGTGTTACAAACCCCATCCACCCGCGGTGCAGTGATCAAGTGTGTCTGAGAATGTACGTGACCTTTTCAATAAATCGAAGAACGTTTTCATTTGATCATCTATCGGAATTTATCTCATTTAAGCATTCCTGTAAAAAGGGCCTTTGTCTACTCTAAGCAGCCACGAAAGATTGTACGATTCCATATAAGCGAAAGAAACACAAACTAATGTTTTAACTAACTTATGGTCTTATATTTGGCTCTGTTACTAAATGGATTTAAATACCACTAAGTACAAATAGAAGTCTGAATCGGTTTTCACTGGATGGCCCATGGAAGGCAGTGGTCTGCGAAAAAAAAAAAAAAAAAAAAAACAGACACAAAAACATACAAGTTTATAAGCAGTTTGCGTGAAGTAGGATGTTGCTGATATTGAATACATTTTCGAGGTACTCTGTGGAAAAGCCTGACAGTCGTATAGGCAGGGTAGCTCTTGGAGGCGATGATTGACTATTGAATTGAATAGTGAGTTGTTATTAGATTTTGGCGGACTGTGAAATCAGTAGGTTTGAACACGTTGACTGTTCATTACCTGCCAACAATGAGCATGGAATTGATCTGGATAAATAATTGTAATCCATTAACTCGAGATAGTATTAGCGACGATTGGTTATAGAACCAACAAACGTATTTATACCGAGTATCTAGATTTATAAATCTAACAGTATGGTAATCTTGCTTGTTATTACCATTCTTGGTACGATTGAGATTTCTTGCATCTGTAGTTTGAGCTTACTCTGAAATATTTTTTTGATACTTACAAATATATTATCACGTATATCAGTCATTGTATTTGACATCACGAATTAAACAATGGTTAATAGCTGTAAGAACCTCATTAATTACGTATTGGCTCATACCGGGTGGAAATTTACCCGGCCCGAAGCAGTCTTCACTAAGCGGCGTAGCGTAATTTTTTTTTATGTAAATGAAATAGCAACCCATACTGTAGAAATACGTTGCTTTGACAGTTACGTAAAACTTACGCTGCGTCCTTTTATGAAACAGGCTCTCAATCCCTATCACTGAACGCTAATTAAAATCTAAATAAATCCTTACGTTTGGGTCTTAAAGGATTTGTGAACTGGGCTCAACGCTGGTTTGTGTTTTATGTGGGCTAAATCTATACTATAAAACCACAACCTGAAACAAAACAACTGTCACGTTAGTTCTCTAGTCGTCAAAACAAGAGTGAGGAAAATATGCCTGTGTTTTTGGTAACTATTCCGCAAAACTTGCCATGAAGACGGACTGTCAAAGCAGAGATCTTGTATTACGTCACCACTCGGAGGGAATGTACACAATAGAGGTGTTGTTTGATTCATGTGTCACTGAGCTACTTCACTTCAGTAAACATCGCGAACGGTAAATGAAACATTGGGTTCTGTATGTGCTGCGCCTTTGATTTTGTTTTGGGTCCGACTTGTAAAGAACATGTTCTACAACACACTGAACGCAAATTGGAAAATTTGCAAAAAGTTGATTATAAAACATTTAAGTGTTCTTCATTTGGTTTCATAGTTGCGGTAAAACGTTTAGGCCCTGGTATAAATTGTTAATCGGTCATCTGTATGAAAATAGTTGCTATTTTCATCGCTTCTTTTCTTTGTTGTTTAAAAACATCAGAAGTTACGTCAAAGACGGATAGTGATTTTTAGCATATGTTATCGTCTGGGTTTGGATGTTCTGCATTTGTAACACCACAAATAGCATTGTGCAACAAAGATTACATCAATAAATAAAATTAACACCTTCAATAATATCGATTCAACACAAATGCCTTTTTCGAAAAGCACAGAATGTGACGGATGTTAAAACACCAAATTTATTTAAATACTGGCTTAGTTTCGCGTGCTATAATTTTTTGGAATCAAAGTCTAGGGCAGAGGAGCTAACATGGTAAAGGTGTACCCACTATGAATGTCCAAAATCATGTCAACAGAAAAAGTACATGGTTACCATCCCACTCGATTCGGACAGTAGCCAAATATTTTTTAACGTATGCGACCTTCGAAATTGATATGGTATGCAGGAGACGTTTTTGACAGATAGTTTTTGAATATGGCGTTTTTAGATAATCGTGCGGCATTTGGTTGTCTATTTCATGTAGGGATCATTATGCCATACATTTAGGCCCATTTTATGGCAAGAAAGTATTGCTGCATAAACATGGCGTTTAATTCACAAGATTATGCGAGCGAAATACATGTAGACCATTGCACAATTCCCATGTTTATACTTGGGGTTTCATTGTTACACTGAAGTGCTAAACTCTTAAATCAACAATATGCTCACAAATGTGCATAATATTTCACAAATTAATATTCCTAGAATCGTTTTGTTGAGATCCTATGACAACAAACACGTGGGAACTGTTGTTTATGGGACCAACGCTATCATCATGCATTTCCTCCCGTAATTGTCTCTTGGAAATGATGATAGACATAATACGTCATTATGCTATTAATCAGATTGAAGGATGTTTGTCAGTTCCATGTTCAACGTATATTAAAAAAGTATAGAGTATGTCTCCTCCCAAGGGTTGCGGGAGACGTTTTCCTGTGCAATCTCTAGAGTTGTGCATTCCTCAAATTACCATAGAATTGTGTCCATCAATCTATTCTCAAAATAACAGTAAATATCTCGGTTTCACTATTTTCGCCGAGTGAAACCAAGAGAGAAGAGATACGCAAATACTCAACAATAAGCTGAGCATATGTTTGCTGGTATCACAATGTGGATGATGGAGGGGGGGGGGGGCTAATTTGTATGCTTTATAACTGAAAAGTATCCTGTATTCTCTGCGACAAAGATCAAATATGTGCTGCAGTGATCGATTTTACAAAGCTGCATTAGTTTATTATCTATCAACCTCTATGACCTCATTATGGCTCTCTGGAGAGATGTGATGCCTTGACGGCAACAGATGGAGCTAATTAACTTGTCAAGTTGACGCCGTGCTGTACAAATGGTGCCCCTGTGGTCAGCAATTAATAGTAGGCAAATCACTTTCCCCTCATGCGTAAACCTGTTATTTGTGGCCAAGTTGCCAAATTTCTAAGAAAAAGTATTCCATTTTTAACTTTTGTGTTATACCTCACACGACTAAGATTCAAAACTCTCAGTGTATAGCCTCAATAAATACGGAATCGAATTCACTTACATTAGGCGAGAAAAGTGTCCAAGCCTCTTCTGTGGCATCAAGGTTAACTAAGAAATACAAATGAGGTATCACAGCTAAATGTAATTCGATAAACAGTAATTGCATACATTTACAGATGTGTTAGTAGAACGGCTACTCCAACAGATGGCTGAAGTTGTTTAAATATATCATTTCGATTGAATGGATTTCGTCCTTGAATAGTTCATGTATTGTGAGATTTTCACACAGAACATTTCCAGCACGGTTGGAAACGATTCATGCTGGAGAACATGAATTAAAATACAGCATTTAAAATGGAATAGATTAAAATTTAAATTGTTGAAATTTAATACGCTTAACATTTGTTTTCTGAGTTCTTGTAGCGACCGTCCCACCCCCTTCCTAAATACGTGATGAAATCATAACAGTCGAAATATGGCCTTAACACAATTGGAAGATTCATTTCCATCAAATTGCTATTCACATGCTTATAAAATGGCTCCTGATGAGGTATTGTGATTGTGACAAACCGTTAGTCAGACAGTATATTCCAGGCCGCTTGTCGTTCAAGATCTTAGACGATTGTACGGTTTAAGTCGGTTGTCGAATATGCCATACCAGTAAAATACGTAAGCAAAAGGGGGCCGATAACCCCCAGAAACACGACGATCGTAGATGAGCCCAGACACATTTCAGGGCAATTTGAGGAAATTGAATTAAACTACTGGTACTTGGTATAGGTTTAGCTTTGAATCAACAGTTGAATCAACATACCAAGGCTACTTTGTTAACAAAACAATACTTTGAATACCGAGTCAATTAGATGCTTTCTCCTATGTCTGTATCTAACGTTATATATACCAGCAGCATGTGTTATTTCTAATTAAAATATTGAGGTCGATTTGTATTACATGCAAACAGTCATATCTTTCATACAACCTTCCTCATATCTCACCTTACATTGCTCCCATATTGTTCCTTCTTTTACCCCATACACACTAGCTCATTGCCTATCCCGCTAATCTGCTAACTAATATACCTGACTGGTAAACTATAGACTTGGCCAGAACTTGCTTTCTATGACTTTTAACTCCCTTAAAGTGGCATGAGCTGCCAAAATTCACACTTTTTTTCATAATGTTTGAACGTCACAACAGTAAGAGGCTTTGAAGGCCATCGACAAACTAAATAATTGGCGTTGGGATGAGGAAAATCCATACAGTATGTGGCCTATGCGAGCCGGAATAGCGTTCGAAAAGTAAACAAAATTTAAATAACCTGGACGACTATTCTTTCATTCTAAGCCAAAGTTGGTTCAAAACAATACATTATCGTTCATTCTCGAGACTAGAAGCACTAAAAAGCTTCTGAATTATACATCTTGAGAAAAATAGCCAATAACTTCAACATTCTGTTTAAAGGTCAAACTATCAACATATTGGCAGCTCATGCCACTTTAAGGTTAAATGTTTTTCACTTAAATCAAAGCAAAGTCACGCGGATACTGATTACATGGATTGAGAGTTACGAAAAGCAATATAAATATTCCACAAAATTTGAAAGAAAGAAAAGTATTGCATTCAAAAAGGTCATTTGCTATGTTATCTATACAGTGTAGTTGCTAGTGATGAACGTTTATGTTATTTTATACAGGATTGTGTTGTTAAAACTTCTTTAAATGCTCTGGAAACAAAACCTGACACGCAACTCTGGATTCACACTTACAACTGAAAGGATTCCTTTATGACATATGATGCCATGATCAACTTTTAACAGCTCTGTTACCCAAAGATGGTTATAACACAAAATGGCCAAAAAACAAAGAAACGATTTTTAGTTCCAGTTTCACACGTAAAGGTTTTTGAAGTCACACGCAATGTTCTTCAAGGAGCGCACATAATGGTAATAATTGTATTCAAACGAGGAAACACATCTTCGTAACAAGTTCATGCTTAACATGGCCATATTCTATATACAATTATTTAATGCATATGACATTAACTTTGTCATCTATTTCGAAGATCTAATAGTTAAACAGTGGCGGAATTTAATTTTAATTCATTCGGGTAAAAAACGTGAGAGAAACTGATATCGTTCCAGTTTTTCACCACGGATGCTAGCAGTGTTTAGAAGTCAAAATACACAGGGGACAGTCCGAACAGCCTTCCACCAATGGGTAGCGGGTTCGAATCCCACTTGTCCAAAAATAAATTTGAAAATTTTCTGACTGGGTTTTCACTCGGACGAGTTTAATTAGTCAATTGGACTAAATTGTTAAAAAAAAATATAATAGAACCGGATAGCTAAATGGTAACTTCAAATCCTTATCAAACACCAGATATGGTATTAACTATAATTTTCAAGCGATAATACAGATTTGAAGAATTAACGAGGTGGATTTTCTTTACTCGAAAAGGTATACTTAGGTTAAATTTGTCAATTCATACCTTTTTACAGGCAAATAAGCGGAGACAGGAAAGACTATCATTCCTCCAATACATTCTGGGCCATCCTTGTATATGGCTAATTAAACAAGAAGAACTAACTTCGCTATGCTACCTTAGGCAATAAAATAACCCTGACAAAGCTAGACTCTTCCGATGATCTCAATCTAATGATGTTAAGATATACTTAGTACTTATGGATAAAGGATATTGGATTTAAGGCAATCGAATCAAGTCTATCGTTTGAGCGACAGTGACGTACTATTTCCATCACAAAATTGCATGGATAGTGTAAAACGATTGAAGAACAATCCCTTCCTGCTGTTAATGGGGAGAATTCGAGACATTGTAAACCTAATGAGTAATAGATACAGAGCTAGATTGCTGTTTGATGTGATCGCTAATACGTCTTTATTCTTATAGATCCTCAAGTTCTGTTTTCATCAAAGCCTTTAAGCAAGTAATGGTAACGTACTTAACTAATAATCATTTTGACTAGTGCAGGTACCTTCAGACAAAATTGGTTCAGATAATTTCAGATTTTTTAATTTTTATTAGACCTGCTATAAAATCAATGTTTGGAAAGTAGTTGGCTTATGAAGATTTTGTCACGTTTTAAGAGCACCCTTTTCATCTGATATATGTTATGTTTCATGCAATTGTTGGATAGCTTTTGAATTTTCGTTATTTTTTTAACGAAACTTCTCCTATATATTTTACTGTGGTGTGTGCACACGTAGTCACTGTGTTTTTTTTATCCCAGTTAATTTTTTTTTGCTTTATTGTATGCATAACGATTGCGAAACTTCCCACACTCTTGAGTGTTACTAACATGGTAGTTAATAGCATCTGAACGGAATTTTTGTAATATTCAATTTACATTCAGTCGTGTTGTATAATAGAAGTGTTTTGGTAGGGACTGATATAGAAGTAATTACTTACATTCTAATAATTGAAGTTTACTTACATTCCGTTGTACATTGTGTACGAACTATCACATTGGGCACGTAACAAGTTGTTCGACAAGTTGCGAAATATACAGAAAACATGCATATTTCCTCCTTACTACTCTTTGACTAAATCTTTATTTGCCACATACAGATTTAGTCCATAAACAAATACAAACCAGTTTCTACTCCAGACAAGCATCACTAAAGGGGCTTTCACAATTGAGACTTTCGCCGCACGGTCAAAATACTGAAATCGATCGCACGGTGGAGATAAAATTTTTCGGGCGGCAGTAGAATCGGAAAAATTACCGAATCTCTTGCGGCGAACCGCGCGGAGTGACGCAAGCAACGCACGTCTAGCGCACGTGATCCGTGAGACAGTTGCGCGGAGGTGCTACGTGATTGGTTGGAACGTACGGCGTGCCGCAAGATGCATCGTGTGTCATTGTTTTTCGCCGCGCACCAATGAGCGAGCCGCAGACGTGGTTGCAGTATAAAAAGGCGCAGAGATCCAAAAAAACCGTTAGAAAAATATATACCTGTAGCACACCTGAGGGTATTTTTCGCACGGTGAACGCAAGGCGTTGCAAGACCGAGACGGCGAATCGTTCAACGGTTTACGACTGCCGCAAGGTTGGCGGAACAAGAAATTTCACCGTACGGAGCATCTTACGACACAAAAAAATCGTGCAACAACCGCGCATCAAGATACAACGGTTTACGGTGAACGTACTAGCGCCCGCACGGATCAGAGGTAATAAAAAAATTCGCACGGCCGAAAATTGGATTCCATGTGCACACCAAACTTTTCTGCGGCTCTTGCGGCACAAATATTCCGCGCGGTAAGGTGCGGTTGCCCGCAAGGAAGGCTGCGGTCCATCGTACGGAAAGCCAAAATTCATGACCGCAAGAGTCGAAAACCCGCCGTATCTCAATTGTGAAAGCCCCTTAAAACACCTCTGTGTTGCACGTCGTTTTCACAGCTCTTACCACTTTACGGAGGAGCCATTGTAGCAATTGTTACTTAAAACTACTTGGACTTCCAAGGCTGATGTTTGTCTGTATGCTACTTGCAGCAATAAAGACTATGCACAGTAGAGTTTAACATGAAGCTGTTAGTTAAATGATTGAGTTTGTAGGAATAATATTTATGGTTTATATTTAGAATGTTCTAGATTGATTGATTGATGTTTTACGCCAGACTCAAGGATTCTTTCACTTATATAGCGGCGTTGCCGGGTTTAGTGAGGAATAAAACCCGACTCTTTGCCCGGAGGAATACCTAGCAATTTTTCCACATAAGAGGATAGAGTGAAAAATCGAATAGAAATATTGTTAATTTCTATTTTCTCTAAGTGGGATTCGAACTCGCGCCGCATCACTGGAAGTGTCGAACTGAGGGACAATCATTATAAACGACTGGGTCACTAACTGTAAAATAAATTCTAACACATGCGTGATTTCCCCACATGTTGTGAGATAGGACACAGCTGGCGTATAAACTAGCATATACGCAGAGAAGGTTTTCATAGTGACGTCAAACGCTCTGACACTGAACGACGTCATCATTTTTAAATTTTGGTGACGTGTTGGGACACGACGTCACTGGATGACGCCATCACCTAAACGCGAGTGGGGATGTCAGACTGTTGTGTATGCCAGGCATTTCGCCTTTAAAACTAACTCATAAACTCAGGATGATGTTAATATGCGATGTGAAGACTTGAAAGGGAACTTACATAAGCTAAAAGTATAAATAGGCCTATATCTTTAAAAAGTTACCAGGTCTGTTAGTAGACATAAAAATGGTAACGCATAAAACAATTGTTCGAAGCTAGCACCCCTATCATTTTTGAGATATAGATTCATCCATGGGGAGATCAGGGAAAAACTATTCAGCTATAACGTAGGGGTTGCCAATTTCTAGTTTGAAGTAGGAAATAAAGCAAACAGCTAAAATTAAGTTTTTCTTTACATTAAAGTTAATGTGTTAGAATAGAAATAATGGATTGATTCTCTGCGTATACGCTGTGATAACTGCAAGAAAAAAGGAAGTGTCCACACTTTTTGAACTCGGGCCGGTTCTTAATTATAGTTCAGTCAAATACTAGCTCAGATAAACTAAAATCGTCGGAATCTATTTGCAGTCTTAGCAAAACAGCTGACGGGACGTTGGTTAGGTGTTTTCCTGGTGGATTTAAAACATGATTCATATCTAGAATGGTTCTCACAATTTTTCCAGGATTTACATAACTAATTACGTTGTCTTAGGTATTTTATGCAGCTAAAAATAAAGTACTCCATATTGTCTAAAACCTGACATTGTTCATTAGTCTTATTGAATGTTCTGTTGAATCGTTTGTTTAGGGAATGTGCTTAGAATTTCGATTGGTAATGGACATGTTTATAAAATTAAGAGATGAACGACAGAGGCCACTTATTGTTTTCTTGCATTCATGAAATACGTGTTGGTCTGTATCAACTTGTGAAAAGATTTTTTTTCCGTGACGCCCTTAACGTGTAATAAAAAAACAAACATTATTGTTGTAAATGTTTGTATGTCAGTATGGTTTTAGGTAAGAACCCAGGCCAGATACCCCGGGAAGCTCTGTTGGACCCGTCGCACAACATTCTGTACGAGTGAGTATTATGTCGTTTTCGTAATTCAACAAATAGTGTGCCAAGTTGAAAGGGATAATCTTAGAAAAAGTGTTTTGCGCTAGAAAGATTGCCTAGAATACTACCATATGGTTACATGTTAGTTTATATTAGTATCCATTTTTGTCAAATCAGGATTGGGCTTCAGATTCCAGGCCACATAACATATCACGTCTATGCTTCAAGGGACATAATACCAGTGGGACGAAATAAACAGTTGTCTCCCTGTATTCAATAGTCGTGGTAATAACACATAAATAAAAGCCAGTAACTGACACAATTAGTTTGACCATAGAGAAAATGAACTATCAAAAATTAACTTACTTGAAATTGTCTAAGAAGATAATTTTTGAATTTAAGATAGATAATAATTCCGGGTAAAAATTTAGATTTCCACTTATTAGTATATAGAGGATATTAGACAGTTGTGCTTGAATGGCACTTATATTTTTTCGAATGAAAGACGGAGAATAACATACGCCGCGCGAAGTGTAGAGTGGGTTATCCCTCTGCCTTTCAAGAGAAAAAATATACATGTAAATGCTAGTTAACCACAACTGTACAATATTCTGTTGATTATTTATACTATCGTGTTTTACACTGGAAACTAATTATTAAGTATAAATTTATAAAATCCAAATAAGTAAATATCTACAAACTTATGACGGATTAGGTTGTTATCAAGCGTAGGAATGACGAATGAAACAACAGCATCTCTGCTCTTCTCAAGGGGCTTTCAACTGTCAGATTTCTAGGCATTTGAATGGCCATTTTGTCTCTGAAGTGCTTAGCGTTTTTTTTCATATAAAAATAAATTAAATCGATCTCAGTGGATTTTAGCTGCGCCAGTCATCAATAATAAAAATTGTAATTGTTTCACCGTGTACTTGAATGGAAATTACAGTTGTTCTCCGAAGCCAACACGAAGCAGTTCACGGTCACACAACACTGTCATCAGACGATCGATGATGACGTTTTGTTTTATCGCTTTGATATGAAGTGGTAAGCCGAACCTCTATTGAAACGATCTTGTGTTATCAGCTGTAAATTAATTACCTTAATGCTAAATATGACTGAAAAGGCTTCATATCCCTATGGAAATCTTATGTACTCTTTCAGCTGTACAGCAGACGTCAGTGCACAAGAAAGTAGTAGGTCCGACGACGTCATCGGCTTCTGTCGCGTGTGGTTAAATAACAAAAAAGTGTTATTGCACAGCAGTAAATTATGAAATTTCTTAGTGAAGGAAATCCCTAGTTTTCACTTCTGTATAAATGATATTTTAATGAACCAAAGGGTACTTTGTACCTAATTTCTCTTTGATAATTAAAATGTGGGGATGGGAAATATTTTATCTATATGCCTGAGCGTATATTTGTATTTCAATTATATAACTTGTATTTCTGATTTAAAACTCGACAAATTGTAACCCAGACAGCACACACACGTTGGGTCAACAATGGCATCTTGTCAACATAGTTAGTTTATGGTCGCGGTCAAATGCTCTGCGTTGATTCCGCGCGCAGTTTTGTCATTTTAGCGACTCTCGCTTTGTCGACTTATCGAATTTTTCAAAATGCGCAACACGCCAATTCAAATGGATTCTCATGTTTTTCTTTCTTAGTCAGATTTGAAAAGACGAAAGTCGACAAAGCGAGAGTCGCTAAAGTGTGAAAACCGCGCGCGGTTCGGTCATTTTAGCGACTCTCGTTTTGTCGACTCGCGTCTTTCAAAAGTCGACAAGTCGCGGCACGCTAAACACTCTTGCTTTGGCGACCTCTACTCTCCTTGGTGATGACCTACATTTCTCCACTGTGGCTGGGCCAGTCCTCGCTCCTGCTTAAACAACGTCAGACCAACATGTGCAACTCGGATTTGCCAGTAGTCAAATAAACGAATTTCGAATTTTAGCTGATGTTTGACGAAAATGTTAAGATCGCGTATAAGACAATATAATTCTTAGGTTATGATCCCATGTAAAAGTTTTAATAAGACGAATTTGCTCGAGAGTTCAGATTTGCTTTTTTTATTCACCTAGAAATTGTCGAAATTTATGCAGCAAGAATAACACGCCTGTCTATTTGTATAGCAGCGGGAAACTAACCCAGACTCAGTTGTGGTTAAATGTAGGTCATCACCAAGGAGAGTAGGAGTCGCCAAAGTGAGTGTGGTTTGCGTGCGGCGACTTGTCGACTTTTGAAAGACCAGAGTCGCCAAAGCAAGAGTCGTTAGCGTGCCGCGACTTGTCGACTTTCGAAAGACGAGAGTCGACACAGCGAGAGTAGCTAAAATGACCAAACCGCGCGCGGTTTTCACATTTTAGCGACTCTCGCTTTGTCGAGTTTCGTCTTTTTAAATCTGACTGTGAAAGAAAAACACGAGAATCCATTTGAATTGGCGTGTTGCGCATTTTGAAAAAGTCGACAAGTCGACAAAGCGAGAGTCGCTAAAATGGCAAAACTGCGCGCGGTTTGTCGACTCTCGTGTTTCTCAAGTAGAAAAGTCGACATAGCAAATGGCCTCATCCGTCTTCCATACTTATCCACCTTTTCTACGTAGTCATATCAGTACATGTAAATATATTTTGATGATATTAAACAGATGATTTTTCACTGTAATGGAAATCAATTTGAAAAGAAGTGGGCTACGGGCATTTTTGATTTTATGAAATGTGTAAACCTCTTCACTAAAATACAGGATGTTCAAGAAAGTTTTATGTGCCCATGGCACAATAAAACCTAGCGAATAAATAATGCGTCCCTCGGCGGACTACATGCCTTTCGCTGAAACTTCACATTCACTTATGTCAGGCCAGCTGCAGTCGAGCTGATCATCGTGAATGGACGAACAATTCACCAGCGCCAAGTTCAAACAGTATACCTATCGGTCGACATTTGTCGAACTAATAACCGACTGTGAAAACTCAACACCATGATGATTACCCAAAAAACGATAGTTTCATGATGACTCAATATTTCGGCATTTATGATACCATCTTCGGAAAAATGGTATAACAAATGCCGACGTATTGAATCATCGTTACATTTTCAGGTTATCACTGCTTGTGTATTACGTAAAACTTGTCTGTGGAACAATTTGGTCCAATGCCATGATTGTGCTATTTCTAGAAGAAATCCCGACATTCCGACAATCACTTACCCACAATATGCAAACTATAGACATAGAGTTCACAGGCCCAGTACCAAGCGTTATACAACAATGAACCCGCCATTCACCAATGATTGGCCAACTACTAGCCAGCAGTTAACCATCGGTTGGGTAATCGTTAGAACAATGAGTGAAATAATCAAAACCCAAAGCTCTTGGTTGATCTTGAACCAACGTTAAAACAGCCGCTGGTCGTAGGTTGGGTCACAGTGGTTATGCTGCCTGCGATAGAAATACAAATAAAATTTAATAATCTTCAGCGACACAGTAGCCTCTTTTTCAAATCACTCATTGAAGAACGCGATGGTGGTCTTCAAGATGACTCAACTGATGGCTAAAAAGCCTCAATGGAATGATATTTCGTACACTTAGAAGCGATACAACACTTAAGAAGAGATATTGGAAAATATGCATGTGTGAACACATTCTCATTACAGCGATACAATGGAGATATATTTCTACCACAAGGAATGCCATCACTACTCCATTGCAAAATACATACATTCTAAAAATACATTATAATAAATTTTAATCATAAAGCATTTTGTTTAGTCCTGAAGTTTATGTGAAAACGAATCCTGCAAAACTCTCACGAACACCTGATAAAACAATGACTCTATTGAGTGTTTAATAGGTGGATTGATTGATTTATTGAGTCGCACTCAAGATTATTTCACTTCTGTGTCGGTGCTTCCAGGGTTATTGGGAAGAAACAACGCTCTTTGCCAGGAGGAAACCCCTGACTTTTCGGGAGTACTTGGCAACTCTTCCACAAGACGATCGAGCGGAAAATCCAGTCCAAATGTTCTTTCTTTCAGTTGAAATCCTAAATCTAGAAAATAATGACAATATGTGTTGGGATGGGAAGAGAGAGATATTAAAATGACCATTCGTGGTTGCTGTCTGATGCTATCGAAAAAAGCTCCATACATGCACCTCGTCAATCCTTAGAGCCTGACTTGATAAAGTCTACTGTTAATTTATATTTCATTTTGTTGCAAACTATAAGTAATTTAAAATATTGGCAATGGATCACAATAACTTGTGTATCAACATGTTCCACACAAATAACAGTAAAAATTCGCCAAACTATTAATTTTATCAACTTGGAAAAGAAACAATGATCTAACAGTCTTTTTGGCGATTTCCTTAAATTTCTTGTGACATAAGTGTATGTTTTGCACAGGATATCATAACTCACAACTAACCAAGAGGCAAGTAAAATTATAATGTTTTATTTTAATTTGCGGCATGTCACATCTGGCCAAGGTGTGAAACTGTAGCATGGGGAGGAAAATGAGTATTTTGTCCAGGTTTGGATTGCAATAAAGGGTAAACATTGGACATCTATTTTATCTTTTCGACATTTAACCCTAGTCGATCTTCCTCTTCTCCAGGAGTTTGGAAAAAAATGGATAAATAGAGAACAAAATGTTGACGAATATAAAAATCCTATAATAACAAAACTATATGCGTAAATGAGAATTGAGTTGATGATTTCAAAGTATTCGTCTGGTGGACTTGATATAATCCCCCATAGGTTCCAAGGTTCATATATGTTTTACTTTATTAGAGCAATTTTCACTGTTTTAACCTTTTTTGTCGCTTTGTTTTTGTCTCCTTTTCTGGAACAATATATAGGTACTGTTGACGTAAAATAGCTATGCAAATAATGCTGAAGTTAGTGTAAAATAACAATCAATCATCCTTTCTTTGGCTGGCATTGGCCAATAGGATATCGATTTCTAAAAAAGGTCATCCCAGAGTGCAAAGGGAGTGAACAAGTATCATGGAAATAGAAGAGTACTCTCCCTTAGTTAAGAAATCCACAAGACACAGTCTTAGGCAACTCTTGTAATTACCGAAAAATTCCGCTTTCGCCTAAGTATTCAGAGCATATTTAACTATCTTCTTAAGTGTCCACACGATTCTTCAAGTCCCTCTGGTTAAATGCATGGCTTACGTAGTAATGCTAGAGCGACACTTACCAGTAGATGTGCTGGGTATTCTTGGATTGGTTGTTTAACGTCACTTTCACGATTATTTCACTTTTATGGCGAAGAAAAGTAAACCTTTTAAATACAAACGCGTGTATAAAAGATTGAAAGCGGAATTGACTGAGACAAACGTTAGAAAAAAAAACGGGTGAAACAAAAATTTAAATTTTTGTTTCGAGTATAGAAACAAGATATATCACAATCTCCAAAATCACAAATATTTTAATATGAGTATATGTCAAATAATATTAACAATTGACAGAAATTTATACAGAAGCATTGATAATTGTTTAAGCAAAGTTCTGAATTTGGTATAGCATGTTTCAGGAACATATTGATCTAAACCACAATAAAATCATCTTAAAGAATCTAAACATTTGCCCCAGGTTCATCGCTTCTTGTGACAAACTGTTGGAAGCCATGGGTCCAATTCTTATCCTCCGAACTGGGGTCCAAGGATTAGTCACAGCTTAATATCAAGCACCTTAGTAAAGTTGAGAATATATTCTTACCTCCACAGAATCAACATGGGGCGTATTATTGGATAACGACAGATAGAAAAAATAATAGCATTAACTTATTCTGAAGCATTTGCAGAATTTTAAATTTAACCATAAAATGCACTTGATTTGAAATTTGTTGAATATTTACTGTAATCATAAAATAAAAAAAAACTAAAGATAAAGGGATGAAATATGCTGACCACGTTTGGTAAACATTTGATCGATTACATTTTTTCTTGGAAGAGCTGCTACAAAATGAGTGGATTGCTGTTTTCAAGAAAAGTCCACATAATGCGATCAATCGAAAACCTCGTCAGGTGTTTTACATTTTTCTCCAACAGACCTATCGGGAAGGCAAGTGGATGTGTTGCTTTACCCAGTAGAGCAGTATAAACCACGAGGCATGACATCAACAACAAACAAACAAGGGATGAGGGAAAAACGACTCGACTACCGCACTATCTAAAATACCGTGATTTGCTGAAATGGGTCATTTTGATTCTGTTTTGAAATAGAGCATACTCTACGCAAGAGTAACCCAATGATATAACACTGGCATGAGCTGCCAAAATACGCACTTTTTTTCATAAATTTTGATTTTAGCGACAGTAAGAGGCTTTGGCGGTCACCTGAAACGAGGAAAATCTATACAGTCTGTAGGAACAGAAATAATGTTCAAAAAGTAATCAAGATTTTTTAAAAAACCTGAACGATAGTTTATTGTAAGCCTAAGTTAGTTCAAAACATTACTTTGGAGTACAGAAAGGAGTACAGAAAAACATTGTGGGCCTTGAGAAAAATAGCGGACAATTGCAACATTCTGTTTTCATTGAAAAAAAAAATCAACATTTAGGCAGCTTATGTCGCTTTAAGTGTTTTTGATCACTGTGTCTGCCATTATCGATACAGCCCCCTTCAGAAATTAGAACAAAATGAGAGTTTCTCACTCGATCGCCGTAGGTGGAAAAGTTGTATTTGCCGAATATCGGGGCCTTTTTCGGACAGATTTTGTCTCGTGTTGCTTATCAAAAATATACACCGTTAAGGCTGGAGGCATGGAAGAGGGTCCCATTGGGCACCACCCAAATTCACTTTTGACATTATCTAAGTTTTTAATTCGACCAATGCCCATGGGTGAATGATAAGGGGCAATCCTTATGCTGAGAGTCAAATATTATTTTTACGTTTCCAAGCTAACATTGTTTCACTTAAGGGACGAGATTCCAGTTTATTGATTTTGCATCGCAATTTTTTCATCGCTTCTCTCGGTGAATGATCCATGAACAGTCAAAAAAAAAATAACAAATGACTTTTGTCTATCTCGCGGCATTGCTTTCGCGTTTTGAGAGCTTATTACGTTACTTCATCCAATTAAACAAACTAATCTCGAATCATTGACGTTTAGCGCGGAGTTAAAAATTATTTCACTTATATGACGACGTAGCGAGGTTTTTTGGTTCATATGAGCATATTGGTATTATGGACCCCCCCCCCCATCATGGTTTGAACTGTAGTGATACTACCGTGTTCATTAAAGTCGCTTGAACTGCAAACAACTTTTGTATTCTTCATAAATCCTGAATTGAGGATTTGGAGTTCCTGCAAAGACGGGATGATTGGCCGATACAGTCTTTGACTTCTATGGATAAAAACAAAATTTGGAAAGTTCACAAAATTTGAGAAAAAAAAAACGAGACGAACGCGCATCCGTTTTAGGCTTAAGCTAGATCAGACTATTTCTGCCAAAATGTTAATTTTTCGGTTAAAAAATAATTTTTACAGGAATTTCAGAAGTCAAACGTCAACATATTTGTTTATCTGCCATAGTTAAAAAACGAAATTTAATTAGAACTGCCTATACTACTTTGATCAGATCATTTGATTTGACATTTGTCATCAATAGCTCTAGTTGCATAAGCATGAGTGTGAAAAATCATAAGCATCAAAAGTTTTAAAAGGTTGGTAAAACAGCTGAAGCTGAAGACTTAAACTTACAGCTTCCTGACATTCCATATTTTACTACAGAGATTGTCTCAGCATCATTTTGTTCTACTACCAATTATTGGACCAGCAGTTCCTTGCATCTAGTGCTATTGAACATAGCGTTGGATATAGGTACAATTGGACCAACGTTCTAACAACACGTTTTTTAACGGGAATATAAGAAATATATCAGGAAAGTGTCTGAAACAGTGTTAAATATTTTGGTATCGTTTGAACTGTAGGTTGTTATAATTGAGCAGCGTTTGTTCGAGCCACCAGACATATTATGAGCAACTAGATTGTTCATGATATTCGTGGTCAATAATGTTCATACTTAGGAAAACTGCAGCGATATGGCGGCGAAACAATATTCGAACACGTTGTTCTGAAAGTAGAAATAACGATGTCACGTAAATCGAGCAAAGGAAAGCTCCGCTGTTAGTTTCTGCGTAAATCAAGTTAAGCTACTACTGAAATACTATGTTATAAAAACAACAGTTCGAATTATTATATTCGGACTGGTCGATATGTCATTTCCTAATCGATAGTCAAAGTTCAGCGTATTTATAATAAGAATGGCAATTGCCTCATACATGTATGTGTATCTTTGTCCAATTTTGCTTTTCAAAATTAAGGAGAATAAAACATAATGTCTGCTGAAACATTTGTTACAAGTCAACAGAAGAGCTCATAGTATAAGTATTGTCAATGTTACAAAAATAAGTAAGTTTGACTAATAAGTTTTTCTACAAATTCCGACTATGATGTGAGGTAAACACTATTTGACAAATGTCATTCCAATTAAACAAATATAATCAGAAAATTAAAGTTAAAAGCAGCCAGATATCATAATGATATTGAAGAATAATGTAGACGATATACTTTAAATAAGAATAAATGAGACCCAAAATAAAAACATAAAAGTGAAAGACCAGCTGTTTATTTTACACCAAGGTGAACCACCACCGATTCTTAAAAGTCCGATACAAATGAAGTATTTGTTTGAATCTACTGAGTAACAATCAAATGTTTACTGAACGTGTCGGTAACACAACAGAATGCCCACATAATTCTAGGCATTCTGATCGAGTCTATCATCTTTCAATTAGCATCAACCAATATGCATAAAAGTCAACGAAGGGTTCTTTTGGTTTATCGTTCAATTCAAGATGTAATTTTATAGGCGCACGCTGACCCACATTATTTGATCTGATATCAAACATCGACATATTCAGTTCATTCATTTATTTTCTATGGAGTTACCGATAGATCAACAAGTTAAAGATATCCTTTGATGAGATTGGGATTACTTTTTTCTCAGCTATGGTCATCAGAAACTGTAATAACCCCGTGAGCCAAAAACTGAAAATGGATATCATTGAGTTATCTATGGTGGCTTAGATCTAATCATAAACATCGATCCAGATTTCTATTTTAGGGGGGTTACTGATTCATGTTCGGTATTATAATAATGTAGCATAAAAGTTCAAAACTGGAATGTTCAACCGACATAAATCAAGAAATCGGGTAGTGTCAAGCCTTTGATCTAGTGATACGATTTTAGAATAAAAAGTCATACAATATTAACAGAAACTCCAAAATAGCTGTATTTGTAAATATAATAAAGTACAAAGGGAAAGCTGATGATAAATACCTATGTTCTTTAAGAAATTGGATAACAGATGTGCTTTCATATTCGTGAAAAGCTCTTTCATTATGGGGTCTGTCTTAACAGGCAAGCGAACTTAGTACACTCTTAGGGAATAAGCTTCATATAGGCCGTTTTACCATTATTACTCCAATCATTGACTGGGCACCCACAGTAACACAACGTCCTTCATATAAGCTCGATATGAACATATATAGACGCCCGATTCTTGCAGATCAAGTGTCCTGATTGAGGTTTATGTAGAGGAAATTTATGATTGAGCTTCAGCAGAAAATGGAGGAAGGCCGACAGCAGATACATTAGGCCAAACACTGTAACAAGTAACTTGATAGACATACTTTCATCTTTCTGTGTTCTGCAAAGTTATTCTTAATCTCATCAAATATCTGTTGGATTTTAAAAAGATTTATTAAAACATTGGTCTGCCCCCTATATAACAATTAGCTATTTAAACATTTCCGCCCACAGACTCCATTGTGGGTTTAATGCAGATATCAACCGATGGAATTCGTTTAGAAAGACTGCGCAGAAGTTTTCGAACAACGGTTTGAAAACACAGAGCCTTAGAATCTCAACGGATAAACCTTGACTAAATTGTAGGTGTAGTAATAATACATTGGTTATTCCTCCGGTGGTGTTGTTTAGACAGCACAATGCTGGCACGCGCATACCACACTGTTAATCGATGGTATATGTAAGACTGCAAATTGGCCGAAGTCTTTGGAGTAAGTAAAACTGTGTTGTTTGAACGGCCGCGTTTATTTTAGCTAAAGGAGTTCCAAAACGACTCCCTGGGGACTCATGTGAATGAAGTTATGGCCTAGAATCTGTTTAGTGATAATGACATTTTTACTGGACGTGTCTGATAGGGAGCAAACGTCCTGTCTTTCCCATCAGTGTCTATCACATTGGTCGCTTTCGAATAATTGGATTTCCGCCTCGACAGCTTTTTACTTATAAAGTATTGTCTCTCGGAACAGGAGAAAATCTGTGTTAAAACATAATGATTAGCTGCAGTTTATCAGACATTTGACCTCACACCAAATATGTTGTGTGGTTGTATATTTTCTTGTTATAAAAACACTCAACGAACCAAACATTGCTATTAAGTGTGGCAATATGTTTATATATCAGACATGCTTTAAATGGCTTCATGGAATTCTGTAGTTTAAAATTTTTGCAACCTTGCTGTGCTGCTACACGTTCTTTTTCTGAATGTATCCAAATTGTAAAGGTTCATTCTGAAGTATTCAATAGTATGGCCAAAATCAACCTGGTACTGACGATTTATTTAGACAAACACCCATAGGTCGTCAAAACCTAACATAGTAAGTCGATGCTCTGTTTGCATTCATGAGCAAGCAACAATCGGCTTTAATTCCATTAGTAAAGCTTTTTAAATTGTAGGCACATTTGCTGGTGTAAGTTTTCAGGGATACAGGGATTCCCACTATGAACAAGGTCTATCTACAGATAATTTAGTTGGGTTTTAATGTATTAATATAAAGTCTTTATTTTGATGTTTACTATCTGATGAAAAACTCTAAAGAAACATTTGTATCTTATGGCCGGTCAACAGTTTTCTGTATAATGTTCCATTCATTAAAGCAACAATTGTTCCTCCTTTAATTAGAGAGTGCAATAAGGGACATAACTTTCTTTGATGAAAATTGAACGTATTGGGTTGCGGCTCTCTTACACTATTCACTAAGGCTATGAAAGTAAACATAGGTGATTACAGGTTATATTTCCAAAGTAGAACTCTTTAAATTAGAGAATCACTGTGAACCAGTAGAAGATTAGATATACTGGTTTCTTCCTCTAACTACTCTGACAAAGCACCAAATAAGTGACAACCTATAATATGTGGTACACCTATAAATCAATACAGAGGGACCACTTATTAATTTCGGTGATAGTCCGATGATAAAGACAAGTATAATCATTCAGAGATCGATATTACTCATCAATAATTAATTATTGTTAACATTCAATATCGATACTACCACTTTTCGTCCACAAACTAAACTTTTTTTGTAATAATTCATAACAAACTGGTTTACTCCAACAGGCACAATTATTGGATGCAGCTGGTCATCATTTACCTGTCTCACATTACACTGGTTGAAATCGAGTGTCGTTCTATTTCAGACCTTTATGCGTGGGTTTTTCGTATTCGGTAATTTAGTCCGAAATATCTGCGATGATGATGTAAGAGTTTTTCTGACAGATAAGCCATCATCATCGTCAGAACGCATTTGATCAATTTTCTGGGAATTTCTTGCCACCCTTCGAGGTGGCAAGACCATCTCTCGTTTCTCATCAAAAATATCAAGATTCTCTTCATAACTTTTGAAAAATAAAATTGCTAACCCGTACTTTGATGATTTCCCTTTCTTCTCGCACCAATCTGAAATCTGTATGTCGACACCTGCCATATATCTGCCCGGTTAAATCTCACATTGTACCAAACCTTTAATTTGGAAAAGTCGCCATTTGCATACTCTCATTGATACGTCGCTATATGCGCGAAAGGTCAACCTGTCACATGACTACCCACTAGCCGGCGATATAGTTCATTGGTCGTGTTGGTTCACGTGACTTCAGCAAAAAATACTACGCGACCAATGAACTATATCGCCTGCTTGTAGTCATGTGACAGGTTGACCTTTCGCGCATATAGTGAGTATCAATGAGAGTATGCAGATGGCGACTTTTGTAAACTAACGGTTTGGTACAGTTTGAAATTTAACCGAGCAGATCTATGGCTTGTGTCGATGTACAGACTTCAGATTGGTGCGAGGAGAAAGGGAAAACATTAAAGTACGGGTTTGTAATTTTATGTTTAAAAGTTATGTAGAGAATCTTGATATTTTTGATGAGAAACGAGAGGTGGTCTTGCCAGCCCGAAGTGTGTCAAGGAATTCCGAGAAAATTTATCAAATGCGTTCTGACGACGATGATGGCCTATCTGTCAGAAAATGTCTTACATCATCATCGCAGATATTTCGGACTATCGATAATTGTGCGAAGTGAATAGAACTAAATCCCTTTCAGACCTTTATGCTTGGTTTTTTCGTATTCGGTAATTGTGCGAAGTGAACAGAACTAAATCTAAAAAAATTCGCATTGCTAGTACATGTATCCAATTTATTACACTACTCAACCAGAATGTAATGATTGTACTTCCTAACCCAGCAGAGCTAGTTTTCATGATATACATTTTATATGTTACCTCATCCTAAATTCCTGGTCAGCAAACTTTTATTAGTCTTGTTTTCATTCTCAAAAACATGTTTTCACGTAATCCAAAGAGGGAAACCCAAAATTAAGAGATGTGTTTAATGCGGAGAGGAAAATACACAAATGTACCTAATTAATTCGACACAACATAAATTATATCTTCCGTAAATAGATTGGCATGTACCCAGCATGATGAAAATATATGTTCAGGATTTGCTATCGTTTAGCCTGAGACACAGCTTGCACTTGAACCATTTGTGTTCTTTTTTGTATGATTGTCCTTTACATATGAGTATCTCATTCAATATATCTCACAAGAATATTAAATGTGATGCGAACAGCTACTAGTAAAATAGATAAATTTAAAGTAATCTACGGCTCTTGAAATTCGTGATTCTGATATACAACATACCTGGCCCGATATAAGCATTCAGAATTATTTTTCTCACAAGAAATAATTACTAGCTTCAACTATTCTGAACCAAGAACTGACTTCTTGAGGATCAATGAGAATGGATTTCTTTGTTTGAATCGGTCCAGTTATAATCAACTGTTTGTCGGACGTGTCTGGGAGAGAGCTAATGCTCCTACTTTACTCTACTCTTCTGATCGTTGTGGTCATCATCTAGTAATTGGATGTCCGCACTGATGTGTACAGGTCATTTAAGCTTCTTCTTGTCCGTCAGAGGCAGCATATTTTTGCATTTTAATTGAGTGTTATGGCTCAGTAAATTATGCTTTTGACAGAACAGGAACGTCTCTCAGTATATGATTACATCCAAGACAAGTAAACTAGAGTTAAAAACACATCCACCAAAAGGCCTTGTAGTTGATCTTAGATGTGAAAAACGCTAAGCAGCAATTTGTGGTCTTCTGTTTATTGATTGGTTGATAACCAGCTAACTGGTAACCATAGTAACCACGCATATGAGCTAACTAGATCCATGGCACATCTCCATCCGAATATCCAGCCACGAATGCCATTACGGATTAGAACTTTACCTTTTAGGGAGATTTCTCAAATTAGATCGCAGAAGACTTTAATTTTATAACTATAGCCACGGTTGAAAATGGACAATGCTATTAACTTACCCATTACTGTACTCTGTACGTTAATTTAGATTCCAAACCTATGTCTAGTGCTATCAAACCATAATGTAACAATAGTCACACAATGACTTTGACGAGTGATGGCAATCAACAAAGGCAAACATACACTCCTCGATCTGTCAAATTATTCATGACCGTGGTATCCAATTGAACTGCACCGCATGCCAAGCTTTTTTTGTAAGACTAAGTGAATTAAAGAGATTTCCCCTAAAATGAATGCTTTTACTTTTCAGCCTTAATCCCAGACAGTCTTCCTATAAGACAGCAGTTTTGTATTTCGGAACTGTTAATACTTAGTTTGGCATTTTGATATATACACAAAGCAAAAAAGTTAAGCGCCCTCTGGAAAGTCTGCACGGACTGATACAATCATTGGTGTAGGGATATTGTTGGCAAACTGATATTGCAGAAACGATTGTGATCATAAAGGGCAACATCCTGCAGATTTTGTACAGGAGGCTCTTGGGCTTGAATGTTTCTGCCCATCCTATCCCAAATGTACCCTAAAAGATTCAAATCCGGACTCACGGCGGGCCACGGCAGAGTTGTTACAGCTTCGTTTTGGAAGTCCGCTATTACTGCCCGGGAACGATGAGGTCTGGCGTTGTCATCCATGTACACAGGTCTTGAGCCTAATGAGGGGTTCTCAAAATGAGGCACGACAACTGGTTGCAGGACCTCCTGAATGTACCGGCCACCTGTGAGGTTTCCAGGTCCAGTTTGCAGTCGTGAGAGATGCACCCCCAAACATTTACAGACCCCTTCCATACGGAACATATGGATGGATGGTCTTGGGTGTATACGCTGTGTTTTTAACCCCTACAAACCCTCGTTCGCCCATCGGTCATGTTGAGCAAGAAACGAATTTCGGCCGACCAATGGATTCTTCACCAGGTCGTCAAATTCCAACCTCGTCGTGCTAAACACCAAGCCAAACGTATCCGTTGATGGCGATCTGGCAATAGGGGGCGATTGAGGAATCTCCTGGCCCCCAGGCCTGCAGCTTTCAGTCAGTTTCTCACGGTTCTAGTGCACAGACGTCGGTTGGGTAGCCATTGCAGCTTAAAAGAAGGACTTGATGCAAATGGAGGACGTCGGATCAGTGCCCTATCTTCACGCTGTGATTTTACAGGTGGTCGACCCGAGCGTGGTCAGTCCGTCACAGCACCAGTTTCACCATGTTTTCTCACCAATCTGCTTATCACTGTATAACGATAGCCTAATTGACGCCCGATAGCTTTGTGCGACATCCCTGCCTACTGCATACCGACAATTTGCCATTTTGCTCCTCTGATATCCTCCTTTGTGCCATGTTCACAGTAGATGAGTCCACGTTGTATAAAACCGGCCTTAAGTACAAAACATTTAAAGGGGCATGAGCTGCCAAAATGTTGGTATTTTGACGTTAAAGCAGAATGTTGAAATTATTGGCTATTTTTCTCAAGACATATAACTCAGAAGGTTTTTAGTGCTTATGGTCTCGAAAATGTATGGTAAAGTATTGTTTTGAACTAACTTTGGCTTAGAATGAATGAATGGTCGTCCCGGTTATTTAAATTTTGTTTACTTTTGAACACGTTCAAGTTAACAGCAGCCAGATATCATACTGATATTGAAGAATAATGTAGACAATATACTTTAAAGGCACACTTGCCGCGAAAATTCAGAAGCCTGTTTACATTAAAAACAGTGGGCGGTTTTCTGTATTTTTTCCCAGACAGAAAAAGTTAGGAACTTTCTATTTTACCAGAAATTGAAAGTTTTGACATCATTTAGTATTTTTAATTTGAAATTGAAAAACAGATTTTTGAGGTACCCGTAATGTCAACAAACTTCGAACCTGATCGTGTGCAAAAGTGCAGCAATGGTTTGAGTCGTGTGGGCGATCTAACGACACAGTATACTTTTACGAACTTTATCGAAGAAATACATACTAATGATCGAGTAAGAGGGACTATAAAAGCCTGCCGAGTACAAACCACAGACAAAAAAAGCTTGAATGAGGGTAATCCAACACTTAAGTTAACCAACGCTGATCGGTGTTGTTGTTGTAATCGAGCTTCGATTCTTCGTTTGTTTTTCCCCGTCATTTATACATTCTAAACCTAATTGGACTTGCTGTATGTGTGCTATGTTTAATTTTAGTGGTTTTAGCTGTAGTAAGCTCGTGCAAATTGGTTTTCTTAACAAATGTCAAACAGGCTACGGCGGCAAGTGGGCCTTTAAATAAGAATAAATTAGACCAAAAATAAGAACATACAAGTGAAATATCAGCTGTTTATTTTACACCAAGGTAAACCACCACCGATTCCTAAAAGTCAGATACAAATGAAGTATTTGTTTGAATCTACTGAGTAACACTCAAATGTTTACTGAACGTGTCGGTAACACAACAGAATGCCCAACTCGTTCTAGGCATTCTGATCGAGTCTGGCATCAACCAATATACATAAACGTCACCGAAGGGTTCTTTTGGTTTATCGTTCAATTCAAGATTTAATTTTATAGGCGCACGCTGACCTACATTATTTGATCTAATATCAAACATCGACATATTCAGTCCATTCATTTATTTTCTATGGAGTTACCGATAGATCAACAAGTTAAACATATCCTTTGATGAGATTGGGATTACTTTTTTCTCAGCTATGGTCATCAGAAATTGTAATAACCCCGTGAGCCAAAAACTAAAAATGGATATCATTGAGTTATCTATGGTGGCTTAGATCTAATCATAAACATCGATCCAGAGTTCTATTTTAGGGGGGTTACTGATTCATGTTCAGTATTATAATAATGTAGCATAAAAGTTCAAAACTGGAATGTTCAACCGACATAAATCAAGAAATCAGGTAGTGTCAAGCCTTTGATCTAGTGATACGATTTTAGAATAAAAAGTCATACAATATTAACAGAAACTCCAAAATAGCTGTATTTGTATATATAATAAAGTACAAAGGGAAAGCTGATGATAAATACCTATGTTCTTTAAGAAATTGGATAACAGTTGTGCTTTCATATTCGTGAAAAGCTCTTTCATTATGGGGTCTGTCTTAACAGGCAAGCGAACTTAGTACACTCTTAGGGAATAAGCTTCATATAGGCCGTTTTACCATTAATACTCCAATCATTGACTGGGCACCCACAGTAACACAACGTTCTTCATATAAGCTCGATATGAACATATATAGACGCCCGATTCTTGCAGATCAAGTGTCCTGTTTGAGGTTTATGTGGAGGAAATTTATGATTGAGCTTCAGCAGAAAATGGAGGAAGGCCGACAGCAGATACATTAGGCCAAACACTGTAACTAGTAACTTGATAGACATACTTTCATCTTTCTGTGTTCTGCAAAGTTATTCTTAATCTCATCAAATATCTGCTGGATTTTAAAAAGATTTGTTTAAACATTGGTCAGCCCCCTATATAACAATTAGCTATTTTAACATTTCCGCCCACAGACTCCAGTGTGGGTTTTATGCAGATATCAACCGATGGAATTCGTTTAGAAAGACTGCGCAGAAGTTTTCGAACAACGGTTTGAAAACACAGAGCCTTAGAAAATAATCTCAACGGATAAACCTTGACTAAATTGTAGGTGTAGTAATAATATATTGGTTATTCCTCTGGTGGTGTTCTTTCGACAGCACAACCATGGCACGCACATACCACACTGTTAATCGATGGTATATGTAAGACTGCAAATTGGCCGAAGTCTTTGGAGTAAGTAAAACTGAGTTGTTTGAACGGCCGCGTTTATTTTAGCTAAAGGATTTCCAAAACGACTCCCCGGGGACTCATGTGAATGAAGTTATGGCCTAGAATCTGTTTAGTGATAATGAAATTTTTACTGGACGTGTCTGATAGGGAGCAAACGTCCTGCCTTTCCCATCAGCGTCTATCACATTGGTCGCTTTCGGATAATTGGATTTCCGCCTCGACAGCTTTTTACTTATAAAGTATTGTCTCGCGGAATAGGAGATAATCTGTGTTAAAACATGAATGATTAGCTGCAGTTTATCAGACATTTGACCTCACACCGAATATGTTGTGTGGTTGTATATTTTCTTGTTATAAAAACACTCGTTAACGAACCAAACATTGCAATTAAGTGTGGAAATATGTTTATACATCAGACATGCTTTAAATTGCTTCATGGAATTCAATCTGTAGTTTAAATTTTTTGTAATCTTGCTGTGCTGCTAGACATGTTCTTTTTCTGAATGTATCCATATTTAAAGGGTTCATTGTGAAGTATTCAAGAGTATGGCCAAAATCAACCTGTTACTGACGATTTATTTAGACAAACACACATCAGTCGTCAAAACCTAACATAGTAAGTCGATGCTCTGTTTGCATTCATGAACAAGCAACACTCGGCTTTAATTCCATTAGTAAAGCTTTTTAAATTGTAGGCACATTTGCTGGTGTAAGTTTTCAGGGATACAGGGATACCCACTATGAACGAGGTCTATCTACAGATAATTTAGTTGGTTTTTAATATATTAATTTTAATTTTTTTTTTTGATTTTTACTATCTGATGAAAAAATCCAAAGAAACATTTCTGTCTTTTGGCCAGTCAACAGTTTTCTGTACAATGTTCGATTCATTAAAGCAACAATTGTTCCTCCTTTCATTAGAGAGTGCAATAAGGGACATAACTTTCTTTGATGAAAATAGATCGTATTGGGTTGTGGCTCTATAACACTATTAAAGTTAACATAGGTGATTACAGGTTATATTTCCAAAATAGGACTCTTTAAATTAGAGAATCACTGTGAACCAGGAGAAGCTTAGATATACTGGTTTCTTCCTCTAACTACCCTGACAAAGCACCAAAATAAGTGACAAACTATAATATGTGGGACACCTATCAATCAATCAATCAATCAATACAGAGGGACCACATATTAATTTGGCGATAGTCCGATGATAAAGACAAGTATAATCATTTAGAGATCGATATAACTCATCAACAATTCATTATTGGTAACATTCAATAGCCATACTACCACTTAACTTTTCGTCCAAAAACTAAAATTTCTGTAATAATTGATAATAAACTGGTTGACTCCAACAGGTCCAATTATTGGATGTAGCTGGTCAGCATTTACCCGTCACATCACACTGGTTGAAATCGAGTGTCGTTCCATTTCAGACCTTTATGCGTGGGTTTTTCGTATTCGGTTATTGTGCGAAGTGAATAGAACTAAATCCATTTCAGACATTTATGCGTGAGTTTTTCGTATTTGGTAAATGTGCGAAGTGAATAGAACTAAATCTAAAAAATGCGCATTGCTAGTACATGTATTCAATTTATCACACTACTCAACCAAAATGTAATGATTGTACTTCTTAACCCAGCAGAGCTTCAGTGAAAGGATTGAGCTAGTTTTCATGATCCTCATCCTAAATTCTTGGTTAGCAGACTTTTAGTAGTCTTCTTTTCTTTCTCAAAAACGTGTTTTCACGTAATCCAGAGGGAAATCCAAAATTAAGAGATGTATTTAATGCGGAGAGGTAAATACACGAATGCTTTACTACACCTAAATAATCCGACATAACATAAATTTTATCTTCCGTAAATAGATTGGCATGTACCCAACAAGATGAAAATATATGTTCAGGATTTGCTAGTGTTTAACCGGAGACACAGCTTGCACTTGAACCGTTTGTGTTCTTTTTTGTATGATTGTCCTTGACATATGAGTATCTCATTCAATATATCTTACAAGAATATTGAATGTGATGCGAACAGCTATAGGTAAAAAAGATAAATTTAAGGTAATCTACGGCTCTTGAAATTCGTAATTCTGATGTAAAACATACCTGGCCCGATATAAGCATTAAGAATTATTTTTCTTACAAGAACTAATTACTAGCTTTAACTATTCTGAACTGACTTCTTGAGGATCAATGAGAATGGATTTCTTTGTTTGAATCGGTCCAGTTATAATCAACTGTTTGTCGGACGTGTCTGGGAGAGAGCTAATGCTCCTACTTTACTCGACTCTTCTGATCGTTGTGGTCATCATCTAGTAATTGGATGTCCGCACTGGTGTGTACAGGTCATTTAAGCTTCTTCTTGTCCGTCAGAGGCAGCATATTTTTGCATTTTAATTGAGTGCTATGGCTCAGTAAATTATGCTTTTGACAGAATATGAACGTCTCTCAGTATATGTTTACATCCAAGACAAGCAAACTAGAGTTAAAAACACATCCACCAAAATACCTTGTAGTTGATCTTCGATGTGAAAAACGCTAAGCAGCAATTTGTGGGTCTTCTGTCTATTGATTGGTTGATAACCAGCTAACTGGTAACCATAGTAACCACGCATATGAGCTAACTAGATCCATGACACATCTCCATCCGAGTATCTAGCCAGGAATGCCATTGCTGATTAGAACTTTACCTTTCAGGGAGATTTCTCAAACTAGATCGCAGAAGACTTTAATTTTATAACTATAACCACGGTTGACATTGGACAATGCTATTAGCTTACCCATTACTGTACTCGGCACGTTAAAGGAGGAGAAAACAAAAAAACAACATGCAATTGTATCGAACGGGCTCCCATAGACCATCGTATTCATATGTGTGAGTCTTGCACATGGTTTACGGTGTGAAAATACAATGAAAACGAATCTGCCATACAAGCTCGTGCTCGATCGTCAGTGGAGCGCGCCATTGACGGTTTGAAATTGACCGGGAAAAGTATTAGTAGATTACTTCCCTTGCGAGTTTACCATATCTTGTATGGTTATAACATACAATGTCAGCGGTAAGACTACCTTTTCTGAAAATTCTACAACAATCCCCACAAGTCGCGTAGACAACATAGGCAGCCTGTCACGTCTTCCCAAAAGGTTGATTTACTAGCCAGTGTACATTTCAGAGTTGTTAGAGTGTTCGTCTTCTCTTATTATAGCGCCCCTTACGCTAGCGAGTGACTGGTGGCCAGGCGTATGCTGATTGGCCGATCGAGACACACAGCTAAGCTCTGCTGTGAAGATGGCTGCCGAGACAGTCTAGACGTTCTCTGATAACGATTGTTAACTTTCTTATAGCACAGTTTGACGAGGAAAAATCGCAGAAATATGGTTTTGGTACCGTTAGAAAGCAAAATGTGTCGCGCCTGTACTGTTTTTACTTAGTTCTTTCCTTTTCTTCTCCTTTAATTTAGATTCCAAACCTATGTCCAGTGCTATCAAAACATAATGTAGCAATAGTCACACACAATGACTTTGACGAGTGATGGCAATCAACAAAGGCAAACATACACTCCTCGGTCTGTCAAATTATTCATGACCGTGGTATCCAATTGAACTGCACCGCATGACAAGCTTTTTTGTAAGACTAAGTGAATTAAAGAAAAAGAGATTTCCCCTAAAATGACTGCTTTTACTTTTCAGCCTTTATCCCAGACAGTCTTTCTATAAGACAGCAGTTTTTTTTATTTCGGAACTGTTAGTACTTAGTTTGGCATTTTGATATATACACAAAGAAAAAAGTTAAGCACCCTCTGGAAAGTCTGCACGGACCGATATAATCATTGGTGAAGGTATATTGTTGGCAAACTGATATTGCAGAAACGACTGTGATCATAAAGGGCAACATCCTGCAGATTTTGTACAGAAGGCTCTGGGGCTTGAATGTTTCTGCCCATCCTATTCCAAATGTACCCTAAAAAGATTCAAATCCGGACTCACGGCGGGCCACGGCAGAGTTGTTACAGCTTCGTTTTTGGAAGTGGGCTATTACTGCCCGGGAACGATGAGGTCTGGTGTTGTCATCCATGTACACAGGTCTTGAGCCTAATGGGGGGTTCTCAAAATGAGGCACGACAACTGATTGCAGGACCTCCCGAATGTACCGGCCACCTGTGAGGTTTCCAGGTCCAGTTTGTAGTCGTGAGAGATGCACCCTCAAACAATTACAGACCCCCCTCCGCCCATCGGTCATGTTGAGCAAGAAACGAATTTCGGCCGACCAATGGATTCTTCACCAGGTCGTCAAATTCCAACCTCGTCGTGCTAAACACCAAGCCAAACGTATCCGTTGATGGCGATCTGGCAATAGGTGGCGATTGATGACTCTCCTGGTCCCATGCCTGCAGCTTTCAATCAGTTTCTCACGGTTCTTGTGCACAGACGTCGGTTGGGTAGCCATTGCAGCTTAAAAGATGGACTTGATGCAAATGGAGGACGTCGGATCAGTGCCCTATCTTCACGCTGTGATTTTACAGGTGGTCGACCCGAGCGTGGTCAGTCCGTCACAGCACCAGTTTCACCATGTTTTCTCACCAATCTGCTTATCACTGTATAACGATAGCCTAATTGACACCGGATAGCTTTGTGCGACATCCCTGCCTACTGCATACCGACAATTTTGCCCCTCTGATATCCTCCTTTGTGCCATGTTCACAATAGATGAGTCCACGTTGCATAAAACCGGCCTTAAGTACAAAACATTTAAGGGGAAGAATACTGAATTTACGGTCACACATAAATTGCCACAATCGTTTAATAGAACATCATTATAATAATTAATTTCAGCATGGGGTGCTTAACTCTTTTCTTTGTTTATATGTTTTCTTTGCACTGTTTGTATAGTATTTGCCTGGAGATACGTTACTCTATCTTAAATATAAATCCTAATGTGTACATTGCGTCAGCTGGTCTTATAATTCCTTGTAACGGTATCCTTACTCGTTGTGTTTTCTATAGATACGTCAATGAATTGATGGTTATCCAAAACTTTGGGTACAATGCTCAGGAGTTGCAGTTTGTGTCAACCGGGAATTATCTTGTACAAACATGGTTTTGTGCATTTGTCAAACCTTGAACTATCGGACATTGAAATGCTAATTATCTTTAATATATGTTCAATCTCCTACTTTGCATGAACAGTTTTATGCAGACTATAGTAGTTTCTACCATTAAATGTCAACGCACATCGTTGCTGATCTATTTTAAGTTAATGTAGTTGAAAATGCTGTGTAAAACTAATGACTCTCAATATCAGACTAGGCTATTTTGGCTACGATATTCTCAATAATTCATTGCCAATAAATCTATTCTCCACTCTCTGTGCTTCGGAAAGAAGAACGTCAATTAATTCGAGTTTGAACTAGTGTGTTTTGGCATCCAAAATGCTTCAGGAGGCTACTTGACATAGTTAGACTTCTACCTCATAAACATTGATAGTAATGGAGCAATTTGCAGACTGCTCGTCAGTTCCCCATATTTAACCATATCATCCCTGCCAGCAATGTTTTGACATGGATCCATTAACAATCAACACGGTTTAGGTATTTTATTTGAAATCTTATCGCGTCTAAAGGAGTGCCGTAAACCCATTTCCCAAAATACACTCTATAGAAATAACACATTATCCCGGATTAATGTTAACACCAAGAAAAAAATCTCATATATTATCTCGCCGACATCTTTCAATGTAGCAGACGTGCTTGTATAGATAACGTTCGAAAAGTAGACATCATGTCTATATAAATATATCTTTCATGCTCTATGCTTAAAGTGGCATGAGCTGTCGAATTTCACACTTTTTTCATAATTTCTGATCGCCCCGACAGTAAGAGGTTTTAAAGGCAATCGAAAAACTAAATGATTGGCGTTGGAATGAGGAAAATCCATGCAGTGTGTGACCTATACGACCAGAAAACGTGTTCGAAAGTAAGCAAAATTTAAATAACCGGGACGACCATTCATTCATTCTAAGCCCTAGTTTAGTTCAAAACAATACTTTATTGTACATTCTGGAGACTAGAAGCACTAAAAAGCTTCTGAATTACACATCTTGAGAAAACTAGCCAATAATTTCAACATTATGTTGTAACGTCCAAATATCAACATTTTGGCAGCTCATGCCCCTTTAAGAAAAAATAGTCCCAAGCATTTGCGAAGAACACTTTCGATAAAATACATCATATTTCGTTATAAGAAGCAAATACTTTTGGTTTAGAGAAAACGTTTGGTTATGTTTTACAATTTTTCAATGATTATTAATACTTTTATGGGTAGGTTTATTATGTTGCTAAAAATAGCATGCACAGGTATAACTCTTACTCGAAAATCTATTTTAGTAAACTAAAGATTTTTGACTTAACTATTAAATTTGCTTTCAACATTTGCACTTTAGCATTTGCTTTAAAGTGGCATGAGCTGCCAAAGTCACACTTTTGTCATAATTTCTGATCGGCACGACAGTAAGAGGCTATGAAGGCCATCGAAAATCCAAATGAATGGCGTTGGGATGAGGAAAATCCATACAGTATGTGGCCTGTGCAAACCGAAAACGTGTTCGAAAAGTAAACAAAATTTAAATAGCCGGGACGACCATTCATTTATTCTAAGCCAAAGTTAGTTCAAAACAATACTTTATTGTACATTTTCGAGACTAGGAGCACTAAAAAGCTTCTGAATTATACGTCTTGAGAAAAATAGCCAATAATTTCAACAATCTGTTTTAACGTTAAACTATCAACATTTTGGCAGCTCATGCCACTTCAACTCACTTTCGGTGGAATAAAATTACCTAACAGTATTCAGCAAAAATATCACTCTACAGTTTACTGACCCACAATGTGGGTTTGTATCTACAATATTGCTATCATCTAATGATTTGCTGAGGACAACATTTGATCTTTATTTAAAACTTGGGGTGAGGCACTTAAACCTCGTATACGTCGAGCAGTTCTATTAAAACATTGACTTTAATAGAGATGGACTATCTGCAGATCAGGCAGCCTCCGTATGCATCCTGTCTCCAAAAAGCAATGCTTGTTTTCCAAGGTTTTGTGTTGCAGTTTTAAACAAAAATAGTGTTGCATATTTTAAATAAGTCTGTTAATCAAAGACGTGTGGATATTAGTGTTCAGCTGTGCGGCACAGAGACATATACTTAAAACTGGTGAATCATTAACCCTCAAGAGACTCGGTGCCAGTTAATTAGCGGATTTTACAGGTTTCTACTGATTGATTGGATAAAAGTGATGGTATTATAATGTTGAACCATAGTGATGTTATACTGGTAATGTTGTCTAAGTCGGGTATGGTTTGTTTGAGCCGTGCTTCAATGAAAAGCCCCGTCTCATTGCGAGATTATAAGAGCTGATAGTGTGATACCTACACCACCAATGTCCTTTTGTCTGAAAATAAGGAAGACGACACTGTGAAATACAATCTATGAGGCTTTCCTTCTCCTCTATTGGTGTTTTGTTGTGACACGATACAGCTGTTTAGAAGCATTTATAAGATAAGAATAATTGAGATTAATGTTATGAGGGAAGTAACGACAGACCCTCAAATTATATGCACAAATGTTGATTTATATAAAAAAAATAACACACAAAGAAACAGATGTGAACTGTCTGACAACAATCCCATACATCATACTTGTAATCAAGGTATCTAGGAGATCGCGTTTTCTCGCATTAAAACGCATTGATAGTGTGAACTTGAGGCTTTAGTGACACGGATTTTTTTTTGCTTGAGAGAAATAAATTAAGTATCGCTGGTGTAAACGATCTATACAAAGGGCAGTATATAACGCATGTAAGTTGTCAACGTATGTGATTTGTAGTATAAAAAATGGACTTTCTCTTTACCCCTTGGCTCGCTAGCAGCAGCTAGGAGTCACAAACATTGGACAAACTTCACCATTCTTATTGTTCCATTCCGTTTGCAGATACTACAAATCCCACTGTGAGAATGGGCTTTAAGTAATATTCACGGCGTCCATTCCAAGCTTGGAGAAACGGTTAGATCAACTGTATATATCTCATAAAAGTTTGCAGAAATACACTTGTCTAATTGCCCATCGCCAAAAATAGTGATCACATCGGAACTGACATACATTATTAAAGGCACACTCGCCGCGAAAATCCAGAATACTGTTTAAACAAAAAGGCAATGGGCGGTATCTGTATTTTTCCAGACAGAAGAAGTTGGGAATTTTCTATTTCTACCAAAGATTTAAAATTTTGGCATCATTTAGTATTTTTAATTTGAAATTGAAAATTAAAATTGTTAGGTACCCGCAATGTAAACAAATTCCGAACGCGAACATGCGCACAAGCCTCCTAATGTTTTGAGTCGTGTGAGTAATCTAACGGCACAGTGTAATTTTAAGTTCTTTATCTGAGAAATACAGAATGATGATCGGTTAAGAGGGACTCGAAAGGCCCGCCGATAAATTTTAGAGTGCAAACCGCTGACAAAAGGCCTGAAATGAGGGTAATCCAACTTTTGAGTATACCAACACTGATCGTTGTTGTATGTAATCGGGCTTCGATTCTTCGTTTGTTTTTCACTCCCATTTATACATTCTATACCTGCTTTGGCATGTTTTATGTATTCTTTGTTTAATTTTAGTAGTTTTAGTCGTAGTAAGCTCGTGTAAATTGGGTTTCTGAACAAATGTCCAATAGCCTACGGCGGCAAGTGGGCCTTTAGGTTTTTTTCTCGATTTCTTGTCTTTCCATACCATTGAAAAATAACACACAAATACATCAATATATACTTAGCGCCATTAAAAACGCACAGTTGAATTCTATGTTTCTACCCCAGTAAGGCTATTGACCATTTACGTTTTGTTGTTTATTGTTAGTTCGATTTGAGTTGCAATAACTGGATAACCTGTGGTGTTCCCGACCGCCTGTCGTGAACATTACGCAACATTTCCTAATAACGTCCATTGAGTGTTTCACCGTCACCGAGAACAGCTTACAGGGCTTATTTGTCGTGGGTTCAACACTTTACACGAAGCTCAGCATAAAGACGAAAAAAAATCAGAAAACGTTACTCAACAAAGACACAACAAAGGGAACGTGCCATTGGCATGTTACAGGCGGGTCTCAGTTGTGCCGCCGTAGGACGTCACATGCAGTGTCATCCCTCCACAATTAGTCGCCTCGGAATCAGGGAACATGAAACTGGCAATGTTGCCGACCGATGACGCCCTGGTCAGCCAAGAGTCACTACAGCCCGCCAGGATCGGTACATCGGTTTGTTGCACACACGTGACCGATTTCGCACCGCGACACAGACTGCTCGTGAGACAGTGGGAATTGGAAGGCCCAGGGTAAGCCTCAGCACCATCCGACGCCGTCTCCAACAGATACAGATGCATCCCCTACCGAGGGCTCATATTGACACCCGCCGCACGCCAAAACCGTTTACGATGGGCTCGAAATCATCAGAGCCCACACTCTGCAAGGTTGACACAATACTTCTTGCAACAGAATAATGTGAACATCATGGAATGGCCAGCTTACTCCCCCGATCTATCGCCCATAGAGCACTTGTGGGATCAGCTTAAGAATGCCGTTGCACAACGTCAACCCAGGCCACGCAACCGACGTGAATTGATCCAGGTAGTGCAGAACAGTGGGGCCGGATCCCACAGCACAGAATAGCCACACTCATCAGGTCCTTGCGTCGCAGATGTACTGCTTGCGTTGATGCCCGAGGTGGACATACCCATTATTGAATGACGACACCTTCAATTTCTGTATGAACAATACGTTTGCAAGGAATAAAAGTCACCAGGGTTTCACATATTGTCAATTCTTTGTCTCATTGTGACCAATGCCTTGTTCTTCAATTTAAAAGTAATTACAATATTTTATACTTGACATTTTTCAAAATATTTTACATTCTTTGGGTCGTGCGTTTTTAATGGCGCTAAGCATACATACAAGATTGTCGAGGATGTTTTCTGAAAAAAGAAATGTATAATGAATGAATAAAAAAGATGAATTTATTATATCTCATCCTGTCATATACACAAATCAAGTATATTTAAACAGTCACGACTCACATGCTCGTGCTTAGCTACAAAGTATTCCATCATCTTTTTTTAAATAGATTAATTTTGAGATAATTTAAAGATGTAACTTGGCGATCTTTGTGCACCACTAGGTGTCTCTACCTTACAAGTAAGTGGAGGTAATCCAAAATAGAATACTTAACGGTAAATTTGGAGCTTTATATTTTTATTCTGCAATTAAAACAACCAGACTTGTCGCATCATTGTCCTGATGGCTATACATTCCGGATGCAGCAGTTAAAATCCAGTCTGGTTGAGGTCATCAAAACAATTGACGTAAAAATGTCGAGTTACTTCAGACAATTTCTCAAACAGAGATTGGTAGGAGATTTGTATAGGTTTGTCTGCTCGATTATTGAAATCGATCATTGGAGGGTCGGATTTTGTAGTGATTGGGATCAAGGTAGTATGCACAAGATCGCTTGAGTTCCGTTCTGAGCGTCTCACGGAAATTGCTTATTGAGCAACGTCGCTAAGGTCAAAGGATACGAATACATTAGGCCCAAAACCGTGTGGATTGTAATATAGCCTGTTACAGAAGCAACCCTTTTTAGGGTAGAAAAGTTGAAGGGTTTCGGGTTGCCAAAACTCCAAGATCTTAGATAACCGCAGATTTGTTCAGAGGATATTTTTTGGTTTTTAAATGACCCCATTTGTTTAATCTGTATTGGTGTATTGTTTTTGTATTATTATCCGATCAGCTCCGTCAGTACGTTGTCTGTTTCTGTAACTTCCGACAATTCAGAGAGCTCCGTTGACAAATTCTCTCGTAGAATTTCGGTTGTTTATCATATTTGCTTGTTTATCATCTGCATGGTATATTCGCAAGATGAACGTGGAAATACATATGCTTAGGTACTTAGCCCTTGATTAAAATTTGGACTGCAAAGGAACCGCGGCAATTCTCAGTCTCCCCTCCAACGAAGTAGTAGAAATTACACGTTTAATAAATGTGTTCGTACATTGAAACTCTGAGAACATTTTATTACAAAAAAGTCGGATTTAAACAAATGTCTTTGCTTAGATTATGGACTGCATTGGAGCAGAAGTTGTTGAAAACGGGCGAAATATCCACTCCATCTTCATGTAGATCAATTTTATCCCTATAATACGGGATTCAAAGCAAACAAACAAACCCATTGTTTAACAACGATATTATTAGACGCCCTTCCCTGGGTATATGGGTGGATAGTAGGCTTCAGATCTCAAATATATATTCGGGTATATTTGAAACATTTGCGTTTCTTTTAAACCCCTTGAGAAAGCCAGTGTTTGGATATCAATGAATAAGAAAATCTCAGATACTCAACCTTAAGATGTACTACTGTATTAGATATCACTTGCATGTGTACGTCATAAAAAACCAAAGTCGAAAGTTTCCTAACATTGCTTTGAAAAGCTCATGTCATCTATTGTAAAATATATACCTGTATTTTTAGTAGACTGTGTACAGGATGAATGCAAACCTTGTTAATGTTAGACAAAATTTATTTTGCTTAGATACTATGACGCAGGTGGATTTTTTTTACTCAATCGCCGTATGTGGTACTAACCAAAGGTCGGGGGTTTCCTCTGGACGAAGAGTCCGACTTCCTCTCCCACTAAACATGGCAAACCCGACATTTAAGTGAAATAATCCAGAGTGCACCGTTAAACGTCAATCAGGAGAAAATGTAGAATCCACACATTTGGTAATGTGGCAATCCCCTATTTAACTCCTTTTGTCAAATTATTATGGCTTGTAAACATTTTTGAGAGTTCAGATTTTTTGTATACAAGTTTGAACCAAAATTTAGCAGAAGTGGATGTTTCTTCTGTTAGCCTTTGGCCATATTTACCATTTAAGTAAATATTCATATCTGGAAATGGCTTTAGGAAGTATATTCTCTGCCAGTATAACAGAGAAGCGTCGATAGTCGAAATGGGTTTCCCGATCTCTGTAATTAAATAAGACGATATGGGATCCGTGTGGCTCAACTTAAGCATCGTGTGGAATAGACCGTTTTCGATCTGACGTGGACTTGAAAGCTTACCCGTTTGTAGACACTTATCCTGGATCACGACCGGGTATTTTATTCTGAAGGTCTTGGTATTTGTTTAGTTTATTGATCCTAGAATCTTCCCTGGTCATTTATGTTTGCGCCGAATTGGCATATAGAGTAATATGGTATTAAACAGTGTAGTGAGCATCGAAATTCCCCGTTCCCCTGTCTGTTTTGAAATATTGTTACTATGGCGAATAAATTCGAATGGTCCAGTGAACCACTTCGTATTTCCATCAGCCTCACTAACAGTACGTCAGTGTAAACCCGATAAAATAATGAATTATTTACTGATGATTTAACTAATTTTCGTTTCCGATAAGAAATTGCGCCTGCTTTCATTTCACGGAACGCACAACTTGAAAAATCTAAAATACGCTTTGTGAACGAATGTTCGTCCGGTTGTGTAATATTTCCACGTCGAACTCTTTTTAAAATATTTGGTAGGCGAGCATTGTATAATTTTGGAGTTGGTTGACAGATGATATATTTAAAAGTGGGATGTTTTAGCGGAGATTTAGCTCAGCTTATGTTGCCACATTGCACAACATTCTGTTTAGTTGCAAAGTAAAATGGTATCGACAGTTGCATTGATTACTTGATTTTCATCATCAATATCAGTTTTCTGGCGAATCACCAAATAGAATCCTGATACATTACTAAAAGATGCCAGACATATGATACATTCAGACGCCAATAACACTTTAGCAATTATCTGTTGCCTATCATATACATTTTTCAATTGGCTAGAATGGGTAATTTTACTGAAGGTCAGTTATGTGATTTACTCAGTTCAGAACTAGTGGCCAGGGAGTCCGTCAATAAGTAAGATAACAGTGATTAGAGCTTGATGGCTATGGTCGCTTGCATAGGATAAACAATGCTCTTCGCAATGTAACTATAGTTTCAAGGATTTAAGTGGTCTTAAAACTACAGTTGATACCAGTAATTGTTCCAGAATGATTGTTCTACTGTTTCAACCAAACTATCTAAAATGTTTTATTTTACTCAAAGCAATGATCCCAACAAAAGCATCAACCAGGTAATTCACTTTCATCGCCTACTACCAATCAAAGTATTCAAGTACTACTTAAAGCAATCCCTAATCTAATTTTCGCATAAATATAATGACCTGCAATTACAGTTTCTTGTATATCTTTAAAAGGTTTAATAATAATAGTCCAAAGAGAATAAGTAATCCACACGGATGAACGTTGTTAGTTGTTGCATCACATTTGCTCCTGTAAAGTTTTCAGACATATATAGCGGAGAATTGACAGTTCGTCTGAGCTTTATTAACATATTAAAGTATCAAAGGGTATGGATACTATTTACCCAAACGTGAAGCTTGCTAATTTCAGTCCCAATTCTGAGGAGTATCCTTTGTGCGCTCAAGAGATCAAATGAAGTAAAGTAGGGACTGAAAGGTAGTTTAAAAGCTGATCCATAATTTAAAGGGGCATACAATCTAACTGGTTATTCCCGGTCTATTAAAAGTTTTCCTCATACACTGTAGTATTAACTATATCCGGCTTATTACACCATGGTGAAGTAGACTGAATTGGGGCTCCTCAAACCTCCTCACAATATTTCATACGCCTTTATACGGTTATCAAGATACTATTGTCAACAGAATTGCCTTTGCGCAGAATGTGCTAGTATGAAATCACCTGTAATAAAGTATTACTACTCAGGACAAGTATATTTAAGTGTTAGAAGTGCAATGGACAAGCACATGTATCCAGTCTACCAGTTCAACTATATCAAATAGCATATGTTCATATATTATTGGTTATACGCTTCTTTTTAATTTTAGAAACATGAATATGTTGCTTAGAACACTCTAGATTATATATTACCGACGTACTGTGCTATAGATAACGTAGCACGTTAGGCGTATCACTGTCTGTAGCTGTCAGTGTCATGTATTTTTTTTTTTTAAATTGCCATTTACTGCTTTCTACCACGTTTAGTAAAGTTTAATTATGACATGGGGTTGTTTTTAAATCATGAGATGTCCGGAGATGAGTGTTAAACATTTATTTATTGTTATCTTTATCGTTTATAGAATAACAATTATACTAAATAGTGATATGACAATCGATAGCTTTTGCGAGACATTTTGGACCATTTTTAGATCTTTAAGTATGCCAAGAAGAGCTTATAGTCAAAGTTATAGTGATATTTGTAGAGATTGTTTATTTGTTTAATATAATGTCAAAATTCATATAGGGAGCTTTCACTTTCCAAATATATTTTAAAATCTGTAATAATGAATACCCGCTTGCTGTCTTAACAACAAGGCCATTTAACATGATCCAAGGGTAAAGCCCAGACGTTAAACGTCCATGGCCCATATGTGAACACAACGATGCATTGATTCTTACTATACAACCAGGTTTTGATAACTGTTATGGATATCCCAAAAGCAGATTACATGCTCTTGTCGAAGAATTTGTCCTTTGTTCATTGCTTCTGATCATCTGCCAAACTTTGTTTTTATGCTTTCTGGTGGACATGTGTGGGAACTAGACAGAAAACCGTCTTATACCCTAAACCATTGTCTTCGTATTGATTCTGACGTGGTGTGCAAAATGGACAGGATTATATTTGTGACGTTCGAAAAAAGCAAATTAACGTTAAGGAACATAGTTGTTTTCTTCGTGTTTTAGCTAAGCTTTTATCCTTGGCTACTTGAGTGTAGTTCTCTTCAGTCTGTAAGCTGGTTAATCGTCACATTCGGATGGTTGTGTTTGGCAGTTGTTATTGACTGGAGGATACATTTACTTGTAGGAGTTCCGTTCTCTATAAATATATATTTTCGGTTTAGAAGATGCTTTTCGCGACGTTGTTCAGTCGTATTGCGTCATAGCCAAAACGAGCACGATTCCGACGTCAGATTGATCCAAAAACTCAATGTAACATCATTTTGCCATACGCAGAGGCTACTGCGCATGCGTCAATCCTTAAGCCGAAAGGGTATATTGCGTCATAGACAAAATCACGCCATTTCAACGTCAGATTAATCCAAAAACCTAACGTACATGCAGTAGCAATTTGCCATACACCGAAGCTACTGCGCAAGCGCCAATTATTAAGTCTATAGGGTGTCTACTATTTATAACTAATTTCTAAATACACCCATATTATGATTTGGTCAATGTGTTACCCTGCGTACTGTTGCACAAAAATGTGTCCTGAGATGTAATATTTAGAAATACTGCAGACTTTTTTCGTATTTAATCCTGGTAGATATACTTTTTGTCCCCCGCCACGTAAGTGGAAGGGGGACTTGGAAATGCTGCCCGTTCGTCCTTCCGTCCGTCTTTCCGTCCGTCTTTCCGTCCTTCCGTCCGTCTTTCCGTCCGTCCTTCCGTCCGTCACAATTTCTTGTGAACGCGATAGCTTAAGAACGGCAAGATGCAAATCTTTCATTTTTGGTATATAGGGACACATTAGAGAGACCTTGGTCAAGTTCGATTTTCGGGGATGTCAACCTTTTTTTTTAGGTCACAGAGGTCATCGAGGTCAAAGTCTGAAATTTGCTTGTGATCGCGATAGCTTAAGAACCGCAAGATGCAGATCTTTCATTTTTGGTATATAAAGACACACTTGAGAGACCTTGGTCAAGTTCGATTTTCGGGGATGTCGACCTTTTTTTTTTAGGTCACAGAGGTCATTGAGGTCAAAGTCTGAAATTTGCTTGTGAACGCGATAGCTTAAGAACTGATAGATGCAGATCTTTCATTTTTGGTATATAGAGACACATTTGAGAGACCTTGGTCAAGTTCGATTTTCGGGGATGTCAACCTTTCATTTTTAGGTCACAGAGGTCATCGAAGTCAAATTCTGGAATTTGCTTGTGAACGCGATAGCGTAAGAACCGCAAGATGCAGATCTTTCATTTTTGGTATATAAAGACACACTTGAGAGACCTTGGTCAAGTTCGATTTTCGGGGAGGTCGACCTTTTTTTTTTTAGGTCACAGAGGTCATTGAAGTCAAATTCTGGAATTTGCTTGTGAACGCGATAGCATAAGAACCGCAAGATGCAGATCTTTCATTTTTGGTATATAGAGACACATTAGGGAGACCTTGGTCCATTTTCGGGGATGTCAACCTATATTTTTAGGTCACAGAGGTCATAGACGTCAAAATTCTGGAATTGGCTTGTGAACGCCATAGCTTAAGAACTGCTAGATGCAGATCTTTCATTTTTGGTATATAGAGACACATTAGAGAGACCTTGGTCAATTTACATAAATCAGATCACACTCCCACAATCATTGAACATCATATATATGGTGATTATATCCAATGTATAATGAGCAACTAGTTTCCAAACAACATTTATGGCGGGGGACCTGCTAGCTACTTGGCTTGTTTAGAATTTGTTTACATTTTCTTAAAAATAATATGATTGATTGATCGATGTTTTACGCCGCACTCAAGATTTTTTCAGTTACTATATAACTTACATTATAAAGTGAAACATGGCGGAAGCAACTGGTGAGTGAGTGAGGGCAGCTTCGGTTAATTTCCCGTATTCGCAGAGGTAATAGTCATCAACTAACCAAAAAATGATGTATTCAGATTATGGAAGATAGACAAATTTCTTTCACCTTACAATTTTATCCAGCTCCTATAAACACTGAAGCTAAAATACTCCTCAATATTGCTTGTATCAGGCAACAACAACAACAACAACAAAACAAGTACGGACATTAGTATCCTTCGTGTAAGACGCACCAATTATGGACAACCCAACCGATGACTCCCGCAAGCGAGTGAGGACGGACAGCAGTGAGAATTTGGATATGTCACAGAGACCTCTCAAACGTCAATCTTCACTGCCTGATATCAGCTCCCTTTCTCAATCAAACGTACAAGACATCGTTAGTCTTTCTCAGCCAGCAACATCGAGAGGTCGGAAGAAGAAGTCCGTGCCCCAACATACCCCCATATCGTTAGGTGACTTAATCAACTCCACTATATCCAGTACCAGCTTCCTGGAGAAAATTACACCTGCCATCGCCCAAGCCCTCCAACCTGTTCTTAAAGAAGCCATTCAAAAAGCCGTCTCCGAGTCCATCACTACTGCCATTGCCCAACTAACCACTGAGTTTGAAAACAAACTGATCAAGCCTATCCGTACTGAATTGGAAGAGAAGGACAAAGCCATCACCGATTTGAAACAAGAGGTAAATGACGTTAAATTCCAATTAGATGAACTTGAACAATATACTCGTAAAAATAGTATACGTCTCATAAAATTCCCAATGGTTGAAAATGATATTCCACAAACCGAAAATATTGTACTCAGGTTTTTCTCAACCAAACTGGAAACTAACATTCTGTCCGAGGAGGTCGCTGCCTGTCATATACTTGGTAAAATTAGAAACGGTTATGCTAACATTATCATTAAATTCAACAGCCACAAGACCAAGATCCGAGCCATGGCCAACAGACGCAAGCTGGCAGGCACCCAAACCCTACTGACAGAGGATCTAACTCGTAGAAGACACTTAATGGTTCAAAAACTTCTTCAGATGCGCAAAGACAGCCGAATCTTTTCCTTTTGGACTAGGGATGGAGTCTTGTTTGTAAAGCAACTAGAGCGGGGACCAGTTCGTAAAATAATCCATGAATCGGATCTCCAAGAATTATTCTCCCAGTGAGTGACAGTTAAGGTTGGTGGATCAACGTTGTTCCCTGATCTTTTTTGTGTGTTGTGATCAAACTCTTATCTTGAAATTTGCACCAGTCCAGTAAGACAGTTCCTCTATGCATTGCTCCAGTATATATATTTATGAACACTAAAACATAGTAAAGGTACACTTCATGTAAATCCATATCCTCAAAAAAAGTTTCACTTGACATTGTAAATGGACAATTTTTTTTTTTTTTGTTACGATAAATGTTTTACCGCAACTTTCTCTTGGTGAATTACTCTGAATTCAATTTTTGGTTAAAATCGGGAAAACTAAACAGTGATCAGAAGCAACAACACTGATGCCTACTTATGGCTTAACAAGTTTATTGTTTTGTTCTTTTGTCTTTTCTTTTTTTCTTCTCCATTTGTATATTGAACTGGTTTTATCTGTTTTTGGTCAACTTTATGCTTTAACTTATGTCAGCAAAATGTATTTTAATATCAGCTCAACCTGCAGTTATTGGCGGACTATTGTTGTGCATGGTAACTACTTCAAAGATGTTGTCAAATTGATCTTTAATGGATTGTAACTTGAGTATTTACCGTGCGGCAATAGGCCTTTTTAACGGCAGTTTGAGACCCCCCAACACCAATATTCTTAACCGACAAACTAATTTAAATGTGCTACATGTACTAACACTTATCACATTACTCTTGTCAATATTACTACCACCAGTAATTATATTATTCTTGTCACAATTGCTACTTAAAATAAGTGGTGACATTGAAACCAATCCTGGCCCGAGAACAACTAACGTTCACGAATTACGAATATTACACTTAAATATCCGTAGCCTGCGAAACAAACTTGACTATGTCGAAGACATATCTGAAGAATTTGACATCATTTGCTTAACTGAAACAAACCTAGATTTTACAATCAGAACAGAGGATCTTTATATAAACAACTCTGGAACTATTTTCAGAAAAGATCGTAATAATAACGTCCAAAATCCTTGGGGTGGCATCATTGTTTATGTTTCTGAAAATTTGCGATGTCAACGGCGTTGCGACCTAGAATATCCAAACTTTGAAACCTTGTGGTTACAAATTGACAATACACCAAAACTGCTCTTATTAAATGTCACATATATTCCGCCTAGCAGTCCTGGGAACATATACGACCAATTTCAACTTTCTCTAGAAAACGCCCTTGACATCTGTTCAGAGGTAATTATTTTAGGCGATCTTAATGATGATCTGTTGACTGGTAACGGTAGATTTCTAGGAAACATTATTAAAAACTGCAACCTTTCTAATATTATATCGGAGCCCACTAGGGTAACCTTACTAACTGGAAGTCTTCTTGACCCGGTCATTGTATCGGACTCGATTTCTGTACATGATTGTGGAGTTATTCGTGTCTGTCGAGAAATTAGCGATCATGATGCCACGTATACTAATATAGATTTCTCCTACAATCTTGACCATGCATTCGAGAGAAAGATTTGGATTTACAAAAATGCTGACTGGGCTAAATTTAATGAATTGATTTCTTCCCACGACTGGGATTATCTTTTCTCCCAGTCAAATGATATTGATGATTGTTGCATTAAGTTCACAGACACTTTCCTCCAAATAGCTGAGCAATGTATTCCTTCATATTTAGTAACAATTCGGCCAAAGGATAAACCATGGTACAATACTGAGCTCCGTCGAACATCAAGAAAGCGCGATAGATGTCGAAAAAAGGCCCTAAAAACCGGTAAAGTGTCAGATTGGTCCAAGTACAAGAAACTTAGAAACCATGTAAATAACATGAAGAAATATACTAAAAATAATTATTTTGACAATCTTGAAGACTTACTAACGCAATCGCAAAACACTGATCCTAAGTTTTATTGGTCAATTCTTAAACCTTTTATTGCTACAAACTCGAAAAGTGACAGTATACCCCCACTTTTAGATCCATCAGATATGAACGGTAGATACGCTACTTCTGAGAAAGATAAATCCAATGTACTAAATGATTATTTTTCATCCGTATCAACTGCTGAAGACCATGCTATTCTTCCAATCTTCCCAACTCAATGTGATGTAAAACTAACTACAGTTAACTTTGATATTGATGATCTAGTATACTTTATTAAATCCCTTATTACAAAAAAGCTGTTGGTCATGATCGCATTAGCCATTTGATGCTGAAGAAAGTTGGTTATTCAATAGCAGCTCCCCTTTATCAATTATTTCAATTATCAATTAACAGTGCACGCTTCCCAACGATGTGGAAAATGGCAAATATCATCCCGGTCTTCAAAAAGGGCGACAAACATTTGCCAACCAATTATCGACCAATCGCTTTATTAAGCTGTGTTGGAAAACTTATGGAAAAAATTGTTTTCAGATCAGTGTACAACCATTTTGTTTCCAATAATCTTTTCTACCATTTGCAAGCAGGGTTCCTACCGGGTCACTCTTGTACACTCCAACTCATCGAATTATATCACAGTCTCTGTTTTTCTTTAGAAGAGCGACAACCTGCATGTGTAGCCTTCTGTGATCTTTCAAAGGCTTTTGATAGAGTATGGCATCGCGGTTTGATTTTAAAACTTGAATCGTATGGTATTGATGGGAACTTATTAGAATGGTTTGTTAGTTACCTTTCAGATCGCCATCAAAAAGTCGCTCTGAGAAATGAACAATCCCTTACCAAGACGACCAACACTGGAGTTCCCCAAGGGTCGGTACTGGGTCCACTTTTGTTCCTTATATTCATAAACGACCTCAGTCTGAATGTAAGAAGTACCGTTCGCCTGTTTGCAGACGACTCCTCCCTGTTATACTCCTCGACAGACTTAAATGAGACTGAATTTCAACTGAATAGAGATCTTCAAACTATATTAGACTGGTCTAAATCATGGCATTTACAATTCAATTTCGAAAAAACTGTCTTAATGCTTTTTACAAATAGACAGATTCCATACCCTCCTTCTGTACAGTTTGGGAATGTTTTATTGAACTACTCATCACACCATAAACACCTTGGTCTAATCTTACAGAACGACTGCAAATGGCAGACACACATCGATAGCATAATAGATGCTGCAAGCAAAAGAATAGGATTAATGCGTAAAATAAAGTACAAAGTAAATCGAAATGCGTTGTCAAACGTATCTTAATTATATACGCCCTATACTCGAATATGCGTCCCCTGTCTGGGACGGATGCACGGCTGAACAATCGGAAAGCTTAGAACAAGTTCAACTAACAGCCGCGAGAATCGTTACCGGTTTACCCAAATATGCATCCCGTAACTCTCTGTTGTTTGAAACTGGTTGGGAAACACTAGCTTCGAGACGACGTAAAGCCAAATTAAGTTTGATGTATAAAATACAATACAATACCACTCCGGAGTACGTGGCATCTCTCTTACCCCCACTTGTTGGGGACACCCCTAGGGGTTCCTCACTGCGGAATGCCGATTTGTATCAAGTTCCATTCAGTAGACTAAATATTACAAAATGTATTTTGTTCCTTCTGCTATTCTAGCATGGAATGACTTACCACCCGACATCAGATCGTTGGAATCAGTTAAATCCTTCAAGAAACAAATTCAACCAAATGCCACCGCAGCCCCATCGTATTTTAAAGTAGGCCAAAGAAAACTTAACATATTGCATACTAAGCTCCGCTATGAATGTAGCTCCTTAAATGCTGATCTGCATCGTGTTAATCTGTCACCGTCACCTGAATGCAGCTGTGGAGCTCCGTCAGAAGATGCAAATCATTTCTTTTTTGAATGTATACTTTACCATGGGATTCGCACGAGTTTCGTCGAACTGTTTACTAATCAATTTAATTTACATGATATTCTTTTCGGAAATCCTGACATTACTGCTAGAGAAAACCTGAATATGTTCAGACACGTTCGAGACTTCATTAAAAAAAGTGAAAGGTTCACTTAAGTCTCTTTCTCACTATTCCACTGCTAAATGTTTAAGCATTGATATGTCGTTTCAATATTCAATCTTATTAACTTAAAAATCTGTATGTTGGGTGAATGTAAATTTTTGCTTTGAAACTGATATATATTTACAGCTATTAACTTTTTCAAATGAACTGATATGACCAAAACAAAACCTTTTTCATTGAAACTTTAATTTTATATTTTTATTAATTTTTTTTTTTTCCTCTTCTTCAAATTCAACAATTTGTATTGACTTCATTTTGAGATAATTTTATCATGCATTCAATGTCATTCATGTCAATGTAGGGAACGGATTAACTAAGTTGCATAACTTGTTTTCAATCCCTCTTGTATAATTTTGTGCAATAAAATATGTTTAAACTAACTAACATTCATTTTTTCAGTGTCGAACAGCTCAGTTTGGCCTTGAAAAAGCATGGTTTCAAGACAAAAATTACATCAAAAACTAAATTTTGGCAACCAAAGTGGAAGGTTTTCAAATTCTTGTATCTGTGAAAACCCCTAGATTGGCTCTTATGGAACTTTTATGTTTGAGCTAATAGATAACACAGAATTCCCGATTGGTTATGGTGATTTTTTAGCTAAATACCAAATGTAAACTTGCGAAACCGTGTTCAAACACATGTCGATTTGATGCAATACTTTTCTACACAATGCAGCGAACAACGAACACAATAAAACGATCCTATCTCGCATTTCCAGCTTGCGTTTTTACTTAAAAAATATAAAATGGTTGATTATTTATGAGATGCAACGTAATAAGACACCAACAACACTGGAATACATATGGATGCTTCATTTGAGCAATAAGAGTTAGTCCTTTTATTTCTATATCGGGTTCCTATATGGGATAACTAATTGACACATCTGATGAATAGGAGACAGCAAAGCATACACAATTATTCACAATCAAGTATCGATTTATCACATGTTCATGAACACATTTGACTAATAGTTCATTAATGATTTTTTGTGTCGTTTTATTGAATAATAAATAAATTCTCACATTCACTTGCAAGGACTTTCAATTGGCATTTTCCAATTGTCATACCATCGAATAGGAAATGTGTTTGTGTGAAAAATAACATTCACAAAACATCATAATCCCCAGTTTCGTATAGTGACAATTGGGAGTCTCTTTAACCTGTAAACGCGTTGAGATGGTTTGTTTCTAATCACACCCTTGCACCCATGTTAGAACTAAAACTTTTTAATGTTGTTTTATAATATCTTTTAGACAATATTTTTGTAACTTCATAATGCCAAAAGCCCAAGACTTATTTCATGATCGACAGGTCCGTACAACTGTATATTGCCGCTGTCATGCCATTTTAATATACTTTATAAGGAATGTAACGAAAAAAAAAAAAAACAATTGAAAAGCTTTCAAATACGAGTTGTTGTGTGCAGAAGCATTTTGGAGTAGCTTGAAGCACCCCGTTGTATGTGTAATTCCATATTGCCTGTCGTGAAAGCTCTTAATCAAAACCTATCTCATATCAAGAATGTGCTTATGCACTTGTATCTCCATTAGTATTCCACTTAGACACCATATATAACAGAAAGCTGAGTACTGACCTGCTAATAGAAGCCTTAGCTTTATCATTCACGTAGTCAAAGGAGGTATGAAGTCCTCAATTCTACTAACATTGTACACTAAGCAAACGGTCAATAAATACAGTTTGGAACGTTATTATTGGATGCCAATTCTTTTTTTACCTGTATGCGCTTGATTGCTCTCAAGAAGTGAAAAACAATGATTTTAAAACAATTATCCCCTTCGATATTCATATCTATACTATCAAAACAAATGAAGATCCCAAAAGGTCTACACCGCTTTCTGTGTTTTTAAACAATTTTCACATTCACTTTAACGTCAATTTTCAAAGAATACACCGCCGGAGTTTGTTGTGATTCTCCAATGACCTCCAGATTATTAGAAAAATAAGAAGTGATCAATCTGGTAAAAGACCATCAAAAATGTACATTTAAAGAGTTCTTTAAGGAATTCCCTGCTGCTTTTGTATTTTGTCTCTGAGACTAATTGATCATATAGGGAAACATAGAAACGTGAAAACCAATATTAGTGATTTGATATTGCTATTAACAAAATTATAGTTATAAAAAAACTTGTAAGTAAAATTCCAGATAAATGCATTTAGAACCATTCTATATCTTAAACAATATATATAAAAATTTAATGTGTCTCTTAAACATCGTCTCTGATAAATGATTTTTACCATGATCTGTTTTTCTCTCCTGTAAATGAAATATGGCTCAATAGAAACTCAAGTTAAGTGGCTCTAATGGGACAAAAGTAAAGATCCTTGAACAAAATAATGGTGGTAAGGGAACCAAGTTTGGTAAGCACAAAATGCCTTACTACTAATTATTTTTGCGAATTAATATTTATTGTAAACTCAAATGTTTGTTTACAAATAAGTTTGAGACCATGTTTAGGCTAAAGTACTGAAACCTTTCAATAATAACCAAAAGCCAACGTATCCCAAATCCATCTAAGTTTTCAACTTCCGTTTTACGGGTCATTATGTGTTTCTATCGTACAGTTTATTTCTTTAAGAGCAGTTGCAGTAAACATCCCAACACAATCACATTCGCCAGTGGCAAGGACGTCATCCGAAGGCGTTTCGAGATTTAACAATGACATTCAATGGCTATCCTAACCATCTTCAAAATCAATATGTGTCCGTGGAATGAAAACTGACGTTGCTTAATTTACGCGATAACATTCTTATGCGATACAGCATGCACCTTTTCAATCTTTACATCAAATGGGGAATACTGTCCTTTGGGTCCATACATTCTACTTGCAATCAACTGGTAATCGATATTCCCTTTTCAACAGCATTACACGACTGAAAGAAAGAGACCTTGACAGCAATTGCCGTTGTATTTACACAAATACCTTACTTCCTATTTAATTCAATAGCAAAACATAGAATAAATAAAGAATCAAAGTAAACAAGCAATGCAATAAACTGTAGTGCATATTGAACAGCGTGCAAATATTCAAAGTTTTTGTTGTGGAATATTGTGCAATAAATAGCATGGAGCATCCAGCAACTTTGCTAATTACTCATTTAAGAAGGAAAACTGCGTATATATAGAGACCAAACATCATAGTTCGGTTTCTCGTCGGGTACAATTAGTGTTTGTTCAGTGAGCACTGTGAATGGGTCTGATGGTTTAGATTTATGTCAGCGTAAACGAACGATCAGTATTGAATACTTTGGTGATGCGTTTGTTAGATATGGTATAGAGGTTTAGTTGACTTGATATATCAATATCCGAAGATGTTACAAGCGGAAAACTGCACCAGGTATGTCTGAAAGCCAGTGCCTCTTTATTCCCAGACCCTGGTGGCGAAACAATATATGATTAACTTAAACACAGACATAAAAACACATCGCTAAGCAAATATAATTGTATTTATTTGGACCAATCACCTATATATAACCACACTGGTTTGTTGTGTTGATCACAGTTCCACCTGTACACCCCCTGTGCATTTGATCTGAATACATGTTCATTCTACCAAACGTCTTAATACATGTTCATTCTACCAAACGTCTTAATACATGTTCATTCTACCAAACGTCTTGCGTCTTTTATTTTACAAGCACTGACTTAGTTTTTCGTCTTTTTTCCCAAGCCATTTGATCTGGTTTCCATGTAACTGTGTAAGGTCGTATGTTTCCCCACTACCACTAAACATATTCGGGCAACTTCGGAACATAAGTTCTGCATGCGGCATCAGTAACGTTTGTTTCAAAAGTTTCAAAAAGAGTTGCTGTGTGCAGAAGCATTTTGGAGTAGCTTGAAGCACCCCGTTGTATGTGTTATTTCATATTGCCTGTCGTGAAAGCTCTTAATCAAAACCCATCTCATATCAAGAATGTGCTTATGCACTTGTATCTCCATTAGTGTTCCACTTAGACACCATATATAACAGAAAGCTGAGTACTGGCCTGCTAATAGAAGCCTTAGCTTTATCATTCACGTGTTCAAATGAAGATCCCGTTTAAGATATTATAATGCTCAAAAAAGTCTACACCGCTTTCTGTGTTTTTAAACAATTTTCACATTCATTTTAACGTCAATTTTCAAAGTATACCCCGGCGGAGTTTGTTGTGATTCTCCAATGACCTCCAGATTATTAGAAAAATAAGAAGTGATAAATCTGGGAAAAGACCATCAAAAATGTACATTTAAAGAGTTATTCAATGAATTCCCTGCTGCTTTTGTATTTTGTCTCTGAGACTAATTCATCATATAGGGAAACACAGAAACGTGAAAATCAATATTAGTCATTTGATATTGCTATTAACAAAATGTGTCTCTTAAACATTGTCTCTGCAAAATGATTTTTACCATGATCTGTTTTTCTCAACTGTAAATGAAATATGACTCAATAGAAACGCAAGTTAAGTGGTTCTAATGGGACAAAATAATGGTGGTAAGGGAACCAAGTTTGGTAAGCATAAAAATGCCTTACTACTAATTATTTTTGCGAATTAATATTTATTATAAACTTAAGTGTTTGTTTACAAATAAGTTTGAGACCATGTCCAGGCTAAAGTACTGAACCCTTTCAATAATAACCAAGTGTCAACGTATCCCAAATCCATATAAGTTTTCAACTCCCGTTTTACGGGCCGTTGTGTGTTTCTATCGTACAGTTTATTTCTTTAAGAGCAAGTTGCAGTAAACATCACCACACAATTACATTCGCCAGTGGCAAGAACGGCATCCGAAGGCGTTTGGAGATTTAACAATGACATTCAATGGCTATCCTAACCATCTTCAAAATCAATATGTTCCCGTGGAATGAAAGCTGACGTTGCTTAATTTACGCGATATCATTCTGCTAAAATTCTAACCTTATGCCATACAGCATGCACCTTTTCAATCTTTACATCAAATGGAGAATGCTATCCTTTGGGTTCATACGTTCTACTTGCAATCAACCGGTAATCGATATTCCCTTTTCAACAGCATTACATAAAACCTTGACAGCAATTGCCGTTGTATTTACACAAATACCTTACTTCCTATTTAATTCAATAGCAAAACATAGAATAAATAAAGAATCAAAGTAAACAAGCATGAACAAAAGTAAACAATATCCGAAGATGTTACAAGCGGAAAACTGCACCAGGTATGTCTGAAAGCCAGTGCCTCTTTATTCCCAGACGCTGGTGGCGAAACAATATATGATTAACTTAAACACAGACATAAAAACACATCGCTAAGCAAATATAATTGTATTTATTTGGACCAATCACCTATATATAACCACACTGGTTTGTTGTGTTGATCACAGTTCCACCTGTACACCCCCTGTGCATTTGATCTGAATACATGTTCATTCTACCAAACGTCTTAATACATGTTCATTCTACCAAACGTCTTGCGTCTTTTATTTTACAAGCACAGACTTAGTTTTTCGCCTTTTTTCCCAAGCCATTTGATCTGGTTTCCATGTAACTGTGTAAGGTCGTATGTTTCCCCACTCCCACTAAACATATTCGGGCAACTTCGGAACATAAGTTCTGCATGCGGCATCAGTAACGTTTGTTTCAAAAGTTGTATCAGAAAAAAATTAGTTTTGCTTTGTTTGCTGACTAGGCAACTACATGTAAGATGTATGTGAAGGCTTGTATTATTAAAAATAAATCAATATTGATAGTGATTTTGTGAAACGGTTTCTATCCATTTGGCTGTCTTTAAATGTTATACACGTTCATACATCTTCTAACGGACTCAAACAAATTTTCTGATAAATTTTCATTTAAGTGATGCCTCACACTCACAACTGACAAGCCAAACTGCTACTTATTGTTCAGTGGTGGACTTGAGAGAAGAAAGTTTTGTGATTGTAGACAAATTCTTTAAAGTCTTTAAACATTGCTAAAAAAAGGTGTAATGGACTGACAGTTTGGATACAAGTAACACCACAGTGATCAACAAAACATTTCTTGAAAAGGTTTAAATTCATGATTTCTTTTGACGGTAACAACACATTACGGCGGAACGACGCCTTAAGGGTGTCATATCATTTCCACCTTGAACAGAAACATCGGGGATATCTTTACATCAATAAAGTACTGCGAGTAGTGCTTTGTTATATAACAGACGATTGATTTTGACAGAAAAATCTGATTTAAATGGCATAACTAGAAGCATATAGCTTCTGCATGTCGAAATTCATAAACCTAACAAGAGTGAAGTAATCTTTAAGACTGACTTGTTTAAACCCGTGTTGAATATAAGGATCTTGAAAAAGTTTTTTTTTCAATTTATGTGCAATGCAAAATGGTCGACCAATCTACCGATCAATCGATACGAGCTTACCGTTACAATTAATGTATAGCTGTAAGTACCTTATGAAGACTGACCTGATAATCGTATCAGTAAAATAAATAACATAATTATTGTCTGTATATAACTGGATTCTCGGCTAAATCCACCGGCAAATCCCCTAGTCTGTTCGGAGTATAAAAAAAAGACTCACACTAAAGCTAGTATACATCCGACATGAGATTAAACAGAAATCAGGTTGGTTTATACTATTTTTTAAAGACTTCCCGAAGCCGTTGATTCGACTGGCATGTTTAATATACAATCTTTCCGAATATGATTAATTACGCACCAATCCTAAAAAACAGAAGCCTACATTCCGCATGTTCACAAAAGGGAAGTCCTTTATTATTTGTATTTGGTATAAAGAAAAGTTGATTTTGCTAATTACAAACTACTAACAGGAAAGAAGCACGCAGTCTTGAGATTTAAAGACACAACAGAACAACGCGATCCTCCAACTCGAACGGATGTATTTATACAGTCCAATTACCATCCACAGAGATCCGGGAAATATATACTCTTAAACAGCCTTTATGTCGGCCCTTTTAAGATGTACAGATCACAGGGAAACATTAAATACACGCAAGTTTTTAACGTTCTGGGGATGATGTTCAGCAAAAGTAATGTATAATACAGAAATCGTCACTCCTAAACACGTCTGTTCAATAGATATTTCATTCAATGTACAAGTTGACCAGCTTGTACACAGTCGGTTTGGTTAATATAAGAAGTTGAAATTTACAATGTCAGTAAGGGCCACTGGTGATCATCTCGACGCCTTCCCATTATGTGAAAGTCAGTCATATGTAACAAATTTTCTTCAAACACAAGGGGAGCCTCCTTGGCTCAGTAGGTAGAGCGTTGGGTCCTAACAGTCTTCCTCTAATGGGTCACTCAGTCCAAACAAAATTGGAAAATTTACTGACTGGGTTTGATGGTTGCCAGTTACCACCCGAAGGTCGTGGGTTTCCTCCGGGCACAGAGCCCTGTCCCTCCCACAATAAAACTGGCAACGCCGCCGCATAAGTGAGATAACCTTGAGCGCGGCGTAAAACACCAAACAATCAATCAATTAATCAAACACAAGGTGTCCTTTGAGTTTAATATATTGTCAAATCGATACTGATAACGATGAAAAGTTGACAAAACAAACGACTGAACGTCTACAATACAATGTGATACCGTCCGATATTTAAAAAGAGTGACATTTTAACAGATGAAGCCAGCGGTTATTATCCATGTTACGAGATAAATGTTTGTATCAAACTGCCAGTCATTTCCGGATATTGAAGACAGGATCTTTAGCTTCAAACTGAGGCATTAAGCTAATACGTAAAGTTCTCGGAGCATTGCCGCAATAAAAGTGAAATATGTTCCCTCGGGAGGAATATTGATCGTTACACCCTGCTTGACTTCTCTGGTTTTTTATCGAACAATGGCAAACCACAGCCATTGCATAGATAAAACGGTTAGTATTGTGTTACTGTAAAAACATACAATTCCAATGAAACGTGAAAGCTACCGGAAAATTGGACGATTTTACAACCGAGGGACTCAGGAAAATCATTAGGTTAAAACTATTAAACTTTGAATACACATGTTTATTCATTCTACCCTAGCCAATTTGCTAAATCATTATATATAATTGTTATTTGTAAATATAAACTTCACATAATCATTGGATAAATCCTAGGAAAAATGTATCTGGATGTAAAAATGAACCATTTGTATTGAACCTTTGCAATGTTTATTATATTATCTCAGACTAATTATTTCAGCGACCTTTAAGTTTTAAATAAAAAGCGATATCAAAACAAGTCGTCACACAAAGTTGAGCAGTCTTTTCTTTCCTTAAAAATCAACAAATCTGAGAAGAATTTCTTATTGGACACTATGTCGAGGATAACTTTGGAAATGAGGACTTAAATGGGAACACTATTACCTTTCAATTAAAAAAAAACAAAAAACAGCAAAACATTCAAGTCTTTGAGAAGATATCAGTTATTTGTCGTCGCAAGAAAGCTGGTTGTACTCTGAAGTGGGATGGTAGCGTATAGAAGCTAAAATTGCAATGATGCTTGTGTTCCTTTCAGGGTGACTGGTCCCTGATAATCAAATTGGAAGCTATCATTGTGACACTCATTGTGATTACTCATTATCATTATGCACCCTAGGTAACCAAATCCAAACAATGGATCGTTCCAAAATCTGCATTAAGGTTGCAGAAAATAAGTTCTCATCGAGAAAAACGAAAAAGGAAACCGAACATTTAGTGTATAAAAAGTGTTTTATTATGTTATAACATCAATATAATGTAATACAAAAATATTATACAATTATGGCACATTTTACATTGTACATATCCCATGCACATACTTTCACACATAAAATACACAAGTGTTTTTGGAGGAACCAGAATTTATTCATGGAGATGACCTGTAAACCACCCCGATGTTCATATAATTCTTCTTAGCTTATTTTATAGCTTTTCATCTAACACAATGCCTCATATGTCAAAACACCCAAGGATTTAAAGGGAAATCTTACCAAAATATAAATACACACTTTAAGCAGATTAGGCCATGTATATGACAGACCTAAACACCCATATTCCAGTGAAGACACACGTGTTACTTCTGCTATAGTGCAGTGTTTCCAAATAAATATTGATAACATTAGGAACAGCGAATATTTGTAAATCAAGTGTTACAGTATAGCACACTCAACACTAATCTTCATCAGTGAAAAGTGTTACTTCATTATATGTTCTAGTCTGAAATTTCCAGTCTATTGATAGCCTTCTTCGTAGAGAGTTTTTCAGAATTTGACACCTAACACTGTAAATGTATTTGTATACAAGGCCTGATAATGAAACTGTTCGAGGATGTAACACATATCATACTATAATTCCTCCTAATAAAAAGTTTTGGCACCAGTATAATGTAATATCAACGCTGTTTCTGTTTGGGAGTGGCACGTTCTCTACACGACTTATGTCTTTGCAGTAGAGATACAAGTTCATGTAGATACTATAGGGGGCTGTTATGAGCTGCTAAGATTCGATATTTTTTCATAAAATCTGATTGTCAAGAGAAGTTCAGCGTTTTAAGTACCTTGAACAACTATAGGATTGACATTGGAATTAAAATATAGGTAAAGTCAGTAACCGATGATATGTGCTAATAACGGTCAAGATCCAAATAGCCGGGATCTACAAGTATGCATTCATTTTTGGATGTTTTATGGCTTATAAAACTATCTAAACGTACATTGGTATCGACGGAAAGCTCTCATTTTGTACTTTTGATGAATATGACAAACAATTAGCTAATTACATTTCAACGAAAATTTAATTATTTTTCCACCTCATGTCATTTCAATATTTTTAAAAACTCGGTATGATATCAGACAAACGTTTGAGAATTCATTTCAATATACAGAAGGGTGTAAAACACGACGGTTAATTTCATTTTCAAACATATTATTTGTGAAAACAATATCAGTTACGCACCAATCAGTTAAGCTTTTAGATAAGAAATTAAGTGATACGTCTTCCAGGTTTTATTTGCTTTCAATTACGCTTTTTAATAACCTAAGTTTACCCACTGTCAATTTTAATCTTCGTGGTGACCATTCGTTTGAACACCATTTGTCGTGAGACACCATTGTCAGTAGCTGATGTAATTGGCTTCGCTTTTGCAAAGATAACATATTGGTTTTTCATAAACAAGTGTATCTATTTCCCCTTGATTTCCACATCCATTTGACCGGATGCTAAGATTATAACTTAGTTCCAGTTGAAAGGAAAGAACTCAAGCGGTGGACGACTGATGAGAGACTGACTAGGGAACACAGCAATCCGTTTAATAAAACCCGTATCACAAGTTTACTTCTCAAGCGACGACTTGAGAGAGAACACACAGTAAATGGAAATAAGCCGGTGAATTAACACCACAGCCTCTCATCTGTTACCTTTAAGACGTATATAAGCAATTCCTTTTAGGATAAAGCTATGTGACAACTGCTTTAACCTATCACGGTTAAACTCCGTTTCTTATTGGTCATAATTCCATTCATTCATAAATGTCAGCCAATCACCATTTACATGTGTCTGCACTGTTACTTACAGTTGAAGATGTCGTCTGCAGAATGACATGGCGAAATTCACAGTTGACTTAAAAACAGGTATGGTTTGGAGGGGGGGGGGGGGCATGCTTTAGTTCTAAACCTCATCAAAAGGGTCTGTATAACGTGGAAATTATTAGCATATATAAACTGTCCAATAAAACTGTCCGCTCACTTAGTATTCTAAGTGTAACGCATTTGCCAGCCTTGGAAATCCATCAATGTAAGCGATACTGTTGTAGTACACCCAAGTGTAATGTTACATCCGATCATTTGCCTTCGTTTTTATTCCCACGATATATAATGCAGAGGGATATAGCGATCAGCTTGTCTGTCATTCTGCAATCATTTCGTGTCATCGCATCTCCACCCTCGGTATTAATCCATTTTTTTCGAAACTTGGTGGACATGCTGGATATCATGTATGGATATGCATTATTTTCAGAGTTAACGGTGAATTCAACCAGATCAGAGGACCGAACAATATCGTTTGATATAGACATGAAAAAGTACCAGGCCAAGGTTTGACCCTTGGGGCACGCCACACGTTATGATAGCACGTGAAGAAATATTTCCATGGTAACTAACAGCCTGTTGTCTCTCGGAAAGGTAACTATGAAACCAGAGATTTGAAATTCCACGAAATCCATAATGGTCAAGGAAACAAGGTGTTCATACAAATGAAAGCATACAATGTCAATTTGAAATTGAATATCCGAAAGAATTGGCTTCAAAAAAAGAAACAAGCATATGTACCACACATTTTTCAATAATTTTGCTAATGCTAGGAAGGACATAAATTGGTTCATAGTTTTCAAACATTTATTTTTCTCCAGTTTTATAGATGGAACTGGTCTTTTTTTAAAGAAGATGGTATTCGACCAGTGGCAAAAGATAGATTAGCAATAAGAGCTAATGGCTCAGCATCTAGAACACTTGGTGGCGTAATATGCGTGAATTCAAAATTATTCAAATTCCGGTCACCGAGATAATCCGAAAAGTGAGTAATCGATATTGAAATTTTCGACACTAACTTATTTGCAACTTGACTAAAATATCCAATAAAACCTCCAGCAGTGTTCACTTTGGTTATGACATTCCCATTGCCAGAGGTAAAAGTTTCCGGCAGACCGTTGGTCTTATCACGATCAAGTAATTATTTTTTTGTTTTCCATGTTGACTTAATATCGTTGTTAAATATATGTTCAAAATAAGATTTCCGTGAATTACAGAGTAGTTTGTTAAATCTATTACGGTAAGATCTGTACTGAAAACGTTTAAATGCGAAGGTGGAGAACAATCGCGTCATGGGAAATAGTACTGCTAAGCACGGCTAGACACCCCGACCGGAGTCACTGCAGGTGAATGCTTGTAGAGCGATTCAAGGGCGAATACAAAATCGAATCGACCGGCTTATGTCCGTACTAGTAACGACTTTAAAAAATAACTAAATAATATAAAAAGAAATTAATAACTAAATAAAACATTTCCAAAGACTATAATATTGACAAAAAATATTGAGAGCTGCCCTGCTGACCATGAATACCAACATAAACCGAAATCAATAAATTCCTTAGGGGTCAATTTTTGAGGCAGGAACAGCCCTGCTGACTTCCATTCGCACCTGCGCGTGATAAATAACTGCTGTCGAAACCATAACCCACACAACCTTACCTTCAAGATACACAATTGGAAATCATTGAATATTTATAATCCTACAACCCCAGCAGCCCTGTTGTACTGTAGACGTTTTCAAGATTAACGAACAGAACATCTTCATTCCCCTGGCAGCCCTGTTGTACCCAAGGCAACAATTATCTAAAACAAATGAGAAATAAGTCAGCTGGCATACTAAAGGACACACAAGAAAAGTATACCGATTTCAGTTTACTACCAAGACGATTTAATTTAAGGTTGTTGAAGCGAATGTCGTCAAGCTACATCCGTAAGATTTTAACGACCACGTTAAAATGATTTACACGAATATACTGACGAAAAGCGTTAGACTTCCGCCGTCCTGGACGATTTATTACATCACCAGATACACCATGTGATGCCAACATGCTTGCTTTACCTATACGAAAGCTATAAGTTTTATATAAGCTATTACTCAGACTAAGAAAAATCACGGCAGATTGTAAAGATCAAGCAAATCTGGAAACAGACACAAATGTGCAGACACAAATGTTAATGCTCTTGTTGCAGCACATCCTTTAAATTGCATATATGCCAGGAAATGCACTAAATTTAAAGGGGGTATTGGAAAAAATAGAAGTGTCATTTACAGGGTTTTTATACAGAAATTGTGAATATAATTACCATGCTTTGCGATAAGTAGTCTTTGAAGCTTATTAGATAAAGATGAACCAAGGACATATTGGGGCACTGATGTAATAACAGCATGAACGTTGGCAGGATGGGACAAGCTTTCTTGTTCAACCAGGGATCCGCCAAACTGAAAATGAGAGCCATGTATGAATGTCAGAACTTGCTTCTTTATTTATTCGGATACGACGATGGACTGTTTTCACATCGATCGTTAGATTATTTAGGCACCGGGAAAAGCGCGCCCAGAGATAATCTCGGGACAAGCATAATTTAAGAAGTTTATTGAAGACTGTAGCTTTACCAGTGTGACTTTCTTTCTCTTTACAAGAGTCTAATATACGCCCTTTTTGCACCAAACATATCATTTTATCAATCGTGTCATACATAGCTAGATGTTAGCCGATATGTTACGTAGGAACTACCAACTCTAAAACAATGCGTCAAACCTTCAACCAAATGTTCTCTGCCTTCAAACCCCAGTAAGAGATTATCTAATTCATTTGGATCGACTGGACTGGGAAGTTGAGTCGAAGGTGGATCTTTCAAAGGACTTGTTTTTGGCACAGAATGCACTGCCGTGAGGTCGGCCACATTTTCTACATCCATGTTTGTACTTACCGTAGGCCCTGTTTATATTTTCACGAGTACATTTAAAACAACACCCCGACCAAAATTTCTATCAGGTTTCAAGGAAGCACTTTTAAGCATATTAGCATTACGTCTAGCTACTGCACGCATCCAGATTTGAGGATGCGGTGTATCCCATGGAAATGAGTGGTTTACCTCTTTCAACAGTCTAAATTGTTAATCAAGCCCCTTCCAGGTCCCATTACCATATTGAGAATCCAGCTCTTTTCCAAGGATGCCATATCTAAATAATGCACGAGTTTCATTTGGATAGTGCATAACGTAGATCGAATTGAAAATAGTAAATGCACGATGCCAGTCTTCAAAATTATTGATGCACCTTCCTCATTTAAAAGAGACTGTGGGCTATTTGATACAGGGGTACCGAAATCGTTTTCAGATGGGAGCGTGGTCGTACGAGGTCCTGTAACTGACGGGTTATGGGCAACTAGGGGTGGGGGGTATGTTGTTGTAGGTTTGAAGGGATCAATTTGGGGGTTTGATACGGCTACTAGCCCACCTTCTCTGAGCCGGGTTACCGTTCCTACAGCAATCTTCTTGATCTGGTCAGGAGAGAATACAATAGCACCAGGGTGTTGTGTTTTAGGCAGACCAGCTCGTGGATGGAGTTACAACACCTTCCACAGCTTTACATTTCGCTGACATAGTCTGAAAAGAATGAAAAATCACGACAGCAGCAATACTTTGATAAGTTTAAACTGTAAAATATGCATGAATAGCTGATAGCTGTCAAGTTTATTGTACAGCCCCAAAACATTGGTAGGTAAATAATGAACAAGCCCCACCCCTACCATTTTTAACAATTCGCTCAAGAACCAATATGTTCAAACCTGAGAGAAACCCCGACAGAAATAAATAATACACATCACCAAGGGCAATACAGGTGGCAAAGTACTTTTATTGTTGTAAGCTCAAAAGAAAAAAAAAAACATTTTAAGTCTTCATATCGGCCACAGCGAACTATAAGACAAGAGCACAGTCTGGCAAATGAGTTCAAGTCCAAGTGACTATGGACTTAACGAAGACACTTGTTAATGCAAGCTTAAACACAACTAAAATTTTATAACGACCACATTGAACTATACGACAAGGGCACATTCTGGCAAATGAATCCAGTCCAAGTGACTGTGGACGTAATGAATGCTTACTGCTTGTTCAAGAAAAAACATTGCCCAGGCGCCGAACAAAATCTGGTGGACAGGAATTATACATGTAGCTAGTAGCAATGGAGACAATACGAAATATCGAGTACTTCAAATCAAACATTCAATATATAAGCACGCTATACGCGTATCCATTTTGATTGCTCATGGTTGAATAACAAACTATTCGTGTATCACCAACCAGTACGAACGTTTTTGTTAATACAGTCCATAAACTAATCTCAAGTGGCTTGAAAATAAATTCATAATGTACGAATGGAGCCAAAATTCTCACTGGCCAACCCACTGAACTCCAATATATAGAAAAACCAGGACATCACTTACACCTACGAATAATTGCACCACGAAAGCTTCTGACAAACTTGTCCCACATCATTGGGCGAATTCCATCAACATGTAGCTGTGACTGGTCAGCCCACATTCTCCTATGTTTTGAAGGATAAATCTCCGTGACTGTTTGACAAGCTATTTTTTTCCGAATTCCATTGGTCTGATGTATCTTGTGTCTTTAAATTAGGTATTTGTTGACGCGCACGTGTTAGTTGTCCAATACTGAGTATATTACTGCCATACTAGTGCACACGTTGCGCGTGATTAAGGGGATAATGGCGGGCTGCATATGGATACAGGTCACAGTTTCTGACTTCCGGATATTTTTTTGTGTTTTTTTATTATTTTTTCCTGGCCCCCTGGCCAGATCTGGTAGTTAGGCGTGTTTTGGTCTGTTTACATCCGGCGGACTGTGTGTAAAGGGACCCCTATCACCTGTTTGTAATGATATAAAAAAAATTCTACCTTCAACCTATGAAGAAATTGTGCTTAAAATACTGCCAAAGGACTGTTTAAGGCCCCCGCCGAACGATTTGTTTTAACGAAAGTTGCTGTGAGAGCAGACATTAACATTACCGCAAATGGGAAATGAAACTGTGACATGCAGCAGCCATATGTCGTTCTCACTGTAGAAAGCATAGACGGGCGTAACAGAAGTACAGGTTTTAAGGTTAATATCCATTTCCTCATTCCCACCCAAACCCATGAAATTCGCGTGGTAATGGTCCGGTTTGAGGTTTAATTCGACCAGACCGGGGACATTTTTACGTGGGATTTCAGGCGATGCACAAAGCTTTGTCCCAGAACAACTATGCCACGACATTCCGTGGCTGCGTGGAGAAGATTAAATGGATTTTACCTTAGCTTTACTCTGCCTCAATGACCCGAAACTATTCTGTCCGGATAGTTGAAGACAGTGTGGCTTGTGGAGATGTGAAGAAGAGTCATCTGTAGAAACAAGGCTATCTTCTGATTTGCTTCTGCTTGGCTCCTGACCCGAAGCATTTGTTCAAATGTTATAAACCAGCGATCGCCTACTTTACCGAAAGTGTATACCCCAATTATGAGAATAGTTAAGTTACGTCATACAAATACAATTAAATTTAATTTAGCTTTTAAACATAAACATATGGCGTACTTTCTCCGGCTCGTCTCCTGCATGTAGTTCCTTGAGACTTGTCTACCATTTCATAAAATCAATAAGGCTAGTATTTTCTAGGTCAACAATAGATTATACATTCTTACAATTTTTGGCCAAAACATATCTCTTGACATTTATGTAATAAGTAGGATCTCCACTTCGTGACACTGTATTATTAAACTCGAGTAGTACTTTCACATGGAAATTACTACATGCACTTTCGTTCACTCGGTACAGATCCTCTATTTTTAAATAATCTTTAAAACATGTGTAATAATACGATAAAATATAAATATATTTACTGTTAGAAGAAAATAGAAGATATATAATTGTCGTATTGTGATAAACATGGTCCGCAGAATGGAATTAATTTCGAAAACGAACTTGATAAACTCGATTGTGGCCCTATCGGAGTCCATACAATACTCCTTAAAAGGACATAACATGCCGATTTTTTCGTTTTCCATCAAGTTTGACTGTGTCAGTCATTTATCTCTAGAGGTATACGTTTTGTTGCAACTTTTCTCGAGAGTGTGCTATAGAGTAGTGTTTTGGACTGATGCTATAATCAATAAACTTCTCCCCCGTTCGTTAAGCCCCATTTGTCTTTCGACTTCGAAGCTTTAAGGCATTTCCTTTTTTCATCGTAAATCATTTGGGTTTTACAGGAATTTCAAACCCTGTAATTCTTAGAATCAGAATCTATTAAGACGTGACAAATTTAACAGCTCATTCCACTTTAACGTTAAAATAAAATATTTGCAATACAGTTGTTTTTATGTTATTTTGAGACGTACGGTTAGTAACAACTTATCGTTTAAAACTTCGTTACTTCGTTAATCCAGTTTGAAATATCTGGTGGATACAGTTATTCTCACAAAACCGTATATATGTGATACATGCTCCATCGGAGTGGACGTGATATAACTACTTGTAGCATTGCTTGGCGTCTGTAAATACTGCGCAGAATTGTACTTGTACTGATGGAATAGACCGCCTTCTTGGCATCATTGCCCCAGAAAGCAGTTCCGACCAGACCTAATGCACGGCCATTATCGAGGAGTAAATCATGTCCTACAGATCGACAATATGGTTAAATCAAACTCCTGAAACTGGCATGAACTGCCAAATTGCGGACTTTCCCATGAGTCCTGATTGTCAAGAGAAGTTGAGCGGTTGAGGCACCGTGTTAATCCTAAAGATTCACGCTTAAAAACGAAATACCCGATAACGCTAGTAGCCCATACGAACCAAAGATACGTGCTAATAACGGACAAAATTCAAATAGTCGCGATACAGGAGTGCACTTTAGGGTGTTTGATGCATTAAAATTATCTTAGCGTACTGCCACAAGATTGATATCAGCTGAAAGCTCTTATTTGTAATTGTTTTTAACAAAATTATCACTGCATTTGGCAGCTCACACCGCTTTAATTTACACACAATTATGAGAGTTCACCTAAGGGATTCAGCTTCGAGGCTTTATTGGCTTTTGACCACACTTTCAATGACCTAGATTCACCCAATATCAATTTCAATCTGCAAGGTGGCCTTTACTTTAACTCCCGTCGACATGAGAAAACAATGTCTGAGCTGAAGTAATTAGCCGCGCTTTGACAAAGATAACCTATTGGTTTTTAACAAACAAGGCTATCTATTTGTACTTGATTTTCATCCACATTTGACAGGAAGCTAAACGCAAGGCTTAGTTTGAGTTGAAAGAAAAGGAACTCATGCGAGGAACAGTTGGATGCAAGATGAGAAGCTCGCTAGAGGAACAGAAACAACTTGACCAAAGGACCTATAAGAAGCTACTTTCTCGATAAAGCGGACAGTACCTCTAATACCTCAAGAGATCGTGTAACAGGTGGAGCAGTTCAAGTGTAACCCATCCACTTGTTTATTTCTATTTGGGGGGTGGGGGGGGGGAGAGGGGTAACGAGGTATTGGGGACATTGTAATCGAGAGTTTGGTATGTTTTCTCTTTAGTAATAGACATATATCAAGATATTTATGAACCGCATATTGTCATTCAAGAAGCTGACACCAACAGTAAACCGCACTTAATAATGAATCGATTTTCGGTAAATTAGGTTAGAAAATATCACGCATGGGTTTGTAAAAGAATCGAATCCTTACATACGTTGCTATCATAAACTGCATGATTACTATTACTTGAGAGTAATAGTTTATAAAAAGAACAAGTGCTTGGAAGATATACTGGCCAGGGCTAAACTCCCCGGCCTGTCTTCTAGCTAGGTTTTTCTAGGGGGAGGGGAGAGGAATTTTACACTTTCTTTTCCCATGATTCTATGGGGTTTAAACTCAGCCTGCCGATATTTTATCATAGCATAAGATGCGTAAGCATTGTCAATGCATTACAAAGTGTTCCACAAAATTCTACTGACTAAGGCCAATCTCCTGTCAGTCGTCCACCTAATGAAATACCATAGGTTTAGTTTTTACAACTTATGATTGGATCTAAAGGTCTAAATGATATACCTCTTTTTAACACAATGAGAAACTTGTCTCCATTGTTCTTTTAGACAAGAAGATTTTCCCTGTGGCCGTGTGTTTTGGTGTTCAGAAATATATATGCAATGTCTCATCACATTGGCATCCTTGAGAAACATTTACTTGACCAAACCCTATCCAAATTCCACTTACGTGACCATACCCCTACCAAAGTCATGACATAATAAGATAAAAGAGCTTCTTTGACTTAACGCGTCTGATCATGTACACAAAAATTGTGCCCATAAGATCATATAGGAGATGATTTCCCATTATGCCACATGTTTGAATAGATTAAAAGCACAGGTGACTCAGCCAGGTCATTCAATGGTTTAAACTTTGTCAGTGCATTGAATATTGATTTAGATTGGGGCAAACTGAATTATAAAGGTAAATTGCAACTTTATACCATTCAAAATTGTTATTCAATCACTAAATCGGGGCCTCGAAGGTCGAGAGTGATCGTCCCGCAGTCCCACACAGTCATTCCATCGATGCAGCGCAGGTTCAAATCACACTCAGATCAATAACAAATGCAAAAATTCTGAGTGTATTTTTACCCAGCCGCTTTATGTACAAGAGTTGTCAGGGTGTTTCCTCCGGGCAATGGGCCCGTTTTCCTCCCCCACTAATCCTAGCAACGTTGCCATGTAAGTGAAATTATCTTAAGTACTGCGTAAAACTTCAATCCATCCCTACATCTGCCACTTCTGCTGCAAATACTCAGGTTAGTCCACCGTCGTCTCCCCAACTCCATCGGTCTATCTATCATTCCTTCAACATCTGTGATCTCACCCCCACCTCTGCAGTCACGGATTATTAGGCCCGTAAATCGACCTTCTGTTTTCCCTTCGCCGTTTCCTAATGGGACCCACTCCCCTAGACCTGGTACCACTGTCCCCTTTCGTCCGCCACCAGTTTCTACTCTCTGAGACCTAGTGCTTCTAGTCCCTCTCCACTTTCCCTCCTCAGTTTTGTCAGCCCACTGCCTTATGAGTTATTCAGATGAATATTGGTATCAATAACAAGACAACTACTGGGCCAAGCATTTCGTCAAAGCGGATGCGCATTATGATGACAGCGGTTATGAAGCCTTTTCAATTCGCACATCTACTTTGTAGAGATCCGGTCCTGTACTAAATTACCGGCCAGTGAAGGTTCGAACCTGAACCTATATAACTCGTCTGCTTCCAATATGAAGAGAGTTATCGTCATACCAAAATACCTCATTCAATTTTTTAAGTATAGATGGACAAAATTCACTGGACTGAAGATACAGCAAATTGCTTGTATACCCACTAGCCACCGTACGTTCGGCTTAGGAATTACCTTAGTTAATAACCTTTGTAACGAAGAACTTACTGTTGGTGATATATCTCTACTCAATAGAGGACTTTCATTTATACCTTGCCTCAAATCATTGTCTGATATTCTATAACTTTCACAACCATGATCGGAGATAATAAGACGCCCTATGTCTGATTTCTGATAGGGACTTTTCTTTAAACAAATTAGACCAGCCCCGATAGCTCAGTCGGTAGAGCGTCCGCTTCAGGCCTGGGAGATCCGGGTTCAAGCCCAGGTCGAGTCAGACCAAAGACTTTAACAGTGGTAGCTGTTACTGCTTCGCTTGGCGCTCAGCAATAGAAGTTAGAGCAGCGACTGGTTGGCCCGGTGTCAGTATACTGTGACTGGGTGAGGGGGCTTGCTGGTTGTCTTCGGCAAGTCGTCTCGGTGAGACAGCACCTAAAAAGAGCGGTGGAAATCCGCCCTGTCACAAGGAGACAACGTCTTCATATAACCGAAATACTGTTGAGCAGGACGTAAAACCCCAATCACTCACTCACTCACTTAAACAAATTAGTGCATGTTATAGACTTCTCCAGAATCCTAGATCTAGCTGCTATCTATCGAGATTCTAGTGGAGTACAAAGGCCGTTTACATCTAAAAGCGGCTACATCTACAACTCTTATCACATGTATGACCCAGAAACAAACGTAAGTCGTGACTCTGTATTAAGGAAATTTAATGGTTCAGCTAATCCTAGAAACTAGCAAACCTTACTTCAGAATGTCTTGCTTTAAGTAAGCTAAGGGGAAATCAAAAATAATTATTAATTTAAAAATTGGTAAGGGCTCGGCAACAGTTATTACATGTATGTCTAGCTAGAATTATATTGAAGAGGTAGAATGGCAGCTAAGCAACCCTCTTCATTACCAAAAACTTGATTAGGAAATTTGGTCTGAAAATGTTAGAATTTCAATAGAATTCTATAGTCAATCCGTATCCTAGCTTTATCAAATATACTGATGATTTGTTGGCCAAATTGTCTGAGAAATCCATCCCACAGGATGCATTTTTGGTAACTCTAAATGGGGAGTCTGTGTATACAAACATTGACATGGACCTTGATCTAAAATCCATAAAATCATTCCAAAGATATCCTGACCATCGTTGACCGGACAAAGACATTTTAGAATTGTTGAAACTTACAATGTAGCTTAAAAGGTAATGATTTTGAATTCAATGGCGAGAACTTTCAGCAAATTAAAGGACGTTCTATAAAAAAAAACGTTTTTGTCTCAACTTTGTCTCTATTTACGTGACTGAATGGGAAAGTATTCTTCAAACCTACTGACACGCATCAGCTGCTACATGCTGAGTGATACCATCCTCTCCAAACTTTCAAGGGAGTCTCAAGTTTTTAGATTCTATAGAAACTGTAGTTCTTTAAGAACAATCAGTTCTCAGTTCTCACGCTCCTTCACGAGTGAACCATTTACGCCCAACATTTCTTCCATCAGGTACATCAAGAGAATGCCTAAAGACGCAAAGCAAACTCGATGTATACGTGCCAGATCGTGGGACGTTTCTCGGAGAACAATCTCGCAACAAACATGAAATGGCAGAGAATCTTAACTGCGACTACTCGAACATGGTGTATGTGTTTACGTGCAGTCAACCATTTATCCAGTATTAGACGTAAACACGATGTGCCCGTGGCACAACATTTCAACTCTCTAGGTTATTCGGTCAAGGACCATTTTGAAATCATACCCATTGAAAAAATCCTTCTCTCACTTCCGCTGCAGATACCAAGCTCAGACATGTGGAAAGGGAATGTTTTTGGATTCAAACGTTACAAACTACACTGTTGTTACATGTGTATATGAGGAATTTTGCACTCGGTTGGCTTTCGCACCTTTGTCAACCTATACATGTTCTCTAAATAAGATATTATTTATACTCGGTTGGAAACGGACGAAAATCGTCCATTGTTCCAAGTTAATTGTCATACCCCCATTGATAGTCTATCAAATCCAAAAAGTCAAGATGCATAGAGGTATGGTTATTGATTATGATCCGATGGTAATGAGAACTTCTCGTAATTAAACCCCATCTGTGAATTGCTGAATTCGTTGCATTGCCTTCCATTGATTAGATCATTTAATATAACTGGCGGTTAACGGTCTACGTTCTATGGAATAAGTATATAAATGTACCATTAACCAGGCACATAGATTTATGCTATCTCATTTGCTGGAAGTCTGTGGTTCGAACTTGAAAGATATTTACATTTATTTGAATTGTGGGAAATCACACATATGTGTGCTAAATAAAATATGAATTGCGATTCCATTTAATGGGAAGCAAATACAGGATACCCACATGGTATTTCCGGAAGACTTGTCGAGATCAGGTGAAGAAAAGATCGGTCGATAGATTGATTAATTGATGTTTAACGCCACACTCAAGATTAATTCCCTTATATGGCCAGGTTTGGTCCCCACCAACCAGGCTCATTGTCAGGAGGAAACCCGCGACCTAGTGAAAATCAAAAATCACTTTTTATTTGGTCTGCGTGGAATTCGAACCAGCCGCATCGATGGAAAGCCTTTGTCAGACCGAGAGACTATCGCTCTAACCGACTGAGCCAACTAAACCCCACTATCGATGGAAAGCATGTGTCTGTCTGAGAGGTCGATATAACAAAGATAGCTTATGCATACATCGTACAAATAATGTACCAATTGAATCATTTTAGCAGGAAGTTAAAGGCTGTTTTTAAAATGAAGTAAATATCCAAAATATGGGAAATGTCAGAAATAGTATGCTGTAACATGTAACGAGCTATTATTCTAATTTAAACGTACGTATTAAATAGACGAAAGTAACATTCATTGTAACCGATCCGCTTTCGGTTATGTCTTTAGTCCTTGTTTTTTGTTGATACGGTTATACTTTTATTTTACGTTTTCAAATCTGTCAGTTCGAAAGAGTCAGCTTGTCAACCGAGCGTCATATTGGAACGACGAAGGTTCTCCGCATGCGCAATGACAGCTCCGGTGGCAGGAAATTTATGGACTTCTAACGCTGCCTTGAAGAACATTGTTTAGAAAATATTGTCAATCTTATATTCAATAACTGGTGTTTTAAGCCACACTCGAGATGGTTTCACGTATATTTTAAGCTATATGGTGATCTAGGGTACCGGAGATTCCATACGGACATTCAGAACGATCACTTGACAAATGCTGTTTCTCAAGACATTAACGCCCTATTTAACTGTATCGCTGGCCGTAACGTAACGTTGAGGGTTTATGTTTTCTGGCAGTTATGAATAATATAAGACTTTGTTTGGACGTAAATCCTTCGAGAAACATCACCCAATTTTGAAGGCCTTGGTCTAGATTTCATCCATCGATAGTTATAGTTTCGTGACGAAACATAAGAATCTGGCAGTTTGCCAACAAGCTAGATACTTACCAGATGGAATATTGCTATCAAAAAGATCACGGATCAATACTGACGTACGATATATAACTGAATTAATGATCTCCAGAAGTGTTTGCCTACCAGGGTCAGCTGATATTATAGCTGACAAATGTATCATGAAAGAAAGTGAGTACATCAATGACCATCATTATGTTGATGGTTTTTGGGGGATGCAAACGAACCTTTTTTGGAACTCTAGGGTATTCGATGTTGATATATCACATGGCGTGGAATGACAAAAGATATAAGGTTTAAGAAAATAATCTGTCAGGGTCAATAAAGCGAGAATTCATTATCGATCATATTACATGGCTATATGGACATAGAAGAGTCATCATATGTGAATTCGTGTCAATTGAAAATTGAAATTGTTGAAGCCCTGGGTACGTTAAAGTGGCACGAGATACAAAATACGGTACCATTTGTTTTAATGCGAAAAAAAGAATGTTGCCATCAGATCTCAAACTAGGAACATGTTTAACATTGTTTAAAAATTAGATATACGGGATTCCTTTCAATGCACAACTGTGTGATCAGTATTTTAACCAATTACAACATTACACCGTTTGAATTTTGAAAATAACAATACTGGGTGGCGTGGAAGGCTTTAAGTATACTCTCCCAACAAAGAAACGCAACATCCAATTTTTGTTCTTCAAAATATGAATTTTCAACATAATTTTTAATACAGAAATAAGCATCACATTACACTGAAATTTGGCAGACTGGTTTTTCAGACTTTAAAGTTCATTCACATGTAAAATTTATCACATTAAAGTTCATAGCGCTCATATGACGTCACTGCAACGTCAATATCTGTTGTGCCCACCATTAACATGCAGCACAGCACGGACCCGTCTCGGCATAGACACAATCAATCGACGAATACGGTTTTGCGGAGTTCTCCTCCATTCTTGCTCAAGAGCCTGCTGCAGTTCTTGCAGAGTTTGCGGCGCTGGATGACGACTGCGCACGCATCTATCCAAATCATCCCACAAATGTTCTATTGGGTTCAAATCTGGTGATTTGGACGCACTGTTACGTTCTGGTTGGCTAGAAATTCAACAGTAGCACGAGCTGTGTGTGGCCGAGCGTTGTCGTGCTAAAAAATTTCCCTACGGAGATCCATTACGGGCAGCATATGTGGTGTCAAAACCTCATCTGTGTATCGAACGGCGTTAAGGTTGCCGGGAATGTGCACCAGCTGAGTTTTTCGGGCACAGGATACGGCACCCCACACCATCACACTACCTCCGCCGAAATTGTCGACCTCAAGGACGCAGTTCCTTGCGAACCTCTCATTCCGGCGTCTGTAAACTCGTGTACGACCATCTCTTCTCTGCAGCTGGAATCTTGATTCATCGCTGAACCAGACTCGCCTCCAGTTTCGCAGATTCCAGTCTCTTGATCATGAAATCAGTAATTCTGGACATTAATGCATACCGTTGCTTTTATTGCCAGCTGGTTATATCATTTTTTCAAATTCCAATTGCTCGGTTTGGATCGCACCTTATTTTCACACACTGTGTGTATTTTTGTGATCTTTAAGGAATTACATCGGCAAAAACAGGAATTGTATAGAGGGACAGTGTGTGGATACTTAGCAGCTGAATCAGCATATGGACGAAAAGGCATGGACAAGGGCTGTCTACAGCAGTTCAGCGGTTTTAACAAACCAGACACTTCATCTTATAAAGTACTTCGCGTCAAAGCCTAAAGTAAATAGTCAATATATTTGGCGTCCGAATTGCGTGAACCATGTAAACGTTGCTGTCAGCACCAGGATAGTTTTCACCAAATTGAAGATTAGTCCCGCCTGGTACTAAATACTCTCGCGTCGAATTGGTTTGTATTAAGGTTTAATCTCAGGACAGAAAACATACTTACAGTTGGCATCTTCCTTTAATCTACCAGAAACTCAGTGCCAGTAAATTGTCTGCTTTTCGATCCACTATCGATTGAATAAACAAAGGTGATGATATTGCATTGTTGTAAAGTGGCTATGCTAATTTGGTGATGTTTTGTCTAGGTGAGCCCGATTCGTGTTTCTTTGAAAAGCTTCGTCTTATTGCTGGATCACAGGAACTGGTAGTATATCACCCATGCCACCAATGTGTTTTTCTGAAGATAGGAGATACACACAACGTGTTACGTTTAATGACGATTTATCGTTTGTCATAGGGGGCCTCCGTGGCTCAGTAGGTAGAGCGTTGGACGCTCAACCCAAACAGCCTTCCACCAATGGGTCGCGGGATCGAATCCCACTCAATGCAAAACAATTGGAAAGTTTTCTGTTTGGGTTTTCATTCGAACGACCTATGTGGGATGGTTGCCAGTTACCAGCGGAAGGTCGTGGGTTTCCTCCGGGCATAGAGCCTGGTTTCCTCCCACAATAAAACTGGCAACGCCGCCATATAAGTGAAATAATCTTGAGCGCAGCGGAAAACACCAATCAATCAATTAATCGTTTGCCATACTCTGATTAAAGAGTGTTTAAATATGGTTTGGTTATATGTATTTTTTATAATTTTTCTGCATAGTTTCAATCTTTTCCACAGACATCAACTACATTGTTAAAATACCTAAGTACAGAATACTTTCTTGTGTGTCTAATATACTTCCTTTCGTGTAGGAATATTAAACGACACAAATTACAAATTAGTTGGTATCGAGAGTCAAAATAAGTGGTATTATTTTTTTCTCTCATCATTTTCTTTTAAGCAATGTGGAGTACACTCAATGTTGATTATGCCAGACAAAGATAATAAAGTAGATTCTAAACAGTTTGTCTACATGTCCGATACATAAACATCTTGTTCTTTTTCTGTTAGGATAGCTTGAAGAAGAAAAAAAACGAACTTACTGGTTGAGATCCAGTCAGCGAAGCGGATAAAGTGAAAAGGTGAGTTACTTCAGAGAATTTTCCCAGCGGATATTGCCAGCAGTCGTTGGCGAGATTTGTCTTCTAGACATCATAGCGTACATTTCCGTGCCTGGTATTTCTTTAGATGTTTTAATGGCCATGCATGGTCCAGACAAGATTCTGTCTACTGACAGACAGGCAGACGGACATGGCGATTCCAGTATACCACCACCCTCCCCAACTTTGTTGCGTGGATAAAAAACGCCAACCATGCTAATCGATTGAATAAAAAATACTCGCGTGGCAGGTCACAATTATAATCAACTCACGACTTTCTCGACCTTTTGCGACCAAGCCAAGAGGGCAAAGTCGCGCTTTGGGATTGAATTTTTTATGTTTTTTAGCGTGTTTGGCGAGCTAGGCGTGTTTTGTGAACACGCCAATATCAAGAAAGTCGAGAGAAATAGAATCGCGACCTTCTCGCCGCCGCCAGCTACTCCAGGGTAGTAAATGACGCGATTAAAAAAACCCAAAATTTGTTTTTTATTAAATCGATCAGCGTCTTTAGTGGGTACAGAACCTGGCGGGACCACGAAGCTCGAGAATAACATGTCTACATCCAGCTCCCATACTCCACAGATCGAGCTACTGTTTAACATACTCAACAAATAGCCTGCATGGCTTTAAAGATGATAGAGGCTGCTGCTACGGGAACATCACAAGAGGGCAGTGTAATTAAGGTAAATACTCTAGAAATGGCTTTAGAAAGTAGGCCGGTGAAAATACAACAATAAATGTCAATAATCAAAATAGATCTACTCATCCACTGTAAATAAACAATAGTTTAACTTTAGCAACACTTGGATTTGGCAGTCTTCTATCTGGTTTGAACTTCAAACCATCAATCAGATTTGAATATTACAACCATGCAGACAGACACTTGCCTTAGATTACGGCCTGGTATTTTATTCTAAAGTTCCTGGGTTGGGTACTATGGCAAATAGATTTGAATCATCCAGAGAACCACTTCGCATTCACACCAGTTTCACCATCAACCGTATATTTTACATTGAATAAGATACCACTGATAGCATCATACGTCCATGAGGAGCTTCACCAGAGAATGATAACTTAAGCTATTTGCTTGGGGAAAAACATTACTTAAAGGCACACTTGCCGCGAAAATCAGAAATATTGTTTACATTAAAAAAGAAAGACCGTTTTCTGTATTTTTCCCAGACAATATAAGTTAGGAACTTTCTATTTTTACCAAAATTTAAAAGTTTGGACGTCACTATGTATTTTTAATTTGAATTTGAAAATTTGAATTGTTAGGTACCCGGAACGTAAACAAACCGAACTGCCCCCTATTGGCGATTTCATGTTTCAGTCGAGTGAGTGAACTAACGGCACAGTGTAATTTTACGTAGGCCTATTTATCTGAGAAAAACAGACTGACGATCGGTTAACAGCGACTGGAAAAGCCTGCTGATAATTGTTTGAGTGTAAACCACAGATACAAAGGCCTGAAAGGAGTGTAATCCAACACGAAAGTTGACCGACACTGATCGTTGTTGTTGTAATCAGGCTTCGATTCTTCGTTTGTTTTTCACCCCATTTCTACATTCTAAAGCTAACTAGACATGTTTTATGTGTCCTATGTTTAAGTTTAGTGGTATTAGTCGTAGTAAGCTCATGTAAATTGGGTTTCTTAGCAAATTTAAACAGGCTACGGCGGCAATTAGTGTGCCTTTAAAATTATTTCTCCTTTCAGACAACTTTACCATACACCTAGTTACAATTTCACTCCACGAACCAACCAAGACCACCCAACAGATTATCCTCGGGAACCTCCATGTATTTCTTATGTCCTGGATGATTATATACATCCGGGTACCTCCGCACACTTTTCTCCGACAGAATGAATTCGGGTGCAGTAAAAAAGTAAACACCATACGTGTCAGGACCTTACAATTTTTTTCTCAAAAATTGTGTTCTCAAGTCTTCTTGCGTAAAACAGAAAAGTGCCCCATTTTTGTTTTGCTCAAGTTTAAAGTGGCATGAGTTGCCAAAATTCACACTTTTTTATAATTCTGATCGTCACGACAGCTTTGAAGGCCACCGAAAAGCTAATAGGTTGGCGTTGGAATGAGGAAAATCCATACAGTATGTGGCCTGTACAAACCGAAAACGTGTTCGAAAAGTAAACAAAATTTAAATAACCGGGACGACCATTCATTCATTCTAAGCCAAAGCTAGTTCATAACAATACTTTATCGTACATTTTCGAGACTAGAAGCACTAAAAAGAGTCTGAATTATACGTCTTGCGAAAAATAGCCAATAATTTCAACATTTTGTTTTAAAGGTCAAAATATCAACATTTTGGCAGCTCATGTCACTTTTATAAGTAACGCGAAATTAGATCGGTCAAATTCCCGCTACAAAACTGCGGAAACAATCAAAGCACAACCTTATATCGAGTATGCAAATATGTGAAGTATTTCAAAAACTGATTTGTTTTTAGTGTGGATTTCCTACTAAGTATTCAATAAAAACATTTAATATATGTATTTTAGATAAAATATATCGCGGTGCGGTGACAGATGGTCCATTTTATACATGATCTCAAATTGAGAGTGTTAAAGCCTGGCGCAGACGGGGGAATATAGCTGCGCCCTCGGTCACTCGTGGCAGGCAGCGCAGCAGAAAATTTTAGAGCACACGGTATCCCTTTCCTCTCTCATGAATGTGTGTCATGTGACTTTTAGTACCCACGTGACAGATAATGCCGCCATGATGTTATTATGTTTCCAATCACATGTCCCTGTAAACTAATTCTATTGGTCAGTTAAATGTTCCAGCTGCGCCTTTGGCGCAGGCTGTCCGCAGACGGTGTGCCATCAACCACTCGTGCCACAGAATATCAAACATGATAGATATTTTCCACACCGCCACTTGTGGCCAAAATCACACCAAAAGTTCGCCGCACACGGTGGAAAGGGCTGCGCTGCCTGCCACGAGTGACCGAGGGCGCAGCTATATTCCCCCGTGTGCGCCAGGCTTTAAGAATCGTTGATCCTTCCATCTTTTTTATGCAGTAGTGACATTCTTTGTGATTGGAAAGGTTACTGAATTGCATAACAGTCTATTGGATTTCAAAGTAAAATGATATTGACATCTCTATTATTACCTCATTTTGATGATTAGCTATGTTTTATGCCCTGGCAGATTTCCAGATGGTTACATGATACATTAGTGCCTGAGACATCTAATTGATCTCAAACACATTATACTGTCAATTGCCAACGTATATTTATCCATTATCTGATGCCCGTTATGTACATATTTGAACTGCTAAAAAGAGTTATTTTACTCTGAAACCATTCTTGATTTACTTGAGCTTCCTTGACTATTGGGATGCACGTTGTATACTTAAGTGAATAATGGTTCCATCCTACAGGACTTCATCAACAGAGCTATCAATATGAAGAATTCAAAATCCTCATCAAACAGCACCAACACAATTTGCAAAAAATGGAAAATTGACAAACATCACATTTACATTGCTAAACGTTTTGCCCATCACAATGGATAAGTAATAGATAGGTAAACATAATTGATTCTATAAGGTATCGAATACAATGTAGTACGTATGCTTTTACCTTAGTGTTTGTTCTTCCGTCACAATCCATGGCCACATAGAAAGCGTTACTATTTTCTATTTTACTCATTATTCATTAATATTTTACTGGCGGCATATGTGTATTAGCGAAACGTACCTGAAAGATCAGTTGCACAGAAGAAAATTGTACAACTAATACTCAAGTATCAAATCAACTGTAGTGCGATTAAGCTTTTGTTCTCTGTGCCAATCGCTGATGTTCGCCAAACTGGAGATTTTATGGAACAAAAAATTGCAATATTTAATTGGTTTATGAAGTTTTGAAATTCTCTGATTATTTGATTGCTTGTTGTGAAACAAAATCTAAAATTGTAAATTGTATTTCAGTTCAAGTATGCCAACTACCAAACTGGAAGAAATATCAACGTCGTTACAGATGTCGATACATATTGGTAACGTTTGTCAACATGCCATTGTAATCGATGGCTTATTGCAAATAGCTTAATAGTCTTTAGGAATATAAAGTGATTGATTGGTGTATTACACCACACTTTGTACTTCTAGGGTACCTCATACAAACTGTCTCATACATTCTTTTCTCAACATACCCGCTGATTCATCGTTAATGGTGGAAAGTGGTGTGTATTGTTGGAAAGGCGTGGGGGGGGGGGCGGGGTCCGAACACTCAACAGCTTCAACTATTATCTAATATTGACGTTCGTCTACCTTGACAATGGTTAAATTGTACCCAATCTAAAATTAGAAGTTACCCTAGTCCTAAAGGCCAGATTCAACCTCTAAGGACATTGGTTGACATTTTTATCAGAACCAAGTAGGCCCACCCAGGATTCGATCCATTAAGATGAAGATAAACCGTTACACTAGCACCCGATGAACCTACAAGCCCAAATCAAACAGAACTTTCTTAATTATTGCGGTGATGTACGACTTTGTGAATTTATTGTTATATGTAATCCTAGAGGCGTCTCATAAATAGTATGCTTTTGCCGAGGAGTTTTATCACCTTTACAACTTATTTGATTATCTGCCAATCCCTGTTTAAACACCGTCAGGTGGATATACTAGCCAACTACACAGGAAATCGGATTATTTTCCAAATCAGTGTCTTCCTATTGACTCAGACGTGATGTGTCAGACGGACAGGATTATATTTGTGATGTTCAGGAAATCGAAATAACGTTATGAGACATGAGTTTATTTGCTCCAGGGTGTTTTAGCCAAACTTGTAGCAACATCCACTTGTCTCCGCACATACGTGAACTTTTAAGCCAACTTTAAGCTGGTTATTCGTCGAATTGAGACGGTTGAGTTATTGGCTGAGAGATATCCTTTTGCCTCCGGCAATCAGCCAATACCAGTTTCTTTTTATTCGTTATATGAAGACTATAATAACATTACTTCATCCATGTTTTACAATTTGTGCTAAGTGTCAGCGGCTGTGAACTTATTAGAAACCTCGGATTGGCAAAGACCAGCTCTGGGATGCCGGTATTTTATGAAAGGAAAAGGATAACATGTTTTGATTGCTAAATCTTTTATCACTACCATTATCATTGCGTATCAAGGTTGTAACCGATTTGAATTTGTATTGCATTTTAACTGTATTTCTTTTCAAACCGTCTTTCTTAAAACATTTATCGTTTTTCCTCTAAGTCAACCATTGTATTATTTTAAAGGGAATGATTGGTATTATACATTTACCAATATAGCTTGTTAACAATCTGTTTGGAACTAGTTGTCGTTTGTTTATATAAGTTATAAGAAGCAGATTTTACGTACATATATTATGTAACATATTTGCAAGTAAATATTATACAAACAGTGGAAAGAAAACATAGATCAAAATGACTTTTTACAAAGTAAGAAGTGACAGTTCCAAGATACAAAAATGTACCAGCAGTAAAGATCCGATGATCACGAAATATAAATTCACTGAATAAAATGCTGGAATCACACTTGTAAATCAATAGACTAAAATCTTGTAAACGCTCCCGAATAGTAACATTACATATTTTGTCTAGATATCATAACATACCAATTAGCATCATTGAGCAGTCCAAATATGACTGCCAAAAATACAAAGAACGCGTACTTTTATAGATTCTTAGATATTCCTGTACAATTCCAATAACACACATTAACATAAATTTGCATATGTATAAAAACTCGACACATCTAAATCTAAAATACCGACACGTTGACACCGCTCATATCTAGGTAAACTTAACTTAATTGTAAACAGTCTTAATTGATTGACTAATTGATTTTTTGGTATTTTACGCCGCGCTCAAGATTATTTCACTTATATGGCGGCGTTGCCAGTTTTATTGTGGGAGGAAACCGGGCTCTATGCCCGGAGAAAACCCACGACCTTCCGTTGGTAACTGGCAACCATCCCACATAGGTCGTTCGAGTGAAAACCCAGTCAGAACATTTTCCAATTTTTTTTTTTGGACTGAGTGGGATTCGAACCCGCGACCCATTGGGTAAACAGTCTTAAAAGTGAGCTGGAGAACAAACAACAGCCTCCGAGTAGAATATATAGTAGTACTATATTTGATGGGAAGCGGTAACACCTAGGCTTTGAAAGGGTTATACATGAATATCGACCATATGAGCAGTAAAATGGGAACAGAATATATTTTGGATCGACAGTGAACTGAAATTATTGATCACATCACCAACTTAGACTGTTTATTGGTCAGATATGGGCACCAATATGGGTACAGTATGGGATTCCCATGTGGGTCCTACCTTTACTACCTACCTTTGAATGGGGTAAAACCAGCGCGTGTGTGTCTAGTGTTTGCCTTTGCAAGTAACGGCCATCGAATCAACAATCAAAGTGCAAATTAGCAAGAAAACTTGATAAATCAAAATTCAAACCAACAAGTTTGACTCTGTAAGGTTCAAATACCTAGCTTGATAGTTATAGACTTTGTAAAAAATAAACTAATTTTAGAGATTAGTGAGGTTTTATGTCGATTACAACCAGTCCTTTAAAGTGAAGGTTTTTCGGCTTGTAAACGGATATAACATTCAGCATCTCTATTTGGTTTAGTATGCAAAGGCAGATGCTCCTGGCGGCGAATGCATTGACTGTAGAATGTTAAACATTTTCCTAATCACAAAAAGGCTTGAATGGCAGAAAGAGAGTTATCGAATTTGTTCTAATTTTTTTTTCAAGAATTTCATAATTTCTATATAAAAGACTCATGTCAAAAGCCAATCGTTGTTTTAGGATGTAGTAATGGATTTATACGGTGTAACTTTATGTATTGTTTCATCAGTAGTTGAACAGATGAACTTTCCCTGCATTCCTAAAATGTTGAACTAATGCATTACCTGTAGAGTAAAACAGCAAGAGAAAGACAAATGTGATGTAACAGACAATGCTTTAATCGAAATATTTACGAAGCTTAAATATCTTCACACCCAGACAATAGCCTGAACCACTGAACCCGTTTTGTCGTGGCAGGCTTACAATTTCGTGAACCAGTGATTTATCTGTGCCAGTCTATATTCCGGCTGCCCTATCCGTTTACAATTGAACCGGAAGTTAATGCCGGCGTTCTAATTTTCAACAGAATCCAAGCCAATCTCAGTACAATAAGGACACTATTCATTCTGACCGCGAGAGTATCACAGTAATCCCTCAATGTAGCCACAAACTCACAATTGCTTCTTATTATTGGGGTCATTTGGTCAACCTTGATTTCTTATAGAAGTTTGGTCAAGTATGATTAACGTTTACTAATTGACTGTGAAAGTTATTACCCGAATGCTACCCTTTGGATCCGGTAATATCAGCAGACGGATCAAGTTCCTATTGACCCTGAGGCCAATGAATTGTATTGGCTGAGTTCAAGTCACATTGGCCATGTTCAAGCTGTATTGGCCGAGTTCAGCTGAATGACGTTTGTAGATGAGGGCGTCACATTTGTAGTAGTGTTAAACGATTTTGTTTAAAAGTAGTCCGGGTTTCTGACTCCAAAATTACTATTTTTTTTATACTGACGGCCGTATTTTGGAGTCACGGCTCATTGCAATCAAAAAGTCGGAGTAGACTGCACGCTTCTGATCGAGTAGTTTACGGTCAGAGTTAGACAGTAAATAACATCATAACTAACTCAAATAGTGTCAGTATACGACATTCATTAATAATTAAGCCTTTTATAAAGTAAATTTAACGTTTAAACACTGAAAAACCGCTAAACAGTGTTACGTCATTAATGGCGGAGAGTTTACGACTGTAGAAGGCAAAAGTGAATTCAGGGGAAGAATAATGTTTATTGGTATTCGAAAAGTAATGCTATATTGCGTAAGTTAAATCATTATCCAACTCGATACACTCTGGTACAAACAACTCAGCTGCAGCACTGCGAAATTTGCATTGAAACAGACATGAAATGTGGATATTAGCGCGGTATGGGTTAATCGGGGACTACTTTACTGTCAGTATATAGGATTCCCAGGTTTTTTCCCGAAAACCGTATTCACCCTCAGGCCAATATCTTCACCCTCAAGCCACCATCATTGCAATACGAAAACTCCCGATCAATAACATACAACATTGTAACTAAGATCCACACATATGAAGTATAAAAAAAGTAAATACATATATTCTTGACCTAGGCATTTTTGTGCATGCCCACGTGGACACTTGTTGTTGTTATCATGCAATTTGTAGTACCGACTTGTGGTATGCGATTCAGATGGATGCATTTGATTGGTTGGCAAATCATATCCACCAATTAAAAGCATCAGTCACTAAGTCACTACGTGTATTTAGGAATATTTAACTAGCTTGAAATTAAAAAAATTAATAAAACATATCCAATAAAAAATGCCACTCCATTTATTTGCCAAAGAGTCTGCTAAAGCCTTGTAGTCGAGATTGCAACACCAGTGTAGGATTTAATTGTGTCCAGTCTCCATTGGACTGACATCTATTTCATTGGATGGGTTTGTTTGGCTTTTAAGTCTAGAAATATACAACATAGCCTCTAACTTATTACATAATGTTTCCATTATAGTTGATGCATACAGCAAGCAATGACGGTGCACGTTTCGAAATCATTCAGTGTCAATTGAGCATGTATGACAAAACGGACAAGAGCGTATTTTATCCTGTTCGCGGTGTTAAACTTGAATGTGGACCAATATAACAATATTTGTGGCTATGTTTCTACAAACGATAAGCGACAAGTCACAATTTCAATAGAAGTTTATGATTGTGACGTCGTGAATTGTCCAACAAGTTCAATTAATAATCTTGTTATTTTTTGGGGATTACACTTTCTTGAAAATATGGCAGAAATTCTTCTACCGATTTTGGGTGAAACCCGAAACGGGAATCGAACCGGGTCCAAGAGTGGGTACTAAATGTCCGCTGCAGAATCTACCAGTCAACTACCTCCATTTTTAGAGGAGGTCGGTTGGCTGAATGGATAAGGCAGCATTTTTCATTTCATTCATTTGATTTATTCACCTTTTAATATTTTAAATCATCTGTTAACAACAAATTTAAGAAAGGGGGGAATAAAGTCGTAAAGACTTGTTCTATCCCTAAAAATAGTGAAAACATGGTGATATTAAAGAAATATTACAGATAGAAAACAAGAGAAAAATTAAGTGATAAAATGCCATTGGATGATACCCTATGTATGTAAAAGACAGTCTTTAATACAAGATTTGAATAACGAAATCGATTGCATGCGATTTAAATAAGCAGGCAACTTATTCCATTCCCTCGGCCCGAGTAATAAGACAGATTTGAACGGTAAAGTGGTCTATATAAATTGAGGTTAAGTGTTCGTGTGGCGTAATTATGAACAGCAGATTGTCTAGTAAAGAGCGATTGAAAGGTTGGTGGGAGAAGATACTGGTGGTGCATATACTTATGAATTATTAGCAGGGACAAAGTTTAGAAAGTGGTAAAATTTTTAGCGATTTGAAAAGGCATTCTGTAGGCTGAAGCCTAGCAGATAAGGTGATAATGCCGGCATTTAGCGATAGGTGCCATACTCTGGGACCCGGGTTCGATTCGCGTTTCGGGTTTCACTCAAAAATCGGTAGAAGAATTTCTGCCATTTTAAAGACAGTGTAATTCCAAGAAAATAACAAGAATACTGTTATACTCACTTTCTAAAAGACAATAACTAATTAAAGTTAAATTAAGCACCGACCTTCTGCATACAGTTAGTTACACTACCAAACTAGCGACCATTGCTTTAACGCATATGTAGGACTGCCGTTACTTGCGTCAAATTAACGGAATTGATTCCAAAGGATATAAAGTATTATTATCTGTGCGATTTATCATGCTACTTCCAAATAACTTACAATTGAAAAATCGGAAATTGAAAAAGCGTAAGTCAATTATTTGAGTTAAAAAACCCTAATGTTGAGCCTTTGATATTTGATCACGATGGGTTGGTTGTGTTTAATCATTCAATTTAAGTTGTCGTTTTATTTGCTCACTTCGTACTAAATCGATATCCCACATCATGGCAAATATAGCTGCAGTCAGTTCACATGCTTATTTTTCTTGAGTTCTGGATAAATCAACATATTAAGGGTGTCCATCAATAAACAGTCTTTCTTTCGGACTACTCTTTGTGAGCTGTAATTATCAGAGATCATATTGACCCTGGCAGGCAAAAAACTGGAGATAAATAATCGACAAGAAGAATCGAGTTACATATCATAGTACATCATTATTGATCGTAGTTCTTGTTCAGATTAGTGTTCTATCTGGCAGCCATTATATCTAGTAGGACAGCGTGACTACTTGTTATCCATAAGTAATTCTTCACCTTATAGATTAAAGGGGTTGAATCTTATGTGAATCTTAGGTTAATTTGATAAACTTTAAACTTCACTAACTGAATATAGAATTCGGCTCCTATCCAATTTGTTGTATCTCCAACTATCTTAACTCGTCTAAAAAACCTCTGATCAATACCTGGCCAAAACCAGACCAACTAATCAGGAATAAAAAGGACAGAATAAGAAAGATAAATAGCACACCATTTCTCAACATTGTTCTCTGAGAGCCATATGGATATATGCATAAATAACATTGAAAGCCAATTGTCGAAAGCATAAACCATTTACAGCTGGGCCGTAGAGGAATGTTGTGCCCTATGGCTGACTTGGTTAGTATCCGAAGAACAGTTTCTATTTTCTAAGGAGGACAAACAGGAGCAGTATACAATCAAGTTTTCCATTCTTCTTTAGACCGCACTGGCAGCTTAGAGAAATCGTATTCTCAATCAAAAATTACAGCTAGCGTTATTCCATTCTAGACGTTTCTGTGGATTCCCATTCAGTGCACACAACCAACAGCTAGTTAACATGAACAAATTACTTGACGTTTCGTGCCATTTGTGTCTTTAATATGACTTTAACGTTCCATTGCTTGTCCCTTGCATATACAAAAACATATATCTAATCGCACACAACTAAGAAACTCCATCTCGTATTTTAGTCTATAATTTATGCAAAAACAAACTAAACAAAGTTGAATAGAGGAGACACGTCGATATTCTGCGTAAAAACCCAGGTATGTTCTGATATGGCTCGCGATGGGGCATTACAACATTTGTTTTACCAAACATATGCTGTCACAGAAGCCCTTGTCTCTAAACTATTGTCTAAACCATATTTTAGATGAAAGGCATATAGACCTGGGGAATTTGTTTCATGCATGTCACAATGAGGTCAAACCTCAAGGTCATTGGGAAGCCAGACATAGGCCAAAAAGCTTGTTACCACGTTTCTCAGAAAACGGTTGCTTTAAAGTTTAAATTACGTGAAATTTGGGATATATCATCGCTTTACTAAGGTTGCGATCGAGTTGAATGACTTTTGACGAACATCGGCCCAAAGGTCAAGTTTACATAGGAGATCAAATTTTGGACCAAAAAGCGTTATGTTTAACAAAACCGTTGTTTCAAATTTCATGAAACTTTAGATATATCATTGCTACACTAAGGTTTCAATCTGAACAAAATTAGACGAAGACCCACCCAAGGGTCAAGGTCATATAGGCCGAAAAGCTTGTTTACCACGTTTTTTCAGAGAATCGTTTTTTCAAATTCCGTGAAATTTGGAATATATCATCGCTATAGTAAGGTAACTAGCTAATTGGCTTATGGCGACCATTGGTTTAAGGGTCAAGGTCACCGAGACGTCTCACAGGAGTTAAAAAGCTTGTTACTAAAGTTGCGATCGAGTTGAATGACTTTTGACGAACATCGGCCCAAAGGTCAAGTTTACATAGGAGATCAAATTTTGGACCAAAAAGCGTTATGTTTAACAAAACCGTTGTTTCAAATTTCATGAAACTTTAGATATATCATTGCTACACTAAGGTTTCAATCTGAACAAAATTAGACGAAGACCCACCCAAGGGTCAAGGTCATATAGGCCGAAAAGCTTGTTTACCACGTTTTTTTCAAATTCCGTGAAATTTGGAATATATCATCGCTATAGTAAGGTAACTAGCTAATTGGCTTATGGCGACCATTGGTTTAAGGGTCAAGGTCACCGAGACGTCTCACAGGAACTAAAAAGCTTGTTATCACGTTTCACAAGAAACCATTGTTTTAGATTTCGCGAAACATGGGATATATCATCCTACACTAAGGCTGCTAGCTGAATGACTTTGAACGAACGTCGGTCCAAAGGTCAAGTTCACGCAGGTGTTAAAATTCTGGACCAAAAAGAGACGGGGCTGCTTTCGTTTTTGTCAAAACAAACACAATTTCTAGTTTGAGTTAAAACAATGTACGTTAATTAGTAACAATGCATAGTTGAGATTATCCAAACACACCATAATAATTCCTACAAAGCATAATATAGTGAGAAATTCATGGGCATATAAAAGTACAAGTTCAGAGTCATCTTTATTAAAGGCACACTCGCCGCGAAAGATCCAGAATGCTGTTTACATTAATTAGTGGGCGGTTTTCTATATTTTTCAAATTGAAGAATAGATTTTTCAGGTACCGGCAATGTAAACAAACCCCTAAGCTGAGCGCCCTAAGGTTTGAGTCGTGTGAGCCATCTAACGACACAGTATAATTTGACAAACTTTATCGGGAAAATACTGACTGAAGATCAGGTGAAACGGACTCGAAAAGTCAGCCAAAACATTTAGAGTGTAAACCACCGACAAGATTGCCTGAAATGAGGGTAATTCAGTTGCTCTTTGTTGTTGTAATAGAGCTTCGATTCTTGTTTTGTTTTTCCCCTCATTTATACATAATAAACCTAACTGAACATGTTTTATGTGTCCCTTTGTTTAAAGCGGGAAGGGCCACGAGCTTCAGTAAAGTTATAGGCTTTGTCCAAATCACAATCGTTTTAAGTGGTAAATGAGAGTTGTGGGCAAACTCAGCTAATGACCCAATGTTTCATTGATTTAATTAAGTAATTAGAGTAAAAATTAAACTTCCTTCATGAAGTTCATCTGTCAATTATCGAAACGAATTTCTATAGTCTCCGCCTTGACATGCGCAGTAGAGTCTTCCGTCTGCTTGTCATAACAAAGTCACATGTTTGAAAGGAGCTGTTCGAATACTAAGGAATATCAAAGCGTAAGTTGATTTTCACTTGATTTCTTGTTGTTTTGTCGAATAATAGGAATTATGCAACCAACGTAGATTTGCGACTGACTAATCTTTGGATGATTAAATGAAATACCAGCCTCGTAGTGCAAGCTGAGTGTGTGCAAATCACAACAACAACGACACGTCGATCGAAATCGAGTGTCGGTGTTATTTCACAGTGGTTTTAGCTTATTAAAAAAAGGCAATTTATATCTGTCCTGTACTTCCTTACTATTGGTGATTTTGTTTTATTTGAAGGTGAAATTAGAAGCCAATAGATCTTCCACAAAACGTCTCTCGTCGTCTCGATCTGTTTTATTTCTACTCTTGGTCGAACTTCTAACTCTGACTCGTCTGAGTCTAAGCGTGGATTTGTTCTGTGACTGACTGGCATTGTGGGACAGGTAGTAAATGTGGAATGCAAATGGACAAGCATACGAATAGTAAGTACATATACAAGAGGCTTAATTTCGTAAATAGTATAGTAAGAAATAGTTTTGTATATTTACAAATCATCTATATACTTGAAGAATGGTATTTTATTTGTCAAGTCATTCCAATCCACCCCACTTGTGGGTATTTGGTCTACTCTCCAATTAATCAAAAGTCAAACTGTATGTAATACGGAGAACATTTTAAATGATGTACCCCTCTCGATCTAAATTTGCAACAAAGTCATATAAATGAATTCCACCAATAGGTAGCAGGTTCGATTCCCACTCAGTCCAAAAAATTGGAGAATTTTCTGACTGGGTTTTCACTCGAACGACCTATGTGGGATGGTTGCCAGTTACCAACGGAAGGTCGTGGGTTTCCTCCAGGCATAGAGCCCGGTTTCCTCCCACAATAAAACTGGCAACGCCGCCATATAAGTGAAATAATCTTGAGTGCAGCGCAAAACACCAAACAATCAATCATATAAATGAAATAACATTGAGTGTGACATAGAAAACCATTCAGTATAATACTTGGTGTAAAACTGCTCTAAGTGCATCTTCACCAAGGTTTTATTTTCATCATCTAAAATAAAACTTTATAATTTATGTTATAAAAAATTCACTACATAATAATGACAGTGCACTGTTGTTTATTTTTTCAACAGTCTTGAACAACTTGACTGGAGGATAATTCAAAACTAATGCAAGGTTTCAAAGATTTCTCAGTTGCTTCAAGAGCAAGATCAAAGAAAACAAAATTGAATGGAATGCAGTGTACAGATCTGATTATTTATAAACAACACAGACAATTCAGTAAAAGGAATGGGTGAGAAAAGAAAGCCCAATTTCTTATTTGGGCTATTAGGAAGAGACTTTATAATACATTTGCTATGTATGTAAGTTATGATAAGGCTCATCAATGATATGTGGTTTCAAACATAATAAACGAATCAAAAAGTTTGATTCCTGTCCATTCAAAAAAATAAAATATACATGTATAACAAAAAAAAGATTTTATCTTCATTTCTACTTTGTTTGATGTATTGATGATTGTATCACTAATATGACAGCCTTGCCAGGTTTAGTGTGAGAAGAAAATCCTGACCTTTGACAATTGCCTGTCAACTCTTCTACTCTGCAATTGAGGAAAAATCTCATTCAGAAATATTTCAATTTTATTTGGTCTGAGTTGGACTCGAACCTGCAACTCATGAATTGAATGTCTCAGTCACTGAGAAACCATCACTGAGCCAGCGAGGTCCCATCTTTGTTTGATAGATCAATGTTTTATGCTGCACAGAAAATTATTTGACTTACAAGGCAGTGTTGCCAAGTTTAGTGCTGGAGGAAACTGGGCTCTGTTCGGCGGAAACCCCTGACCTTTGGAGAGTTCCTCGTAAGTTTTCCACATTGGTCGACAGGGTGAAAAACCCACAGAGATTTTTTTTTTATATGACCCGAGGCCGCGAGTCGACACATAGATGGATTGATTGTTTGGTGTTTTACGCCGCGCTCAAGATTATTTCACTTATATGGCGGCGTTGCCAGTGTTATTGTGGGAGGAAACCGGGCTCTTTGCCCGGAGTAAACCCACGACCTTCCGTTGGTAACTGGCAACCATCCCACATAGGTCGTTCGAGTGAAAACCCAGTCAGAAAATCTTCCAATTTTTGGACTGAGTGGGATTCAAACCCGCGACCCATCGGTGGAAGGCTGTTCGGATTGAGCGTCCAACGCTCTACCTATTTAGCCACGGATGCCCCCCCCACATAGATGGAAGGCCTGGGTCAAACGGAGAATCCATCGCTCTGCCCACTGAGTCATTGAGGTCGTTTCTTTGGTTAATTGATTGGTGATTTAAGTCACACTCAAGATTATTTCACTTATATAGTGGCGTTGCCAAGTTTACTGGAGGGGGAATGGAGCTCTTCTCGAAAGAAACACCCAATGTTCAGCGAGTACCTGGTATCTCTTTCACATAGGCAGACAGAGTGAAAAACTTGCTCAGAAATTTTGAAATTTTATTTGGTCTGAGTGGGATTCGAACCCACAACCCATGAACGGAAAGTGTTTGTCGGACTGAAAAACTATCCCTTAGCCACAGAGACCCCTCTTTCTTTGATTGATTGATGTTTTCGCCACACTGAATATTACTTGACTTATATGGCAGCATTGCCAAGTTTAGTGGAGGAGGAAACTGGGCTCTGCCCAGAGGAAACACCCGACCTTCGGTCAGTAGGCTACCTAGTAACAAAGAGACTATCACTCTACCAACTGAGCCGAGGTCCCTTCTTTCTTTGATTGATTGATATTTATGCCACACTGAATAGTATTTCCCTTATATGGTAGTATTGCCAAGTTTAGTGGAGGAAACTGGGCTCTGACCAGAGGAAACACCTGACCCTTGGTAAGTACCTAGTAACAAAGAGACTATCACTCTGCCAACTGAGCCTTTGTTTGAAGATGGGAGATTGTGTGTAGTGATAGATTCTCACATCATCACCAGCTTTCCACAAGTGGGTAACAAGTCCGAATCCAATTCAGTCCAAATTGAATAGATTTTTAGGTACCTGCCAAAGGGTGAGAGTTTCGGCTTTACTCCAGACATGAATGAATCTATCAAGGTCAGTGTGGTGGTGAGAACTTGCAGGTTTCTAAGATTGATTTATTTGTGTTTTACTTCGCACTCGGGACTATTTCGTGTATAAGGTGGCCTAGCTAGGTTTATTGGGGAGGAAACCCCTTGACTCTCCACAACGACATGACAACATAGCACATTGGGCCGGTGATCAAGTTGTAAACCAAGCCAGCATTTTTAAAACAATATGGAATTGAATCCAAAACCAATTGGTGGAATGGTTCCTAAGAACCTAAGCTAGGAATGGGAAAGCATCTTGATTCTGTATTTATTATGAGAGCCAAAAAGCTGTCAAAGATGATTTTAGTTCAGATTATTTGCAGAAGATTTTCAAAATAAAACATATCAGACTAGATTATTTATCGTACAGGTTCTTTAAGAACACAATTTTATTCTGACAATTCCAGCATTTAAACGTGAAGTCAATCACCAAAAAACAAATTTAATATGTGTACACTAACTAAGCATATATGCTTTTCCATAACTACCAGTCCACCAAACGTTGTTTTTGACATATTTTAAACATGTCTATATCCAGGTAGAAATCATTTTCAGTTAATGTCACTGAATTTAGCAGTCTAGTCTAGTAGAGATGATTAGAAATTAAACATCATGACCAGTCAAAAATGATTATTTCAAAAACAAATAAATACTCCATCTTGCAAGGTTTCCCATTGCAACTGAAAAAAAAGGTTGAAGTTGTAATGTCATTATGCTGGCACAGATTTAAATGTATGTGAGCCACATCTTAATAACTCAATTTTTTAGCACTTCCCCAACAGAATCCAATCCATAGGCCTACAGCTCCATCTTTTGTTTTCATATCACTGCAAAATATAAAAAATAAGAATAATGATAAGTACTAAAACAATGTTTTCTTAGTTACAGTGCTAAAATAAATATCAGATTTACTGGGTGCTTTATGTCATACACAAAAAATATCACTTTGGGAAATACTGTACGTTAGGAAGGAAACTCTCTTGTAGGACACTTGGTCACTTACAGTTAATATGTTTTGGTCTGGGATTCATACATGTACTGTCTGTGGCCAGTCGGTACCAGGTCGACGACCAATAAATGTCAGAAATTATAAATAACCGAGTAAGACCTTTAGTAAAGTGAAGTACCTGGGGCTAGGCTGAGGTCTTCACACTGGACTGAAATACCCATACCATGAAAGTATGTAGTGACAAATTCCCAAAACAGAGCTCCCAGTGATGACATTTGCAGCACATAGACTAATATCATACTGGCAGGCCAGTGAGTAAACGCAAGGTGGAAATATATATACGGTATGTATTGTTTATTGAAACTTTCCTGCAACCACAACAACATTGATTGTACTTGTAGTGTACAAGTACTACCACTCACTGTCAGTGTCAGCTAGTTTGTCCGAATGAAATATCAATAACCAATGATCTAACCAATACATCACCCTGCATGAAATTGAAAAGAAATAAAGTTAAGCTAACTAAATTTTGTTTGTAACACGAGGCCTACAAAAAATTGTACAAGATAAAATGAAGATTTGACATGACTCACTCATATGGCGGCGTTGCCAGTTTAATTGTGGAAGGAAACTGTGCTCTATACCCGGAGGAAACCAACGACCTTCTGATGGTAACTGGCAACCATTCCACTTAGGTCGTTCGAGTGAAAACCCAGTCAGAAAATTTTGCAATGTTTGTTGTGCCATCACAAGGTACCTAGAACGTTTTGTTCGTATGCCTACCGGACAATACCTTGAGCGGGTGAAGTTGTGATTTTTCCAACTCGAAGGTAAATAAAACATCCCCGTTCATAAGGTTTGGTTTTAATCATATTGATATTGTTAAGAGTAAGTCAAACTAGTACTTAATCTTTAAATCTAAAAAACGAAAGTGGCATAACACTAAGGGGTAAAGGGTGGGGGTGCTCCGGGACTCAATAGAGCATTGTATACTTTCACTGGCGAATCTAACACCTATGGTTCGCCCGTTAGTTCCCACTCATGTCAGGAAATGTCCGTGTCCGCTCCCCTTCCCCCAATTACCTTGGCGTAAAACATCCCGGAAAGTCTGAAACAAAGCGTTTTTTTACTATGAAAATTTGTTAGATTTTCAGGAATTCCAAATGTGATAGGTTAAAGCAGACTGCACACATGTCATTTGGTCAACATTTAGTAAGCTATCGTAAGTCGTCTAAGAAACGATTTAGCCACTTTTTCGGCTAGTCGACTTACGATAGACCAAAAACTACCGCTAGCCGACTATCCGTGTTTAGTCGACTACGAGAGTTTTATGAAATACCCCCCAGGTCTTACCTTACCTGTACTCGTTTTGGTCATAAGCTAGTAATTGGATGTTTACAGTAGTTACTAGTCCATTCAGCTTGTACGTCAATGAGAGTTTGATCCACTGGACAGAGGGCTGTTTCTCAAGACATTTACACCCGACGTAAGTCCAATGTAAGGCGTAACTGTCATTGCAACATATTCCTTAACATTACGTTACGATCAGGCGCAAAGTTAAGTCTGTGTTGAGAAACAGCCCCCTGGGCCCTGTCTTACAAAGCTGGCGTAAGTTACGTCGGACGTAAATCAGTGTTAAAGCTATAGGAAATTACGCCCTAGTCGCAACTGGTCCATGTTGTAGGCCTATGCGCAACTTTACGCCAGCTTCGTAAGACAGGGCCCTGGACTGTATCTTTCGGGATGCCCTTGGCCAATGTTTTCTTTATATTTCGGGTGGTGTTTCTTTGTTGTTGACCAATGAAACACTTAATGAACAAAACTTCGTGATGGATACGTCAAAAAAAACAAAACACATAAGGCGTATTTGTTTCTAAATGTAGAACACCGAGATACGGTTACAAAATGTGCAACACCCATTTGTCTCTTAAGTCATAGCTGACTTAGCTGAATCGTCCACTTATACTACATATGTGCTGGTTCATCTTAAGACCAGGGTTCACAATCGATAATTCATCTTCTTTGCCAATCCAAGAAACGTGCCACCACTGATGCCCCTGTTCCAAAACTGATGTTGATCATTCGGATTTTATAAACCGTTCATTAGCCAACGGTTAGGGTGAGCACGCTCGACTGTCTGGTACAACTGGACTGCAATATCATTTCAGTCATCAATTTGCCCATTGTTCCATGTCGCAGAACTAAGAACTTTCTTACAAACCAAAGTAAACATAGTGGAAGTAATTGAGGTACTACAACACATTGGAAATAATATAATTCTGCAAGGTTAATTGTGAAATTTCATTAATTAGATTACCTATTTACATTTATTTTTAAAATTTCCAGACACGTTCTTCCGCCATCTAATTTATGTCAAGGTACAAAATGTAAAAGCATAAGTGTGTAAACAGCCACTTAAACACAAACATAATTCTTCTAGTATACCTCAAACCATATACAATGTAGTCTGTCTCAGATATATTCGTTAAATAAATCTATCGTTAAGTTGCTTGTGTACAGATCAGGGCTGCGGGTTTGTTAGCATTGAGGGGAACTAACAAATACAATTTTTTATTTCAAACTAAGGACAGTAAATTAAGCTAAAACTTTCGAACTTTGGCAAAAGAAGAGACCCTTTTGCTCTTGTAATGTAAACGATATCCTTGATGTTAGCGACCTGCGTACACCCACAGTTCTATATAAGGAATAAATGGGCTCATCAAATAAAGAGTAATAAGTTAAGGTGTTTTTAAATTTTTTCCCAGAGTTTAAGAAGCTGATTTACTCGAAATTAAGTGTATCCTTACGAAATACATGTAGTGCTTGTTGGTAATGATATTTGTTCCTGTAGTCACGTACAGGCCTTCCATCGTTTGTAAGATGGTCATTTGATTACTGGATTAAAATTATGCAAATATTAGCTTATAATCAACGTCTTAGTTATTCAATTTATTTAAAGTCACCAGGCAGCTTTTATTGTGTATAATGGTCTTGAGTTGATACGCATTAGTACCCGGAGACACAGTTCAATTGGTAGCCCATGTACATCGAATGATTCGGTCTGTTTGATAGCCACGATCTACTCCCACTATCTAAACCACAGTTCATATTGGTTAAACTAAGGCTATAGATCGTGAAAAAACTGATAGACAATCGGCCTTTGGTTATAAATGCATGGATTCATAGTTGATGTATTTTGTATTCGTCAACTATAATGTTAGCCATGTGAACTGGGTTTAAGAAAAAGAAAATGTAGTATGTTTTTCTCCTTACATCTATCAGGGTATATATTTAATTTATGTAATGATCTGAATATACGTGTGTGTTTGAATCGCAGAATCATGTTCGATGAAATCTAATTTATCGGCTTGTTTGATTAATGGCACATTTGAAGACAGGTATAACAGTGGTTTATTGTATGAATGGCTGCTAATTCAGCAATTTACAAAAAGTCCCTAATTAATTCCTGTCCACATAATCAATAACCATGCCTCTGTGAATAAGCCTTTATCTTTTGTTCCGTAATCTTGATCACTTACCTTGCGACATGTGCACTTCGATTTTACCTCATCAATCTTCTAATGTTATTGCTGGACTATCAATGGAGATGTGACAGGTAACTTGGAACAATTGATAAATTCTTCCGTTTCCCGCTGAGTATAAATAAGACCATATCCCGTGGATCAATGGATACAGAAATGTATCTCAGCCATGGAGGTTATTAGGTTTACTTATATGTAGCTTTAGATTGATTAATTGTTCTTATCACGCTGTACTCAAGAATATATTACGTACACGACAGCGTTGCACAGCGTATTGACCTCTACGTCACGGAGCCAAACAACTACCCTGGTATCAAACAATTTTAAAATGGGAAAACCAAAGTGTAGCCTGCTTAATACATTGAACAGAGAACAATGCTTTAAATTTTTGTTTAAGTTTTTTATTGAAACATTTACTTTGGATATAAGTACCTCAATTTGATATAGAGTATTTCGCCACAAGTTACATACATTATCAGGGTATATTCTATATCGATACAAGGTGTGTGTCTTCCGGGGTCTTCATTAACAAGCAGATGTAAGGCACCAAATTAGACAACCATATGAACATACAACTAGTAGATTATATTGGATGTTGAAGATCGCTCCTATTGCAGATGTTTTAATTATAAAACATTAAAACGACTATAACTTTAATTTTCTGCGAATGTTATTGTCACATTTTGGTATTTTATGTCAGTAAAGTCTCTATCCGGTATCTAAGAAATCAGCTTGGCAAGGAGTGGAATTGTATAAAGAGATCGTGTGTGAACATTGAACAGCTGAATCAACCTATGAACGAGGCAGCATTGACACGGGCTGTCTACTGTAAATCAACAGTGACTGGTAAGCTATAACAAACCGGACACTTGCTTCTTGGCGTTTCTTTTGGCACCAGGATAGTTTTTCATCAAATTGAAGATTAGTCCCTTCCTGTACTAAATACCCATCCGTCGAACTCGTTTCTATGAAGTCTAAATCTGAGTGCAGGGAACATACTTACAACTGGCTTGTCTTCTTTTATCTTCGATGAACTCGGTGCCGGTGAATTAGCGGCATTTCGATCTACCGTTGATTGAATCGATAAAAACGATGATATTGTACTGTTGAATCAGTGTGATGCCAATTTAGTGATGTTGTCCTTGGCAGGTTAGGTTTGTCCGAACCGTGCTTCTTTGAAAAGTCCGGCCTCATTGGTAGATTGCGAGAGCTGATAGAGTGATAGCCACACCACCAATGTCCTTTTGTCTGGAAATGGCGGGTACGACATTGCGAAATATAATATGTAGTCTTCAATTGTCCCTCGTTGTTGATTTACTGTAGGGTAGTCCAGCTACATACGAAGGGGTTTGTTATGTCCTATATTTAAATGATGTTTTCGAAAGGGTGATATAGCATAGTCATTAGCTATCTCATCCTTATGGAAAACCTTAGCCCTTACAATATTTTAATTAAGAAGAATCATTCGGCAATCCTTGACGAACATATTGTTTTCCTGTAGCTTTCCCCTTATTAACTTTCCCCTTTTATATATGAACATGTCACTACTTGGAGAAGCGTCAATAAAATGGTATAGTTTTTACTAACTCTTTTGACATTATAAATCACGGGATATCCACCATATTTTCAGCCATACCATTCAAAGTGAAATTCAAGTTTTTTCCATCCACAAAACTATACACAAGTATTGGAAAGGCATAAACCTTTTATTTTTATTGCAGGGTATTAAGCTTTATGTTTAAGCCCGGTAGATATACATTTGATAAGTTGTTCAGCTAATATGATCTGGGCTGCTTGATGTGAAATCATGCAAATGCATGCTGCTTGATAGTACACAGCTGAGAAAGTAAAACTCATCAACCTAAGAGTTCCCAAGATGTATATTCGTAAAGTAGACCAAAGTCATATCTACGAGAAACGATATTTTACCTTAAATATGCTTTTTTGTCGTTTATCTGAGTTATGACTTTACGAATATATGTCTTGGGGACTCTTATGTTGATTCATGTATCCGTAAAAGAAGTGAAGCCAGTCTTAATGCCATAAAGCTTTCTTCCAAACTCTTGACTTTCAGTTAAGAAATTCCATAAAGCGATATTCACAAGCGCTATAAGCTCATGTTCTCCCTTGGGATCAGATTTAACTCTTGTGGTAAATTTGTAATCTTAAAGTGGCATGAGCTGCCAAAATGTTGATATTTTGACGTTAAAACAAAACCTTGAAATTATTGGCTATTTTTCTCAAGACGTATAATTAAGAAGCTTTTTAGTGTTTCTAGTCTCGAAAATGTACGATAAAGTATTGCTTTAAACTAACTTTGCCTTAGAATGAATAAATGGTCGTCCCGGCTATTTAAATTTTGTTTACCTTTCGAACACCTTTTAGGTTGGTACAAGCCACATACTGTATGGATTTTCCTCATTCCAACGCCAATCATTTAGTTTTCCGATGGCCTTCAAATCCTCTTACTGTCTTGACGATCAGAAACTATGAAAAAAGTGTGAATTTTGGCAGCTTATGCCACTTTAAACATTTTTTCAACTGAAGCTGCAATTCAGGCCCTGGAGGACAGGGTTTCACATTAAACACATGGATTTAAAGGCCTGATTAGTTTTTGGTATATTTTAATAACTACTGCGTGTACAAAATATAGGAAGAAAACAAAGCACATCTTCCAAAGTGTTAAAAATTGAAGAAAAGTACATTCAGTATAAAGTACAGATAATATACAATCAACAATGCGTCCCAAAAATGTACCTCAGTGTGTACCTCCAAACGAATTGACGAACAGTCCACATACAAGCTTGGTCGTATTCACGTGGCTGAAACTTACACTTTTATCTGCCCGCTCCCACTCTGAAACTTCGGGGATTTGCGTGCGTAAAATACCCTCTGATAGACTGCAGGTCATTTTGAATAGGGCGACCAAATAGGTAGCCGTGAAGCGTACAATTTCCAAATCATCTTGAGGACCCCACAAAAGTGTCCCCGTGATAATGTAAGGGACCGAAATACTCTGTTTGTTAACTTTCAGCCTCGATCAGTTAAATAATTGAAGCATCGGAAGATTCCTGATATGTACCGAAACTGCGTCTGTCTACAACATGTGGTTTTCCGGGCTAAATAAAATATATAATCAAATATCTTTCTAAATGATATTAGAATTTAATAAATTTATAATTATTTTATTTTTTTCGTCTGCAGTGAAACATTTTGATATTTACTTTCGACGCCATTTTTATTCAGCCCAAAAATACGGTGATTTACCGTATAAAAAGCGCAGACTGCCCGAGGCGTGTCAAAGCCGACCGGTAGCGAGCGAAGATAGCCGAAGGGTGTTCCGAGTGGGCAACGCCGCCATATAAGTGAAATAATCTTGATCGCGGCGTAAAACACCAAACAATCAATCAATCAATCAATCAATCGTATAAGTGAAATAATCTTGAGCGCGGCGTTCAACACCAAACAATCAATCAATCAATCGACATAGGGCAATCGGATGAAAAAGTCAGAATTGTTTTCTTCTATGGAATGATCGGGGTTCGAACCCGCGAACCCACAAGCCTGAACCCGACTGAGACGAAGGAGATGTTTATATTGTTAATTCGCTTTCCAGAATTCTTGGTCAAGGATTATATAAAACAGGGGTTGAATATTCACTCTGGCGTCACAGAAGCAGTGTCTATTGGCTAAAAATGGCTTAAGAAATTAAGGTTTCTGAACGTACAACAAATAAACACCAAGTAAAAAATTGTTCTACTGATCTCCCTGTAATCAAATAAGACGATTCGACATCCCTTTGCTGGCTGTCTAAAACACCAGGTCAAATAGACTTTTTTCGATCTGGCTTGGAGTTCACTGCCCCCGCTTGAAAGCTTACACGTTTGGAAACACTTATCCAAGATTAAGACCGGATTTTCTTTCAAAGGGTATAGGGAAGGTCGTATCATTTGTTTAGTTCATTGATCATCACCTTTTTTCTTTCTTCCATCCTGTTTCAGGTTCAAACTGGCATAAACCGTACGCTCACATCATCCCCACCACCAACATGTAAGTCAACTGGCCAGCTAGCAAACATCCTTCCTTTAAAAGTGGCATGAGCAGTCAAAATTTAAATAATTTTTATTAAACCGAATTTAAAAATTAATGGCTATTATTTCCGAAGAGCATGAATAAAGAGTTTTTCGTCGATGTCCTAAAACTTCAAAGCAATGCTTGACGTAGTTACTTAAATATGAACTGCGGGACTAATTTACTCGTGAATTTATTAAAAAAACTTTAGATATTGCGTCGATATTATATATTGACAGTCCGAGCTGCGCGAAATGTTTTTGCACATTTTTTTCTAAATTGTTGACTTAATGCTTTTTTTTATTTTCATGTAAAAAAAAAGGTAATACGGAGCCGTTTAAGTAACATTTACACGTACATTGAATAAGTATCTCCATATTAGGAGGTAATTGAACAATCAAATCCCGGCAATACATTTTCACGAGAGATCTTTCTTAGTTACGGTGCCTTTATTTCTACTTTGAAACCAAGCCTCCGTGTATGGGAAAGTGAGGCTACATGGATTTTTGGATCAATTTTACGTTGAAATCATATTAATTTTGTCTATGGCGCAATGCTATGAATGTGTGCCACAGTGCTTGCAACAGAGAAATGACGTCAGTACCATACAATTTGAACAACATCCTGATTGATTGATTGATGTTCTACGCCGCACTCAGTATTATTTCACTTATTTGGCGGCGTTGCCAGGTATAGTGGGGGGAGGAAACCAGGTCCATTGCCAAGAGAAAACCCCCGACCTTCGCAGAGTACCTGGCAACTCTTCCACATTAGTCGATCGAGTTTAAATTTTTTTATTTGGTCTGAGGGTGATTCGAACCCGCGCCGCATCAATGGGAGGTCTGTATGGGACTAAGGGACGATCACTCTCACCCACTGGACCACCGAGGGCCGGCACGTCATGAAAAGCATCTTCTAAACCGAAATGGTTTCTATCTCAGCACCACATGTCTAAATGACCTTGTGATGTCATTGCATTTGTAAGGCCACAAAGCCAACCCTCTTGATTTGTCTAAACTTTTCGAACATTTGATCAAAACACGTGGCGCTGGCAGAGAGGGTAATTGTGTAACAGTAACGACCCTCAAGTAAAGTTGGTCATTGTTTTCAAGGATGGAACATTCGACCCAAACTATTGTTTATTTCTACGAATTAGATTCATTTGGTTTCTGCTTGGTGAAAAATAAATGTAAAAGTCTATTTTATAGCCCCGCATAGTATTTATACCTTTATAACAAACATGGTGTGTTCAGCCATCCTATGTGTTTGTCCACATTTCTCTTATGTGATTTGGTTCATATCTAAAGTCGCAACTGATCCATGCTATAAATCCATGTGCTTATTTACACCAATTGTGCAAGCAGGGTCGAGGGCATGAAGCATTTTCACAATAATACGGGTTACCTGATCAATCAATGGATTTATTATAAAAAATATGAGCAGAATTGAAAAGTTTTGTTCCTGATGTGGCGTTATCAGATTTATTGTGAGAAAATTCATATAAAAATTAACACCTCTATAAAGTAATATATGCACCACTTAGAAAAAGCTCAAAATAATTGTTAAAATTTTGGGAATTTGTAAATAATACATATACCTAATAACACTTCTGCCACTTCATCGTGTGATGCTGTCATGTAAAAGCCAAGTTCCTCGTGGAAATGTACTAATCAATTTGGATATTCATATAAAATGTACATATCTGATTGTGTTTTCTCTCAGAGATTTAAGATTTCTAAAACATTAAAATGCAATTGTATAAAACGCTTCTCATCGAGACATATTCATTTAGAGCGATGCCGCTACCTTATTCTGTTAGACCTAATACTATATTAAGCATTCCTGTACTGTCCGATCTTGGAAATTAATTGTTACAGATACCCCTAAAGGCGTTTAATTAGACACACGCAGATTATTTGCTCTTGGCAAAGAATTTATATCACATTTGCATCGCTTCTGATCGTCTGCAAAGCTCCGTTTTAACCCAGTCTGGTGGATATAGTAGCTGACTGCATAGGAAATCGGCTTATATCCTAAATATGTGTCTTCTTATAGACTAAGACATTGTGTTCCAAACAGACAGGGTTATATCTGTGACTTTCTGGAGGCCCAGATCACGTTATATGCCACGGCGATCTTCGCTTTCAGGCATTTTATCCAAGGTTTTATCCACGGCCACTTGTCTCCAAGCCTAAGCGATATGAGCAGTCTGTAACCTGGTTATTGGTCGCATTGTTTAACAGTTGTTAACTGGAAACATTGCTTTTGATTTCCTTTTTCTATCATTTTGAGTTTATTTTAAGTGTCATGAGCTGCCAAAATTCACACTTTATTATAATTTCTGATCGTCACAACAGTAAGAGACTTAGAAAGCCATCGAAAAATTAAATGATTAGCGTTGGAATGAGGAAAATCCATACAGTATGTGGCTTATACGAACCGGAATAGTCAACAAAATTTAAATAACCGGGACGACCATTCATTCAGTCTAAGTTATTTCAAAACAATACTTTATCGTACATTCCCGAGACTATAAGTACTGAAAAGCTTCTGAATTATACGTCCAGAGAAAAATAGCTGATAATTTCAACATTCTGTTTTAACGTCAAATTATCAACATTTTGGCCGTTTATGCCACTTTAAAATCAGCTGTAGAATAGACCAATTATATGAGCTGTCACGTGGCTAATTAAAGGGGCATGAGCTGCCGAAATTCACACTTTTTTTCATAATTTCTAATCGTCATGATAGTCAGAGGCTTAGAAATCCATCGAAAAACTAAACGATTGGCGTTGGAATGAGGAAAATCCATACAGTGTGTGGCATATACGAACCGGAATAGTGTTCGAAATGTAAACAAAATTTAAATAACCGGGACGACCATTTATTCATTCTAAGCTAAAGCTAGTTCAAAACAATACTGTATCGTACATTCTCGAGACTTGAATCACTAAAAAGCTTTTGAATCATACGACTTGGAAAAATAGCCGATAATTTCAACATTCTGTTTCAACGTCAAAATATCAACATTTTGGCAGCTCATGCCACTTTAAACTAATGGCTTGTGCTTTTGTGTCAACACTGACACCTTGCATTCACTGAATGTTACGAAGAACAGGTTCGGGTAAATGTGTTGTAATAAAGGGAGGAAATATGAAAGTGATCAGACGAGTGGATAGAAGCGTAGTAATGGAACGAGTGATATTCAATGTGTGGATAGCTAAAATCAAAACACCCTTACTGTGGATAACTCCTGGCAATGTAGTCGCCAGCTTACTGCTTTTGGATAGAACAGAGTAGCTACCGTATTTGTTGGTATTAACACGCAGAAAAATGCAAATTGCATATAGCTCTTACAATCACGACCGTTTGGCGTCACAGTTAGTGGTTCTTCAAGAGACTGATTACTTGAACTGTTTCTATCTAAGTTTGATCTTGACTTCCAAAATATTTCTTCGTAAACAAGATGTTTAATGTACAGTTGCATTGTTATTCTAAATCTTAGTTAAACGCGTGTGAATGACTCCAACTGAAAATGTCCGACTACACTGTAGACATCACCTTGTCAGCTTAAAGGCCCACATGCCGCCGTAGCCTCTTTGACATTTGTTAAGAAAACCAATTTGCACCAGCTTACTACAGCTAAAACCACTAACATTAAACATAGCACACATAAAGTATGTCCAATTAGGTTTAGAATGTATAAATGATGATGAAAGGTAAACGAAGAATCGAAGCTCGATTACAACAACAACATCGATCAGTGTTGGTCAACTTTAGTGTTGGATTGCCCTAATTCAAGCGTTTTTGTCTATGGTTTGCACTCGGCAGGCTTTTATAGTCCCTCTTACTCGATCGTTAGTATGTATTTCTTAGATAAAGTTCGTAAAATTATACTGAGTCGTTAGATCGCCCACACGACTCAAACCATTACGGCACTTGGGCACACGCTCAGGTTCGAAGTTTGTTTACATTGCGGGTACCTGGAAAATCTGTTTTTCAATTTCAATTTAAAAATATTAAATGATGTCAAAACTTTTAATTTCTGGTAAAAATAGAAAGTTCCTTACTTTTTCTGTCTGGGAAAAATACAGAAAACCGTCCACTGTTTTTAATGTAAACAGTCTTCTGGATTTTCGTGGCAAGTGTGCCTTTAAATGTAGCATGACGATAAATTCCAGCTTTAACGTGGGACTTGCCAAATATTTTATTTCGAACAGTCATACATGCAAAGAATGTTTTATTGGACCATACAACAACAACAAAAAAACAATTAATGTCAATCTATTAAAGGTAAAAGTTAAAGTTCAAAATAGCCATCATAACCTGAGTTGGATTTTAAAACTATCACTTTGCGTACTGAGTCACACAGGCCTCGCGAAGTATGAAGACTTCGGCGGTGAAAGTTGCGTGGATTTGAGCAATAAAATTGTGTGCGATAATATTTTTCCACAACCATAAAGGTCTACTGCAGCATTCGGATGCAAAATGTCCTCCGCTGGATAAAAATGCATTAAATGGACATGATGCAAATTAAAGATAACAAAATTTCCGACGATTTACTGTCTAACACAAATTGGATGGGTGTTAAGAAGATCACTGGTAAACTTCTTTCCTCTGCTAGACCGTTTAATGACGAGATTATTACGATTTTAAAATTCATTTGCAGCTGATATGTGTGCTTTTAGTTTCAGCCAGGCTTTTATCCTCAATGGTCCAGTATCAGTAAACTAACGTTTCAGAACAGACCCTATATATTAAACCAATATATTAAATGTAGAATAAAATATCAATCAATCGACAGGGAAAATCTTTCTTGACGGACAAGACAAAGCTTCTGATAGGGATAGTTGAGAACTAAGATACCATTCCCGTCTAGTCAATAAGCCGGCGGTATTGGATATGCGTTTGTCATAGCGAGCTGCTTATAGATTCATATATAAAGGATTTATTTATGTCAGTTTACGTCCCGGCTAAGCTACTAGTTTTCTATAAAATCAATCTTTCAAATATCTACACACCTAAAAGCAATTTCTCTAAAATCTGGAGACAAAATCATTTGGCTGCTATGGTTACCCCCATCTCCTCATTCCATTTTAAACCTATACTGGTCTCCTATTCTTCGGAATAGTTAAGACAGATATGACTTCTGTATAACACTTAGTACTTGTACATCACGTATGAAATGCAAATATGAATAATGCTATATGTTATGTGGTTGTTTGCTATCAGGTGTCATTCGCATTTCATCTACTGACATTGTTACCGCACTTTAAACAAATCGCAATGAGACGATTCTGTTTAGCTGTTATTGATAGGAGAATACAACATGTGACCCAGCGTGTTACTAACTCGACTGTCTCTGTGTATTTTATCGTACTACACTCTCAATACTTTCTCACCAATGCAGTTAATTGTTTTCATAATCAATACGTGAAATTGTGAACCAACTTGCCACTGATTAGGTACAGAGGGCCCTTTACAAGAATGCAGTTCTGTGCGCATGAGCTTAGGTTCGTTTTCCTTTTATGTCGCATCAAGCCATCAATAACATTTCGTCCAAGCATGCCAATTTAAACGAAGCAACAGCCAATAGTATTGTCGTTTAAATAGAGTGGGCTTCTTTAATGCAAAATAGACTGAGTGTCCCACAATCACCACACTACAGGTACGTTCACACTATACAGCGAATTCGGATCGAGGTACGAACCGGATTTCGGACAGGTCAGCGTATTCGGTGTGTTGTGTTCACACTGCAACGAATAATCGGCCGATTCTATCAAGTCAGTTCATATCCACACAACAACAACACAACTCAACAACAGTTGAGAGCGGTTTGGAAGATGAGATTCGTTTGCTTGAATTTTTTAGGAAAAGAGACAACTGTTGTCATAATCCTTCTAAAATCATGCGAAAATGTATTTAACTCCATCTCTACACGAAACCGCTCGATAGTTTTATCTCCAAACCACTATGTAGGTCACTGTATTTTTGATTGCCATGTTTTTCACAGGTCGATTCTTATTGGCCAAAGAGGAAAATCGTGGACGATTTTGATTCCGGACCGAATAAAATGGCTCTGTGAGCCATTTATGTTCTTGCTTTCCCAATCCGGTGTCCGTGGCGAATTCGGATCAAACTAGTGTGAACAAATGTACTGATAAACATTGAAGCCATTTTAGTACGGAAATCGTTCCGGACCCCGAACCGAATTCGGGGTATAGTGTGAACGTACCTTACAGCTGCACCTTAGAAGAAACCTGCAGTTTGACGTTAGCATCCTGCATTCTTCTGTTCGCGTTTTACGGCTCGTTGGTCCATGCTAATCAGTGTGCTGGCAATTTACAGCTGTCCCATTGTTACATAGGAATCCCTTCACATTCAGGAATATTTTATTATTTCTTGCATAAAAAATAAGCTATAAAAGCTCCTTTTGTGAACTTTATGCGTCTATCTTACAAAGCTAACATCTGTCGTCTGATTGTCAACGGAGTGAAGAAGACTCTGACCTAAAATAAGCGCCCATGAAAGATGTTGACATCTTAGTATGTGTATGGTAGCACACTTGGTTTTCTGAATAAATTGCGGTATTTTGAGTAGTGTGGGAAAATATTAGTCGGTTTCCGACCTCAGTACTCTACCTTACACGCTGCATCATCACGTAAGGAAATCTAATATCTACCAAAGAACGAAATGCCTTTTTATTATTCAGTCTCCTTATCCACTCCGACCTATGTGGGATGGTTGCCAGTTACCAGCTGAAGGTCGTGGGTTTTCTCCGGGCATAGAGCCCGGTTTCCTCCGACAATAAAACTGGCAACGTCGCCATATAAGTGAAATAATCTTGAGCGCGGCGTAAAACACCAAACAATCAATCAACCTTATCCACTCATATCGAAATAGAACTCATCATCTGAATCTGTATTAGCCTATTTACTTTACAAGTCTATCTTTCTATGCAATACATACGTTTATTCCTCGTGGATGGAACAAACTTCTACGGTCATTATACACTTTTAACTCGATTTCTCTCATCAATTCTAAATCAGATCTCAACAGATCCATTGACACTTAAAAACTCGACTTCGACTAGTTTGCCATCTTCTATTTTTTTTTTTTCTAACATCAGTAGTCTTTCTTAATATCGTGAGTGGATATTTTTGTCAAAACGAATATGTCAACATAGTAGATTCTATGGGAGAGAGCAAAAATACGGCTCTTCTTAAAAAAATATGTGGTGACGTCGCTCTATTTCCAAGAATGGCTGTCTGAAGAAAGACTCGATAAGGCAGAAAGGACGTCATCAACGACAGCATCTCAGGCCCTTCAATCAATAAGACCCTTTCCAGGTTAGTCGAAGTCAAACGATATCACGCGAGACCCGTGTTTAGGGGTATAACTTTCACCGATCGGCTGTCCGATTAACATTAGTGCTTATGGATTGATTGATTGATTTACTGATTGATTGATTGTTTGGTGTTTTACGCCTCGCCCAAGATTATTTCACTAATATTGCGGCGTTGCCAGTTTTATTGTGGGAGGAAACCGGGCTCTATGTCCGGAGAAAACCCATAACCTTCCGGTGGTAACTGGCAACGAAGTGCTTATGGAGATCGGCTTACAATCAATACGTTTTACATAAGTCTTTTTCGGAGACAAATCAAGACATAGACAAAGCCATTCTTCTAAGCCATATTTCTAACATAAAAATAAGACGTCGTAGTTGTTTTTACCGTTGGTTTTTTAGAACTACGAAGCCTATCCACGCGATATAAATATTTTTATTGACTGTCAACTAGCAAAAACGATACTGATAGCTTCCGGTGTGTTTCACAACACGATTTGAATTAAAGAACTGATCTATAAATAAAGAATCAAAGACAAAATGACACGATAACCGCTGATCAGCATTAACAGCAATGTTAAATGAACGGCTGGTCAGTGAAAGTTAGGTCTATACCCCTTAACTCCTTTCTCGCGTGATCCTGCGGGATTTTAGCCAAACTCGAAAGGGGCTTATTGCCTGTAATACAGGGTTGCTGCTGGACTCTTGATCTTGACGTCATATACTGCCTGAATATGTAATCCATTTGTGGGGTCCGGATTATAAAGCTTGCTTTAGCATGACTACTCAAGATCCGTTCCTGTACTCAACTCCAAACTCACACTTCAAAAGTTGGGATCAAAAAACTTTTGAGTTCGTTCCTGTGCTCAGCTGAGTACGAAATTCTCTGCAAGCTAACGACTTGCTCCTAGTTAGACTCAACATAAACTAGCCCTGTAAACAGGTTTTGCTATCGATATTTAGTGAAATATTATAGTTTCTTAGTTTATTGGCACTAATTCTGTAAGTGAACACCCCAAAAAACGTTCATTTTTACCTCCCTTCCTAGAGAACTCCAATAGTCCGTGATAAACTTGGCCAAGATTGCCTTTGTCTGTATACTCAGTTGAGCAAGTTCTCAGAATGTTTTATAATCTCAATTTCTGATCCAATCTCCTGCAAGTAGGCCTATGCTATATGGGGTAACGTAATGGACGATGTCTGCTCTGCCAGTGTGTTTTCGTGAAAGTTTATATAAACATTTCAACACTCTAGGTCATTCGGTCAAGGACCCTTTTGAAATCATGCCTATTGAGAAAATCCATTTTCTCAGTTCCGCTGCAGATATCAAGCACAAAGGTTTGGAAAGGGAAAGCTTTTGGATTCAAACATTACAAACTATTTATCCTTTGGGTTTGAACCTGGACCCGGGAAGATGTCGTGAAAAAAACTATAATACCATTTGTGTTTCAGTATAACAAGGCCAGCATCGCTATGGCTAAGATTATAGTAGAAGAATACAAACTACTTCAAAGTAAAATTGCTCGACGTCTGACCCAAAGGCCAGTCATTGCTTATAAAAAGAACAAGTGTCTGAAAGATATACCGGTCAGGGCTAAACTCCCCTGTCTGTCTGCTACATGTACCTAGATTTTCTTGGGGGGGGGGGGGGGGGGGCAACATGTTCACTGTCTTTTCCCATGGTCCTATGGCGCTTAATCTCAGTCTGTCGATATTCTTGCCATAGGTTTAGATGCAAAAGCATTGTCAATGTATTACAAAGTGTTCCAGTAAATTCTACTGACTAAAGGCCAAACTCCCGTCAGTCGTCAACCTAATGAAATATCATAGGTTTAGTTTATCACAACAATTGATGATGGGGTATAAAGGTCTAAATGATACACCTCTTCTTAACACAATTAGAAACTTGTCTCTATGGTTATTTTAGACAAGAAGATTTTCCCTGTGCCCATGTGTTTAAGTGTTCTTAAAGTATATCTACTCCTCATTTCTTTTTTGTTCATCAGAAAACTACATGTAACGAGAAGGTTGTAAACTTATGTTTTTTTTCGCTCCAAATATACGTATAGTCCATAAACATACACAAACCGGCTTTGATCCCTGTCCATAAATCATTTAACGGTTTAACTTGTATTTTCGAGAGTAGTAGACCCTGGTATTCAAAAGTTTCCAATTCGTACATATTGAGAATAACTAGCCGATAATTTCCAAACTATGTTTTAAGGCGACACTGTCAGTGCTTTTTCAGCTCAAACCGTTTTAACTGCAATTGATTAAACTGAGAATTGGACTGTTTCACACAAAAGTGCGCTCGTGATGCTGTTAGATTGTGTTCTGGCTAAGCTATTTACTTTATCTTTAATTATTAATTAAGACACTTAGGCCACTCTTCTGCCAACCGATACAATGAGTTAAGTGGAAATTCAACATTGCCTTTCTTGACCATGATGTCTGCGCCACAGAAAGTGGTATCCTCTCATGGTTTATTCACCTGTATCGAAACCCCTTGAGGTCTCAAATATAATTACCGATGAAAGGTCACGATGGTTACTTAAAGGCCACCTGTTGGTGAAATTGCCCGTGAAGGGACAAAATGCTATCTTGAAGACACATATGTTAAAGTCCTTAATAAACTTTCGAGTGACGATCCTACTGAATCATACACAATAATTAGAACATCTGATCATTTGCACAAGATGCAGTGCACAAATGATAAATCTAAACACAGAAAAAAAGATACCTCGCCTGTACTGTATTTACTAAGTTCTTTCCTTTCCTGCTCCTTTAGGAAGTGCAAATTAACTGTTTTTAAATATACTAATTTATACAAGTAGAATGCAGCCTACGGTAAAATGGCTTAAACATAAGAAGGCATACTTCAGGGTTATTTAAATTTGCTTACTTTTCAAGGACAATGTAAACGAAACTTGATGACCTTAAAATCCTCCAAATCTAAAATTCTGTAAAACAAACCCGAATAATTGATGATGTCAATTTAATAACAATCCTATGTCAAATATTCGCCATCTTGAAATGTTTTACATCCAATGTATACTCCCGTTAAACTAGGCATTACTGTTAAGAGTCTTTTTTAATTATTCATGGATTTCAAAGGGGACCATATAGTACCAGAAAATGCATTCCCAGCAAACATCTTAAAGGGGAAGAAAACATAACCAAAACACGTAGTTTAATCATCAGAGTGCGAGCGCTTTTTGTGATGGCATTTTACACCAGAAACTATTACTGAATTACTTCATCTATATATTTTCTGTATCTTATATGGTTATAAAAGAATGCAATATTTACTTGGACTGATCACCACGTCATTTTGAGGCGTATACAGAAAACGACACAATTACTATCCGTTGACATTTGCTAGCGAAATTTCGGAAAACTGGGATTCACGTATACACAAAATGGAAAATGCAATTTCTAATTAAAAAAAACAAACAAACCAAGACTGACAATACCTGGTAAAATAACAATCGGTAATACCTGAGTTAATTAGAGGACTATGCATGTTGCTAAATCCTCAATAACAAAAAGGTTCTGAATGAGATTTAAACTTTCAACACATCTCAGTCCAGGGAGATGATTGACCAGCAGTTAATCATTTAATGTTTTACAAGCTCTCTCTTGAATTAAGATGAGAATTTGCACTCTTCTAGTTTTTTCCAGCCCTTGAATTAACTCAGACATTACCGTATCAAAACTGTAATGGTTTCTCATGTAACACATTTTTTGTCCCTTCTTCCACCGAAAATGTATTAAATAGAATTAATTCGTTATTTTTAATTTTGTTTAGTATGATAAAAGCACTGTTGTTGAGAAAGTAAAAAGAAAAGTCATATTTCAGAAAATTGAGAAAGTTGGTCAAAATATGATAGATGTAATCAGTTGGGTCTCAACCCTAAGAATTAAGTGGGTCGGGAGAATTCTGAACTCCTCATTAGTTATTGTTCCAAAATATTACATTGATAATATAGGTGATAACTTTATTGTACTTATGTTTAATATACTCTCCCAAAAAAGAAACGCAATATCCAATTTTTGTTCTTCAAAATATGAATTTTCAACATCATTTTTAATACAGAAATAAGCATCACATAACACTGAAATTTGGTAGACTGGTTGTTCAGACTTTAAAGTTCATTCACATGTAAAACTTTATCACATTAAAGCTCAGAGCACTCAGATGACGTCACTGCAACGGCAATATCTGTTGTGCCCACCATTAACCTGTAACACAGCATGTACCCGTCTCGGCATAGATACAATCAATCGACGAATACGTTTTTGCGGAATTCTCCTCCATTCTTGCACATGAGCCTGCTGCAGTTCTTGCAGAGTTTGCGGCGCTGGATGACGACTGCGCACGCGTCTATCCAAATCATCCCACAAATGTTCTATTGGGTTAAAATCTGGTGATTTGGACGGCCCGGGGAGCATTGTTACGTTCTGGTTGGCTAGAAATCCAACGGTAGCACGAACTGTGTGCGGCCGAGCGTTGTCGTGCTGAAAAATTTCCCTACGGAGGTCCATTACGGGCAGCATATATGGTGTCAAAACCTCATCTGTGTATCGAACGGCGTTAAGGTTGCCGGGAATGTGCACCCCACACCATCACACTTCCTCCGCCGAAATTGTCGACCTCAAGGACGCAGTTCCTAGCGAACCTCTCATTCCGGCGTCTGTAAACTCGTGTACGACCATCTCTTCTATGCAGCTGGAATCTTGATTCATTGCTGAACCAGACTCGCCTCCAGTTTTGCAGATTCCAGTCCCTTAACCTCTTGCATCATCGGACCCTTGCAAGTCGGTGCTGGCGTCTCAGTACTACGCCAAAGTAAGGACGTCTGGACCCTGTTTCACAAAGCGGCGTAGCGTAAGTTTTTACGTAAATGCCTTAGCAACCCATACTGTAGAGATACGTTAGTATATAAGTTACGCAAAAAATACATCTACGCCGCTTTGTGAAAAAGGCCCCGGGCGCGTAAGCCGTTTTGACGGAGACGGTTTCTGACTGTCTGTGCCGATATTCGACGAAGACCTGTTTCTGTTGCTGTTTTGGTCCGGTTTCGCAGGTGAAGTAACCGGATGTAGCGATCTTGGGCTGCTGATGTGATCCTAGGTCGGCCAGAACGTTGACGATCAGCTGTTGAACCGGATTGCTGGTGCCGTTGCAACAGTATGGAAATCGTGCTCCGGTGAACATTATAAAGTCTAGCGACTGCATTCTGTAATTTGCCGGCCAGGAGACGACCAATGACGACGTTCCGGGTAGCTGAGTCTAGTCTTGGCATATTGTAGCAACTTTGTGAAACAATTTAACGACTGAATTCAATTGAACGGTTGTGTGTCTTTTATACCCATTAAACCTTTATAAAGATAAGACGTGATTCGCACGTGCAACTGCCCTACGATTTTCCCTACGCCTTCATCGTGTAGTGTTACACAAAGGCTGACCCGAAAGTCACGTGTGATCAACAGCCACTATCAGGGGCTTACATTCAATTATCGGACATTTACATTATAACATGACCTTGTTGTCATGTGTCAAGCACGCACGCATTTAGAAAAATTCATGTTTGAAAAAAATTGGATGTTGCGTTTCTTTTTTGGGAGAGTATACATATTTGTTGAGAATATGCCAAAAGTCCATTATTGAGGGAATGCCTTCTTTTTATTGTTTAATGTTAGGTGACTGGTTGGCATTAAGGTCCAGTCCTACAAATATTTTTTACAAAAGATGTAATATGGTATCACGATAAAAAATACGTACACTTGGAGCATTATTTTCCAAGTTGGATAAAATCAAGATTTATTTTTGTAAAAGATGTACTAAACCGAGAGTATAATTAATAAGACATGATGCTTTGTGTTCAGAAGTAGGTCAATCAGGATCCTTTATGTTTGAGTATAACGCTTTTGATAGCAGCAATGTAACAATTCAACAATATAACAATTCATAAATCCAATGATAACCCTGGAGTGATTGACACCAACATTTGTTGTGAAGTGCCACTTGCTAAGCCAATATCAGCTATTTTTTGGGAAAGAAAATATAATATGGTTTTGCCATGGGAAATGATTTGGTGGCTGACAAATAAAGTAACCAGAGGACCAAGAATTGAGAAGCTACAAAAGCTGAAAAATACTAAATAATATTTACTGGACTAGAATATCATTGTATAGTATGAGTATTGCTGATAATGTTTTTTGTCAATTTTGTGGCGAAAGAGAGTTCATATCCAACTTTGTAGAAATTCAGCCATCATACATATTACAAGCCAAATAAGTGTCGAACATAGCAAAATATCACTCCAATATAAGTTCACATTTACGTTTGTCGACCAATTGGCCCGAGAAATTAAAATTCAATTAAACATGGGACATGGCATTTGCCATAATAATTTCGGCCAAGGTATCAATGTTTTGTTATCCAGCTAGCTCTCGAGCCCCCTGTATATGATTTGTGTTTAGGCCTACTCAGTAACGGTCTTTCCTTCATCCCATCTCCAAAACTTGTCTCCAAAAGATATTTTGCTTGTTATAAAACTTCTTGTGCTAATAACTATTCTAGAACACTTGCCTTACCTGATATCTCCAGGGACTCAATTGGTGGGAAACAAACCTTTTCACCAAAAAGTGGTGATATCCCACCTCCTTATTTGTATGATACTAAAATAGATTTCGGTTGTTTGTAGTTGAAACTGTACAGAACTCACAATGCCACATGTTGTACACTTTATAAGGCTCTTCTACTCAAGGGCTATACTACTAGAGTCATTCGTAAGTTTAAATTGAGACTGTTATCGGAATCAATAATCACATCATCAGTTTACACCCTTTCACACTTCTCCGTTATATTATAACAATCATTCCTACCTCTTGGGTATTTGTACTAAATGTTGTAAATCCCAACGTATCCTTAGTCGTGAAATGTATGTATGAAAGACATAGAATTATCTTTGACAAACAGCCAATGATAATTTGTTAGACAGTTGATTAAAACACACAGCACGAGTCGCTGAACATATCTGCTACCGTGGTAATTCACTTAAATGTCATTTTGAAATCATGTCCATTGAGAAAATCACACAATTTAGTTCAGCTTTAGAAACTAAACACAAACGTTGTATTCACATTCTACGGACTAGAAGACTATTGGTATCAAATCAAAACCCGGGTCTGCAAGGAAGGACAGTTTCTTTTTTTCTTTGTATTAATCCCAGTGTAGACATGTGCATTAGTTGAAGAATACAAATACTTAAATCAACTTTGGCGCGGACCCTTAGTCAAAGGCCTGTTTCATAGACATATTAGTACAAGAGTCATCACAGGATGACGTATCCCCCCGGCCCCACATAAGATCGTGGAACTGGAAACATGCTAAGAAAAGACAAAAGTTCATTTCCATACAGAATATCCACACCCTCACTTGATAACAACCATCCTCACCAAGTTTCAACAATATGCAATGCAATATGTAGGAGGAAATGCATTTAGAAACCCATATCAGGTGAAATAAAAAAAAAAAAAACAGGCACAGCGTTCTGGAAGGTAACAATTCAACAGGGCGCTAATAAGGGGCATGCAGTGCAGTGAAAGACTGTACGTCATCAGGAACAAGCACTTATTGATCATGCCTTCCTGTACAGTCGGAAAGGGCAGTAACTCTGAAACTAGCAAAACCTGCGTAAATCGCATAATATCCAGCATGTCCACCAATATAAAATAAAATCGATACAAAGCGTGGGAGAAGATGCGATGACAAGCAACCTTTGTCTATGTCTTCGTATACTGTCGGAAAAGGGCAGTAACTCTGAAAATAATGAAACTAGCGTAACCAGAATAGAAGATGCAAATCCTCACATGATATCCAACATGTCCAGCAAGTTTCGAAAAAAAATTATTAAAACCGTGGGAGGAGATGTGATGACAAGCACTATTTGTCTATGTCTTCATATACTGTAGAAAAAGGGCAGTAACTCTGAACATAATGAAACCAGCGTAACCAGAATAGGAAATGCACTCCCTCGCATGATATCCAACATGTCCACCAAGTTTCGAAAAAAAAAATGATAAAAACTGTGGGAGGAGATGCGATGACAAGCACTAATTATCTATTTCTTCGTATACTATCGAAAACACCGCAACAAGGCAAGTACATTTGCGGCACATGATGTAAAACCGTGGTAATTATCTAATAAACGCCTCTACGTATGTAAAGGCTTAACCGAAAATAAAAATAAAATAGGAGGTACACAGCCTCGCATGATATCCAACATGTCCACTAAGTTTGGGAAAAAAATGATGAAAACCCTGGGAGGTGATGCAATGACAAGAAATGATTACGGACGGACAGACAGACGGATAGATAGACAGACAGACAGGCTGATTGCTGTATCCCCCCTCATCATATGCCGGGTTGGGGAGGGGGGGGGGGTAAAAATCACGGTTACCGCCGTTATCTACCAGTTAGTCTTTCCATATCTATAGTCCTGACTACAGGTTGTCTAATTTTCATTTTTTAAATTTAATATGAACTATGGTTTTGATAGCAGGAGCAGCAAAGGGATTGAATCGTTGGAACAGGGGCTAGCAATTACAATTTCCGTTTATCCTTACCTCATGTGGCTGTTTTATAAACATGATATTGTCATAACCGTGGGGTGTAAATGTTATAGCTTTCGTTTCGTCTACACATATAGTCTTCATCTGGTCGTTGTTCAAGGCTCCTAATCAAATCCCATATGACGTCGAGGGTCTTCTTCTGCGAGGGTATCACCATTATGGCTTCCCTTAGAAAGCTAAGATAATGGATAGTAATTAGCGCACTGTTAATAGTGAGAATAGCTGTCTTCGTGGGTGAAAATGAAAAGTTCTGCGAAACTATCAGTGATCGCTTTACTGCTGTCTGACAACTACTCGATCTCAATTGTAAATAGGTGTCAAGATAATTATTTATTGTCTTTTTCAGTTTGTATTTCCTCACATTTCTGGATCAATTCGATTCAATGTCCCACAGTATCAATATTGCATTGCACGTAATGTCCGTAGAGGCTTACCAAAATCCAGGTTTTCCACAGCTACCCGTTTAACAAGATTTATTTTCTACATCAAAAGGGACGAAGATAAATAAACCAAATGCCATATTACCATAGACTATATCGAGGGTTGGAGCCAACACATGAATGAGTAACCTTGGATTAGGTACCTTTAGGTTGTGTTGTCAAAGTTGTCAACAGCGTACCGTTATACGATTGATGATGTTTCGTCCATTGATAGAAATTATCCTTAAGTTCCAAGGTGACCATCAGTTTAAACCTAGATTGTACCACTTTGTAGTTCTGTAAAACAGCCCATATACTGATTCTATCAAAGAAAATTACAATTCCATTGTCGTTGATATTTACTGTTTGGACACCTACCAACAATAAATTCCGTTTTTAACCATTGCCAGACCATGACGGAGTTGATGAAACCATATATAAGATGCCAATGCCCCAATGCCAAACATTGAATGTAAAAGAGTTAATATGATGCTTTTGACATGCAAATTTATAGTAACTCTGGAAGACGTATTTTAACCATATTTGCTATGATTTTATCTCTGTTGAATTTCTGATGTCGGATAGGCACTAAAGCGTCTTAAAACTCGGGGGAATCTACTCTAGGGTGATCGGGGAATCTACATTAAGTTGTAAATTAAATGTTTTACTCGTGATTAAGAAGATCGTAAACTCTCACAATGAACAGAGAATTTGTTGGCCAAATGCGAAACCTGTTCCAGAATTTACCACCAGTACCTTATTGCATTTGTATAGGAGCTGCCTTTTCTCAACAAATAAGCCACATACTCCAAAAGCGCTCATCAGCTCGTTAGTCTAAGCAAAAGAAAACAATAGAGCAATGCTATAGAAGTCAATAAATTACGAAAACACAGTGAAATAACCTGACATACTAGAGTAGTGCTATGATTTGAACGTTTGTTGAGCATTTCCTGCTGTAAAATTATGTCAACATGTATTGGTTTCCCATATACCCTTACTTCTTATGTAAATTTACTAATTAATTTTCCAGTGTGTCTTTTATCTCTTCGAAAGGTTCCATATTCTCTCATGATATGTTGGCGTACGATAAAGCTCTAATAGGCATTTGTTTTCACACTGTCAGACCTCAGGATGAAAAAAATGCGGTTTTACAATACCAATCCACTGGCAGACATAGCAGACATTCGGCTTTATTTTTATGTATTGTTTACCGGTAAACAGAAACTCGTCCACAATGAACAGCTGGAATTGTTTGTTCGAGTTCACCATTCCCCTCCATCTTTTATAGATTGGGCGAGGCAAAACGATTGGCGTCCCACCCTTTCCAAATTTCAGAAATTGTTGATGTCAAACTGAAAATGATCATATTTGATAGATCATACATCACATCTCCAATAACACTAAATATACAGCCTTGGTACCGTTGTATGATATTCGTTCATGTATTTGAGGTAAATTTGGAATAAACCTTGTCCGATGTAATTTAAGCGTGTGCATTTTCAGATGCCATTGGTTACGGCAGCTAAAATGTTATTCGTATATTAGAGGTATATAGTTTTGGCTTCCACATGATACAAACAACTAATGTTCGTTTTTTGTGTAAGCCTAAATATTATTTGTGAGCTTAAGTCAAGGATTGGTCCGAAACACTTCAAGCCGTTCAATATTTGATATATTACAGAATGTGTAGATTTAGTATATCAAAGTGCATTCCCAGTCTATCGACTTGGGGTCGATGCTGTTTATGCTGTTTATGATAACGCTGCGTTGAAGGACAGCATTGAAGGATAGCTTATAGAAACGAGCTAACGTCAGTTTCCATAACATGAGACAATCACCGCCATCGAGAGCATACAAACCGGGATACTTTCTTAAGAAATACAAAGGCGATCTTCAGTAAACATGAATTTGAATTGCTTTTCTAACCATCATCACAAATCAATACGTTTTTTGATATGAAAATAACTTTCCTTTGAAAGGAAAAAAGTCAATCAATTATTCATGGGTTTATTTGCATGTGTACAGTTCATACAATGGGAAGTGTGATTTACCATAGTTGTGTTCACATAGCTGCAAACTTCCATTCGGGGAATCCATCTGGCCAAATAGTCCACAGTGTTGTATGGAATAGAACATACTAACCAAAAATAATATTATAAGTATTAATCTCTTCCTTTATAATCAGTTGTACATCGGATAGTTGCAATCATTGGTGGATAGTAAATTCTCCTACTCACTATCCCGTTTGTCTAGTGTAAAAATTCGCCCTTAATTCTAACGCTTGAATATCCATTTTATAGCATGAGATATGGCCCAATAATGCACTTACTGTTACATGAACAGCATAAGTGCAGCACAAATATTATTCTTTTATATTTAAAGAAACTAAGAACCTAATTATTAGTTGTTATCTTAAAACAATGTCCACAAATTGACTTAGCAGCTTTTCTTCATTTGATAAGAATTGTTAAATTTCTACTTAATCTGAAATTTTAATTTTAAATGACGTTGGGAAGATAGCTTGTCTACATGTATGAAGAAACTTTTGATCAATTTAGATGAATTTTTGAGTTTAAAGCAAAGGGTTAGATGCAAAACCACATGTAAGCACAATGTGCCCAGAACATTGCTTCTTGTCTGCGGCAAAAACAATAAAACTATTATCATATTTTTATTAAAGTGTTTTGATGTTTTGGTGTGAAATCGTTGAATAAAACAGACGTTTTATATAGAGATCAATGAAGTTTGGTAAACACAAAAACATGCCGAAAATCAATCGTCTTTTAAGAAGTTAGAGTTTTATATCTCCAAATGTAACACATAGGGATTCTATAAAGGATAAAGAACGTTTAACACTCAATATTATTGTAATATTCATACAAATCTTGAAACGCTTTATTACAAAGCTCTTATATATTGGCGTATGGCTGAAATGTTTCCATAATAAACAAAAGTCCATTTTCTTTCTGTGTGTGTTTTATACGGTTATGCTCAGAAGTATTAACAATACATTCACGAACAACAGATAAACATGAACCTTATCTTATTAAGATGTATGGAAACATAACGATACCATTGAATAACTACCCTAACTATCATCAAAATCAATGGCTTCTATGGAATGAAGACCTTCTTGCAGCACTTGAAAATATTCCATTAAAAGTCCCCCCTTATGTCATTCAACGTGAGCTTTTGTGTTTCTTAGCATATAATGGAGAACACGATGCAATATTTTTGATGTATTGTACCTGCATCCAACTGAAAATCGATCTGCTCTTTTTAGCACCCTGACATCAAAAGGCGGAAACGAACAGGTCGTGACACTGCTGTTTGTCTTCTACCTAGGCTGACCATTGCAAAAAAAATGTATAAATAAAGAAACAAAAAGTGAGGTTTGAAAAAACACGATAAAGGGAAACTTACATCTATAGCAATGCCAATATTTGTTTTAAACGGCTTCAAATAACGACCTTTTGATGTGCTCCCTTTTACACTCATAATAAGACATGGGATATGAAATAGTGTGGGTTAGTGATGTTTTTATTGGTTTTTGTCAATTATGTCTATGAAGCAACCTGAAATGTTGATCACTTCTTATATTAGGAAGGTTACAAAGTTCTGTTTCTATAACATCACATAAATATAACGGAAACATGTATATATATATATATATTTTAGACAAGAAGATTTTCCCTGTGTCCGTGTGCCATGCTTCTATCTGTCGTCAACCTAACGAAATAGCATAGGTTTCAGTTTAATACAACTTAAAATTGGGTATTAAGGTCTAAATGATATACCGCTTTTTAACATCATTAGAAACTTGTCTCCATGGTTATTTTAGACAAGAAGATTTCCCCTGTGTCCGTGTGTTTTAGTGATCATAAATATATCTTACGACCCATAAGACACTCTGTGATTTTTATCGAGTAGCATGTCTCAAGGACATACATGTCGAGATGTTCTGAAAAATCCTAAACAAATGACAATAACTCAACTGCCTTGATCCAATAAAAAGCTTATTTAATGCGGCAAAAAAGCATTAGATTCATGCAAATATGAATTGACGAAGAAGATACAATTTTACAGAAAGTAAACACCATTCAAAATTCCCCAGATTTCTCTGAGAATGATTGTTAACTCCCTCCAGTCAAATATGACTTGGTTCACCCGAATGGCCAATTGATGTGTATGCTATGAAAATTACCTAGCATTAAAATATTTCTGCTTTTATGAGGCACAAATAAACATGTAACTATCTTCTTTGTGTACGTGTGAGACCTACTTAACCTCTTAAGATTAATAAAACATGCAACAGAATTGGGCTTACATCCACATACGATTTATAAATATACAAACTGATCAATAGTGGTTAGTAGGTTCGGAAATTTCTTTGCAAGAGGCCGTTGACACGCTGGAGTCATTTCATAAATATTCTGGTCTAACAATCAATGTAGAGAAAACAAAAGCAGTATGGATTGTCTAGTAGTGATATAAAATATGTAAAGAAGCTAAATTACACTAAAATGCTGATTTTGTAGTGGTTGGCATACACCTTTCAGCAACTAATTTCCATAATATAGTAAAAATAAACTATTTATCTAAATTGCAATACCTCAAGAATGAACTGCATAAGTGGAACTTTATTCTTCCGGGTCGAATAACCGTAATTAAGTCATTACCTTTATCAAAGTTAATTCACATTTTGTTGGTCTGTCAAATCCTCCAGTTTGTCAACAATCTCCCAAAACCAATGCCTTTATCGGTCGGTGCAGACTTTCCAGGGGATGCTTAATTTTTTTCTTTGGGTATATAATAACAATCATTCCTACCTACCGGGTATTTTCACTAAATGTTGTAAATTCCAACGTATCCTTAGGCGTGAAATATATGTTGGTAAAACATAGAATTGGCAAACAGCCAATCATAATTTATCAGACAGTTGATTAAAACATACAGCACGAGTCGCAGAACATTTCTGCTACCGTGGTAATTCACTTGAATGTCATTTTGAAATCATGTTCATTGAGAAAATCACAAAATTTAGTTCAGCTTTAGAAACTAAACACAAACGTTGGGAGAGAGAGAGAGTTCTGTTGTATTCACATTCTACGGACTAGAAGACCATAAGTATTAAATTTAAACCCGGGTCTATTATTATTTTTATTAAACCCAGTTTAGACATGTGTATTAGTTGAAGAATACAAAATACTTCTATCAACTTTGGCTCGCACCCTTAGTCAAATCTACCAGTTATTCTTTCAATATCTATAGTCTTGTGGCTTAGATTTTTTTAAATCTACAGTGTCATATGAACTATGGTTTCAATAGTAGGAGTAGCAATGAGACTGGATCATTGGAACAGAACCTAGCAAACTAAACCTGTATTGGTTTAGTTTATCCTCGTGTGACTGTTTTTATAAACATGTTATTGTCATATACACAAAGAGAAAAATTAAACACCCCCTGGAAAGTCTGCATCGACCGATAGAATCATTGATGTAGGGAGATTGTTGGTAAACTGATGTTGCAGAAACGATTGTGATCATAAAGGGCAACATTCTGGCGACAAGAAATCTCCATTAATGGCAATAAGCTATACAATTTATTCAGGATAGCGTTAGCCAAATGAAAAGTGTATTTTAACAAAATAAAAAGATGCTCGTAAGTATGACACTTCAGAGTCTATCTGGCTTCACAGGGCCAACATATTAAAGTAAAAATGTGACTTTGAGTGTGTAGAACACATTCCTACAGCAGAAGGTCAATAGCCGTATAGCCTTCATTAGTTTCCAACCTGCATCTCAACCCTTCAGTGAGACGTCGTATCTGTTGAAGGGGTAACTGCGCGGACGGACTAGAATCCTTTAGAGCACATTTGGGATAGGATGGACAGAAACATTCAAGCCCTACAGCCTCCTGTAATCAATCTGCAGAAATTGGAAGCTGCATTTCATCGGCATTGGCGGCAGTTTCTCCTTCAACAGATTCAACATCTCACTGGAGGATTAAGACGCAGGTTGGAAGCTAATGGGGGTTATACGCGCTCTTGACCTTCTGCTCTAGGGATGTGTTCTACACACTCAAAGTGACATTTTTACTTCAATATGTTCGCCCTGTGAAGCCAGATGGACTCTGAAGTGTCATACTTACAAGCATCTTTTTTTAATATGCAATTTTGATTTTGCTAACGATATCCTGAATAAATTGTATAGCTTATTGCCATTAATGTTGATTTCTTCTTTTTCTTTGTGTATAGCACTGGGGTGTAAATGTTATAACTTTCGCTTCGTCTACACATATACTCTTCATCTGGTCGTTGGTCAAGGCTCCTAATCAAATGCCATTTGACGTCGAGGGTCTTCTTCTGCGATGGTATCGTCATTATGGCTTCCCTTAGAAAGCTAAGATAATGGATAGTAATTAGTGCACTGTTAATAGTGAGAATAGCTGTATTCCACGTGGGTGAAAATGAAAAGTTCTGCGAAATTATTTGTGATCGCATTACTGCTGTCTGACATCTACTCGATCTCAATAGTAAACAGAGTTGACAAGATAATTATTTATTGTCTTTTTCTGTTTGTATTTCCTCCCATTTCTGGATCAATTCGTTTCAATGTCCTGCAGTATCAATATTGTATTGCACGCAATGCCCATATAGGTTTACCATAATCCAGGTTTTCCAGGGCTACCCGTTCATCAACAAGATTTATTTTCTACATTTTAAAGGGACGATGATAAATTCTTTCATACGATTGATGATGTATCGTTCATTGAGAAAAAATTCTCCTTCAGTTTCAGGGTGGTCATTAGTTTAAACCTAGATTGTACCACTTTGTATTTCTGTAAAACAGCCCATATACTGATTCTATCAAAGAAAATTACAATTCCATTGTCGTTGATATTTACTGTTTGGACACCTACCAACAATAAATTCCGTTTTTAAACATTGCCAGAGAATGACACACTTGATAAAACGATATATTACCCCAATGCCAAACATTGAGTGAACGCTAAAACACATTTTGGCCTTAGTGAGTAGAATTTTCTGGTATTTATAGTGAACTCGGGAAGACATATTTTAACCATATCTGCGGTGATTTTATCTCTGTTGAATTTCTGATGTAGGATAGACACTTAAGCGTCATAAAACTAAGGGGAATCTACTCGCGGGGGTCGGGGAATCTACATTAAGAAGATCTTAAACCTCTCGCAATGAACAGAAAATGTGCTGGCCAAATGCGAAAACTGTTCTTGAATTTACTGTACCTTATTGCATTTGCATAGGAGCTGCCTTTTCTCAACACATAAGCCACATACTCCAAAAACGCTCATCAGCTCGTTAGTCTAAGCAAAATAAAACAATAGAACAATGCTATAGAAATCAATAAATGACGAAAACACTGTGAAGAAACCTGACATACTAAAGTAGTGCTATGATTTGAAAGTTTGTTTGGTATTTCCGGCTGTAAAATTATGTTAACATGTATTGGTTTTCCACATACCCTTACTTCTTATGTAAGTTTACACATTAATTTTCTAGTGTGTCTTGTATCTCTTCATTCTCTTATGATATATTGACGTTCGATAAAACTCTAATAGGCATTTGTTTTTCCTACTGTGAGACGTCAGGATAAAAAAAACGCGGTTTCCCACGCCCATCCACTTGCTGACCAATCAGACGTTCGGCCTTATTTTAAGTATTGTTTACCGGTAAACAGAAACTCTTCCACAATGAACAGCTAGAATTGTTTGTTCGAGTTCACCATTCCCCTCCATCTTTCATCGATAGGATGAATTTGGGTGAGGTAAAAAGATTGGCGTCCGACCCTTTCAAAATTTCAGAAATCGTTTTCTTTTGAAAGGTTTCCCGCATACGCTAGCCGTCTATATATTTTGTTCATTAAGGACATATGAATAAGTACGCAAAATGCGATGGGGTTTATAGATTTACGCCACAAAAGATTGGCTGAGCCAATCAAAGTTTACCTACATATCATAATAGCAACGACTTTTTCATCCACTTTAAGTCATGGCTTCAGACGATGGTAGCTCGTTGCCACTGTCACTAACAACTGTATATTGTATTTAGACCTAGGGCAAGTTTAGCATAAACACGTGCTGCGCGAGATGCTTGGTATCACCATACCATCATGCTTATATTAGATAACGATAATGAAGTTGTTATCCATAAATCTCTTTTGTGAAGATACTTTGCATCTCCAATAACACTAAATAGACAGCCTTGGTACCGTTGTATGATATTCGTTCATGTATTTGATATAAATTTGGAATAAGCCTTGTCCGATGTAATTTTCATTTAAGCGTATGTATCCAATGTTAAACGTATATTAGAGGTATATAGTTTCACATGATACAGTACAAACAGCAACTAATGTTCGGTTTTTGTGTAAGTCTGAATATTATTTGTGAGCTTAAGTCAAGAATTGATACGAAACACTTCAAGCCTTTCAATATTTGCTACAAAACGTGTAAAGATTTAGTATATCAAAGTGCATTCCCATTCTGTTGACTCGCGGTCGATGATGTTTTTATGATAACGGGGCATTGAAGGACAGTTTATCGAAACGAGCTAACATCAGTTTCCATATCATGAGACAATCGCCATCGCCGGGAGCATACAAACCTGGATACTATCTTAAGATATACAAAGGCGATCTTCTGTAAATATGAATTAGAATAGCTTTTTCTAACCATCATCGCAATCAATACGTTTTTTGATATGAAAATAACGTTCCTTTGAAATGAAAAAAGTCAATCAATTATTTATGGGTTTATTTGCATGTGTACAGTTCATACAATGGGAAGTGTGATTTACCATAGTTGTGTTCACATAGCTGCAAACTTCCATTCGGGGAATCCATCTGGCAAAATAGTCCACAGTGTTGTATGGAATAGAACATACTAACCAAAAATAATATTATAAGTATTAATCTCTTCTATTATAATCAGGTGTACATCGGATAGTTGCAATCAGGGGTGGACAGTAAATTCTCATACTCACTAGCCCATTTGTCTAGTGTAAAATTCGCCCTTAAGTCTAACGCTTGAATATCCATTTTATAGCATGATATATGGTCCAATAAGGCACTTACTGTTACATGAACAACATAAGTGCAGCACAATTATTATTCTTTTAAATTTAAAGAAAATATAGACGTAATTATAAGTTATTTTACAAACAATGTCAACAAATTGACTTAACAGGTTTTCTTCAGCTAATAAGAAATTTCTGCTTAATCGGAAATTTTAAATGATGTTGGGAAGATAGCTTGTCTACATGTATGTTGAAACTTTTGATCAATTTAGATGAATTTTTGCGTTTAATGCAAATGTCTAGATGCAAAACCACACGTAAGCACAATGTGCTCAGAACATTGCTTCTTGTCTGTAATATAACTATTATCATTTTTTTTTAATAAAAAGTGTTTTGATGTTTTGGTGTGAAATCGTTGAATAAAGCAAACGTTTTCTATAAAGAAACCAATGAAGTTTGGTAAACACAAAATCAATAGTCTTTTCAGAACTTAGAGTTTTATATTTCCAAATATAACTCATATGGCTTTTATAAAGGATAACGAACGTTTAAAAATCAATATTGCTGTAATTCATACAGATCTTGAAACGCTTTATTACAAAGCTCTTATATATTGACGTATAGCAGAAATGTTTCCATATTAAACGAAATTCCCTTTTCTTTCTGTGTGTTTTTTGTAAGTTTATGCCTCGAAGTATTAACAATACATTCACGAACAACAGATAAACATGAACCTTATCTTATTAAGATGTATGGAAACATAACGATACCATTGAATAACTACCCTAACTATCATCAAAATCAATGGCTTCTATGGAATGAAGACCTTCTTGCAGCACTTGAAAATATTCCATTAAAAGTCCCCCCTTATGTCATTCAACGTGAACTTTTGTGTTTCTTAGCATATAATGGAGAACACGATGTAATATCTTCGCTGTATTGTACCTGCATCCAACTGAAAATCGATCTGCTCTTTTTAGCACCCTGACATCAAAAGGCGGAAACGAACAGGTCGTGACAGTAAATGCCTCCTTATTTACACTACTGCTTGTCTTCTACCTAGGCTGACCATTGCGAAAAATTGTATAAATAAAGAAACAAAAAGTGAGGTTTGAAAAATATGATAAAGGCAAATTTAAATCTATAGCAATGTCAATGTCAATATTTGTTTTAAAAGGCTTCAAATAACGACCTTTTGACGTGCTCCCTTTTACACCCATAATAAAACATCGGATATGAAATAGTGTGGATTAGTGATGTTATTATTGGTTTTTGCCAATTATATCTATGGAACAACCTGAACAGTTGATCAATTCTTTTTTAGATTAGGAAGATTACAAAACCCTTTTTCTAGAACAGCACATACAAGCAAATAGGTATATTTTAGACAAGAAGATTTTCCCTGTGCCCGTGTGCCATGCTTCTATCTGTCGTCAACCTAATCTTGGGTTTTAGTTTATTACAACTTATGATTGGGTATTACGGTCTAAATGATATACCTCTTTTAAACATAAATGCATTTAACAACTGTATGATAAATGCTATTATCGTCAATTCGAGCACTTGTATAAAACTCGGTGTTTTGTCTTTAGAGTTAAACGGGTTTTTGTTGTTTTTAGAGTTGTCGCCCTTGGGATATAGTTTAGAGGGCGGGCTGTTTTGATCAAATCAGTAAAAAGTCCGCAATGCGACGGGGTGCCTTGGTTACCAGTAATACCTCTTTTTCATTGGCTGGGGGCACAGAGAGGTTTGCTGGAACGTTGGGACCCCCACACTCGCATTTTGATTAGCTTCAGGCAGCACGTAGGGTAGCATCTTAGCACAAAATCGCAAAATTCGTATAATTAGTCTAGTTTAAAAAATCTTAGTAGTCTAGTTTAAAAGTTTAGTTTACATTTTAATATTGTGATAAGAGTGGGCACTAAAAAATAAGTAGTGTTGGGCCTAAGCAGTCGAGTAGCTTTAAGTTAAGTAGATTAGGGTATACTTAATAGTACTATTAAGGAGTAAGGTTGTGTGGATCGTCAGAATGCCTCGGCGATCGGCTCGACAAGGCAAAAAAGCGGCTGCTGTGCAGGTGGTTGGACGGAAGAGGTCAGCCCAATCATCGACTATAAAAACCAGCGGAAAACAGCCTCGACAGGGTCAAACTGTTGTCGTCCCCGTGGATGTAACCCCGGGTACAGAAGAAGGCAGTCCATCGCTCGTGGTTAGAGAAGGTAGGCCTCAAATTTTACCGTTGTTGACACAAACTGCTAACATAGCTAATACGGGCCAAATGGGCGACTTTCCTTACGTAGCATATGCCCAGGCTTCAGGGCCACAGAGTCCCTGCCCTGAGCTGACTTCTTCCCTGGTAGCCACAAACATCGCCGCCCCCTCGGTACCTTTAGTCCCTTTCGTTGATACCCATCCGCTGCCAAACCCTTTAATAAGTATATGTGACGACGTCGATGTTCACGTTAGCCCTCAACTAAGAAACAAAATATGGTGCTCCGAATACGTCGACCTAGCTCAGCTTTTAAAGCATGACATAGAATTTGATAAAACATGTACGGTCTCATTTACGGGTCAACCTGGCGGGCCCTTGTTATTAAAGCCGCATAGTAACACGAGAAAGATCGATTCGATAGAATTATGGACGACGGCCTTTCTAGTATATGCCAGTATTTATTTACTGCGTCACCCGGTGAAAGCCAGGCAGCTTTTGAAGTATATGAGTACCATTCGCTCGTTAGCTGCTAAGCTGGGAGGGTTTGCATGGCGCAGCTATGATGAGCAGTTTAGGCTGAAGTTAGCACGGCAACCAAACTTGTCCTGGTCCATGATTGACGCAGAGCTATGGATGTTCGCCATGCTGCATAGGGGGTCGGGTCAATCGAGTGCAGGTTATAATGTAAATACAAAGGGAGCTAAATCTGTCAACCAACGGGGTCGCCCAACTGGGGTTTGTTGGGATTACAATAACGGTAATTGTAGCAGACGGGTTTGTCGCTATAGACACCAGTGTAAAGAGTGTGGGACACAGCATCCCGCTACAAAGTGTGCCTCGGCCTTCGGCCTCGGACCAATACGACTATCCTCGGACCTGTAACAATGCCAATAGGGAATATGCTGATTAACAACATTATAGTCTTTATTATTAAGCCGTTCTTATTGGCATATTTTGTTCTACATATAGTTCGTATCTAGCGAGATATTAGGATAATTAGAAACTTGTTTCCTTCGTTATTTTAGACAAGAAGATTTTCCATGCGTCGTGTGTTTTAGCGTCATAGATTTGTCATAGATCTTTCGACCCACCAGACCCTCTGTGGTTTTTATCGAGTAGCATTTGCCCAATGACATACGTGTCGAGATTTTCTGTAAAATCGTAAACGAATGACAATCACTCAACTGCCTTGGCCATGAAATCCAATAAAAGGCTTATTTAGTGCGACAGAAAAAGGTTTAGGTTGAGGCAGATATGAATTGGTGAAGAAGATACAACTTTTCAGAAAGTAAACACCATTCAAAATTCCCCAGATTTCTCCGAGAATGATTATCAACTCCCCCCAGTCAAATATGACTTGGTTCACCCGAATGGCCATGTGTATGCTATGAGAATTATCTCTGCTTTTATGAGGTTATAAACTTGTAACTGTCCTTTTGTGTTTTGTTCTAGAGCAATGATTATTGGTGTTTATAGTTGTGAAATTGTCTTACATTAACAGATCAAGCATACCCGCTATCAAGTATCTGATTGGTTGGTTGTTTTAGCTTACTGGCGCGTCCATTAATATGAATGATGTACGCCATATTAGTACCCATACACTGGGCGATCAAGAGATCTGATCTCTTTCCCTGTACAGGAGAACATGTTCATACGTTTGAGACCTACTTAACCTCTTAAGATTATTAAAACATACAACAGAATTGGGCTTACAACCCTATACGATTTACAAATATGCAAATATAAATTGTACAGTGGTGAGAAGTGGGAAGATAGACAGATTGGTCAATATTGGTCAGTAGGTTCGAACATTTCTTTGAAAGAGGCCGTTGACATGCTGGAGACGTTTTATAAAAATTCAGCAACATAAACTATATATCTAAATTACAACACCTCAAGAATGAGCTACATAAGTGGAGACTATGGAATTTGACTCTTCTCGGTCGAATAACCCTAATTAAGTAAGTAGCTTTATCAAAGTTAGTTCACATTTTTATTGGTCTCAGGAATCCACCGGACCAAACAATTAAGAAAATTAGCAATATATTGTATGACTTTCTATGGAATAATGGCCCGGATAGAATAAGAACGTGTATAATTACAGGTGATTACCGTCATGGTGGTTAAAGAATGACCAATATACTTGGGTATATCCAATCGCTTAAAGTGTCGTGGATTAAAGGTAACTGGAATATAAATCATGTAACTTTTGAAAAACCGCTTCAATTTAAGGACACCCTCGGTTGATACATCTACTTTGGATTCATTCTACAGAAGCAGATAAAACCGATGTACATCCTATGACATATAAAGAGAGTCCATGTGGCATAACCTTCAGTTTAGGAAGCGCTCACAATTTATTCAAAACTGGTACGGCAAAAAGGTCAGCTGTATTAAGGTCCGGTTAACGCGAACCGCGAACGCGAAAACGAACGCGGTTTTTCGTCCTGGAATAGCTCAGTCCTATTTATGTAATGTCGTTCATATAGAGTGCGAACGCGAGCGCGAACGACCGTCTTGATTGCCTCCAGAGCGAATTTTCTAAAAAAGTCGCGCGTTTTTCTTGCTATCAACCAATCAGCAGGTACTTCCTTCGCAGCATTTCCATAAATAGAAACTTGTACCGTTGCAAGAAAAGGCTAGGCACTAGCGTCAATCTACTTTGCGAGGAAGAATGGACAAGACAATGGACAGCACAGAAGCCATGCTTCTGGAAATTAAGAAGAATCCTGTTTTGTACAACAAAGCAGACAAAGATTTCAAAGACATCAAGAAAAAAAGAGACATATGGAAAGCAATTAGACAGAGAGTGGGACTAGCAAGTATGTGATTGAAATTTATTTGAGTTTATATGTTTCAACAATTTTAAAACACGGTTTAACTTCCAAATGACCAAATTTTATCTTTCACAGCAAGAAAAAGAAAAGCTGCCCCGAAAGCCGTCAATAGTTTTCCGCGTTTGCGTTTGTGCTCTATTTGAATGGCAAAACTGCTCCAAAGTCGCGTTCGCGCTCTGTATATTTGGACCTTTAGAGACCTTCCGAATGACAATGGAGAGTTTTTACATCCCCAAAACCTTCATAAGAATATATAACGTTAAAGGCACTTTCCTAGATTATAATAGCGTTCTTAACAATATACCGAAGGACTGGAAAATAAAACTATACAACAAATATACTAATAACTTTAATCCTGTTTTCCCTGTAAGATACAGAATATTGTTTTAACAAAAAGATCACCAGACGTTCCGGGATTGCTTCGAAAATGTTCCACAAAGGACTACCATGGAAGTTACTGAAATCTCTCTCAATTTTTTCAAGATTTTTTTTTTTAGCTTTTCTTACGTGATGTATAACTTTCGATCTAAACCCAATGCCCTGACTCCCTATTCAACACCCAACGATACGAGTAACAGGAAAACCTAAAACCAATCAAATGAATCGTCAATCTAAACATAATCCTTGGTAGCAAATTCGGATACATTCACTTCTCCCTAGTCGCCTTCTGTTGGAAAGATTCGTCGTTTTTCTGTACAAAACGTAACTAGGCAGAACATCATCACCATTTTCATTTAGTGAGCGATTGAGAAAAGACCTAACGTAGTTTTCAACATTATACCAGTCATATTGCGACGATTCCATTTTATCTGGGATCGCGATATATAGTTTTCTGTCTGAAAACAATGCCTTGATACATGTTTGAAAATACTTTAATCATCAAGTGAATAGTTAATCTCAACACATACATGTAGGGCCTATATGTTCCTAAAATTTTATTCTGTTTATGTTCAGGCATTAAGCCGAATGCCTTCATTTCCAACATTGTATTTGTAAATTCTAAGATGCGACAACATGTGCAACATATGGTTATACACTATTTTGTGTATCTCAACATTGTGATCAATACAACGATCAGCACAGCATTTTTGCCATCACCTTTGTAAATTTCCCAAGAATGATAAAATGAATACAATGGATTGCTTCATTATAGCTCTGTTTTCTACGTGATGAATCTATACATGCTAATACCAAATATATCCACAACATAACTTAGACTTAGTCCTATCTTTACATCGAAATTTTCATATACGGACAAAAGAGGGCTCGCTGTCAGTGAAATAGACCCCTTCATCTGTTAACTTGAACATTGATTTGGTACATTTGTTAACAATCATCAAAACCAGGAACCAATCGCGAAAACCTGGATTAAGTACGACCAAGGGAAACGGAAAGCTTAGTCGAAGGAAAGGTAGATTTAGCTAATAACAACATTCAGACAAGGGTGCGTCAGACAGTCTCGAACTTCTAGACAACAAGTCCCACACAACCACGCGATCATCCAACGCTAGCGGATGTATCTCCACAGTCTAATTAAGTGTTCAGATAAAGTTCAACCGACTGCCTATCCTACAAACAGCTTTTGTGCGTGGTTTTCTCTAATCTGCTGGGTAAGTGGATAATGTTACAAATCATGTAGAGTGTAAAGTACACTTCTTAAACAATATTGGCCGATACATGTACACCAGAGACTGTTACAAGTGATGTTATTCTACTTTCATATTGCCCATTTACTACACATATCTTTTTGGTTGAAATAAACACAAAGAAAAAAGTTAAGCACCCCCCTGGAAAGTCTGCACCGACCGACAGTGAGACGTCGGATCTGTTGAAGGGGTAACTGTCACCAATACCGATGTAATGCGGCTTCTAATTCCTGCAGATTTGTACAGGGGACTAGAGCTTGAATGTTTCTGCCCATCCAATTCCAAATGTGCTCTAAAGGATTCAAATTCGCGCAGTTTCCCCTTTAACATCTCCAACGTCACACGGGAGGGATGAGACGCAGGTTGAAAGCTAATGAAGGCTATACGCGCTATTGACCTTCTGCTCTAGGGATGTGTTCTACACACTCAAAGTGACATTTTTACTTCAATATGTTCGCCCTGTGAAGCCAGATGGACTCTGAAGTGTCATACTTACAAGCATCTTTTTTTTAATATGCAATTTTGATTTTGCTAACGATATCCTGAATAAGTGATATTTTTACTTCAAAATGTTCGCCCTGTGAAGCCAGATGGACTTCCATACTTACTCTACAAGCATCTTTTTATTTTGTTAAAATACGTTTTTGATTTGGCTAACGATATTCTGAATAAATCGTATAGCTTATTGCCATTAATGGTGATTTCTTATCGACAGAATGTTGCCCTTTATGATCACAATCGTTTCTGCAAATTCAGTTTGCCAAAAATGTCCCTATATCAATGATTTTATCGGTCGGGGAAGACTTTCCAGGGGGGTGCTTAACTTGTTTTCTTTGTGTATATTTACAAATTTTCACTGATGGCTCAAAGTACCCTGAAAGTAGAAGAGTCGGAGGAGCGTTTGTCTTCCCAGATTTAAAGTATAGTAATAATTTCCGACTGACTGATGACGTATCTGTTTTCTGTTCAGAGCTTGTAGCAATTTCCATTTCCGATTCCTTGAGAGCTTTTCAACCCTAGGCTTTTTTGTGTACATTTATCCTCAGCTTGGAATTAGCTAAGTCATCATTACTATGAGGCAAATTAACATCAAAATACTGTTATGAAAAATCTCAAAAGTAGTGACAATAAGGAAATTCATATAATCCAATTATTTCCTTCGTGTGTTCAAAATATTTTGATTGGTTTATTAGATGTTTGTTTCACAACACGTTCAAAATTATTTCACTCACATGTAACTTACGCCACTTGAAGTAGAAAATGACGCGCGACGACAAACATCGAGGTTCGCTGTCATCGCCGGTGAAGTTGAACTCAACATTTCCTATACTTCAGCCTTAAATTATGATTTTAAGTGGCAAAGTCTTGTTATTTTACAATGAAGATTTACTAGGTTGAGTGTGTTGAAATGTGCTAGGATGAATTAGATCTTTAATTTCTCGTTACCAGAATCAGTCTTGTGGCTTCTTTTACACTGGCATTTTCGCACAGAGCGAGCCTGTGGTGAGCTCTGAGAGTAAGAGCCATATCCCACAGTCTTCGTTTGCAATGACTTGCGTCTGTTCTCGATCAATTTCAATGGTCCAGCTGTACCACATTGTTTTACATTAGGCCCTATAAAGTGGGGTAGACTTGCAACTCGTATTGACGATTGGCGATTCGCTAATTGTCAAAACGACCGGCTGGACCGGTGAGCACCACAGAGAAAGGCCACAGCAAAAAAATGTTTGGCTTGTGTAAAAGTGTTTAACAATTTATAAAATGAGACTTGAATACAAATTTTAGCAATTTTCACAAATTAAAGATTCAATCATGAGAAGATATTTCTAATTCCAATGCAAATAGTTCCGGCACTGGCAGTGATGATATAAATGTTATCGGTAAAAGTGGTGATATCACTTATATCAGAGCTGTATAACTCGATATCTCACTACTAATTATATAATAAATATTCATATTTTGGTATCTAAGCGATTATAAAAAATCAAAACCAATCAATCTAAGTCAGTAACAATGTATGGTATTTAAAAGCTAAGAGGACGCAGGTGTATCACTCACCACAATTGAGTTTCCGCCTGGATCTAGCAAATCCTGTGACAGATCGAATACGTCAAGAGCAAGCCTGGCAATCAATCTGGCATGGTCAGGTAAGCCACTCATTGTCATGTACTTATCACCTACTGTCTCCGCCTAGGTGAACAGAAGGCTACGTATACATGGAATTTGGTATTTTATAAGACCCTAAATGTGTCAAATTTGCCGTTTGTAGTATTTCTGTGACGCAGAAATTTCCAAAGTTATCTTTATGTTTTCTGTCCTAGGTGCATGTAATTTATCACATTACAAAGACTTGGATTTCAAAGTGCTAATGGTTTAAGTCTATCTATAGTACAACAACTTATGATGGGGTATAAAGGTCTAAATTATAGGCTCCTTTATTTACACAATAAGAAACTTGTCTCTATGGTTATTGTATACAAGAAGGTTTTCCCTGTGCCCGTGTGTTTTAGTGTTCATAAATAGTGTAAACTGAATAGTGAACAGAAACCGTTTTAACACTAGTATTATGTCTGTGCTCGCTTTGTCCATCAATACATTGGTCTGTGCGTCAAGGTTTGTTCTTTCAGATCTTGATGAATAATTTGGGGTTTGCTTTTGAACCAAGAAGTTGTCCCGCATTCGTTTTTCCTCCGTGGTGTTGATATTTAATTGTCCATTCACTTTGAATATAGTCATATTCCCCCTATCTGTCTCGTCTAATAATATCTCGGTGGATGTTTTAAGGGTTTGGGGGTACTTGGCGCGTTGTGCTCACAGGATAACCATTTACGTGTGCTGTTGGTATTTGTTTGGTATTTGGTCTTTCGTTTTTCCGCGATGTTTATGTTTTTAGTTATTACCCTTTATTCTGCAAATCCTCAAATTCTGTCCATATGTTTTACGCAGGTGATATCTCCGTTAATTTGCTAGGATAAGAGTGGTTTTACTGACTCTTGTTCTCTATCAAACAGAAATCAACAGATAGCTCTCTTGTCAGGTAAAGTAGCATGGCCATGATTTTCATATCACTATCTGCCATTTATTTCCAACGGTATTTATGAGATTGAATGGTTAAGCCTTGTCAATTGTCTAATGGGAAATTTCCAAACTAAATACAGACGGTTCACTTTGTCACCTGGCGATACTCATATGGTCGGTCGTGTGGTAAATAAAACCCAAGGTTCATTCACTCCAGTGACTGGAGGGCAAACATACATATATAGCTGCTCCTTTTGACGAGCAACTATTTACTTTGACCTAAAAGCATTTTATTCTAAAGAGGATCCGTTACATAGCAGGATGGTTCCTTATCAGCACTTTAATTGTTTACATTCACTAAACTAAAACAGCAAATGGGGCTTTCATTAGTGTGTGAAAAATATAGTTTTATATACATAGCAAAAAATATTATTACACGCAATCGAAAAACATACTGTTGTAATAATTGTTATTAAATTGTGTGGCGATGTATTACTCAAACGTGTTAAAGTTTGATTACAGATAGAGGTCTGCTCGCCTCTCCTCAGATGCCTCATCTCAGATGAAATCCCAAGCACATCTAAGCCACAAACACAAGCAAAATCTTCTGCTTCTCTCACTAATGGGATCCGGATGCTTGTTTGTATACTTTGTGATTCCGCACATTTTTTAAATAAATACCATTGAGAAGTTTGGTCTTCTGATGCCGAAATCGCTTGCATACAACTAAAGTAAATCACACCGTTGAATAAAGCAGCAATATACTCGAACTTTCTGGCTTGAGAATGTCAATCCTGTCTGAAAGTGGAATGAGCTGCCAAAATGTTGATATTTTGACGTTATAAGGAATGTTGAAACTATTGGCCATTTTTCTCAAGACGTATAATTCAGAAGCTTTTTAGTGCTTCTAGTCTCCAAAATGTACGACAAAGCATTGTTTTGAACTAACGTTGGCTTAGAATGAATAAATGGTCGTCCCGGTTATTTAAACTTTGTTTACTTTTTTAACACCATTTCGGTTCGTGCGGGCCACATACTGTATGGATTTTCCTCATTCGAGCGCCAATCATTTAGTTTTACGATGGCCTTCAAAGCCTTTTACTGTCGTGACGATAAGAACTTATAAAAAAGTGTGAATTATGGCAGCTCATACCACTTTAATTATGAGATAGATTACATCAACCTGTTTCTTTAAAATTACATTTCATTTCCTTTTTACGCGGTGGCTAAAATACACTTTACACAAAGGCACGCCGAATGCATTTAGGTACGTAGCTATCTGTAACATGCAAACCTCCTAACCAAACGGTATCAAACAGACATGCGTAGTTCCATAAAAAATATCTCAAAGACTCACCAAAGACATTTAAGTGCGTAGCTATAGGGCTAATATCTGTCACATTCAAACTCAATTTGATTATTTCGTTGTACACATAACTTCTTCTTCTTTAAAATATCTTTTTTATTTGTTTACACTTAAGATTTCAGTGTTGACTATGGTCGCCTGGCATGGAAACCCGCCTTTCAACGTTATAATCAGCTATATAAGGAAACCGATTATTCAAAACAATATGTCAGCATCACACATTGTGAAATAAAAACTTACGACTTTAAATGATGTGCCAACTATGTTTTATGACAAAGTGTCATCATGTACAAACCGGATTTGGAAACGACATCCATATGTAGACCAACTTTTCGTCTAAAATAGCGTTTAACGGGATATTTAAGTTCACAGAAAGTTTAGAAATGGTAAGCTAAAGACTCTTCAAGAGTAAGTGGGGCCTTGCAAACGAAAATCGTAATTGACAGGGAATCATTCCGAAGGGATCCATGTAATTAGCGATCCTGTTTGCTTTAATTATGAATTCAATTTAGATGCTATAACAGGTATAGGGAAACACATTTACCGGTCGAAATGGAAATAATCTCTACTGTCTGTTGTTACGAACACAAATTGACAAGACACACGAAAAAAGAAATTGCCAATCTCTGGGTTTCCGTGTAAATCCCATGTGTCTACAGATCTATTCTCGATAGAAATCGCTTCTAACCATGGTCAATATTTACCAAGCCAACACGAACAGTATCCATCAATTCGGAGATTAAACATTGGGTGGTTTGAATTCTCAGGAATATTACATACTCTACTACACTCCTAAAAGGAGCGGGTATTTATCTCTTCGTTCAACACACGAACGAAATGTAATAGAGAGTGATAATATAGTCAAGTTTATCAGCTGAAGGATTATTTAGTTTAGTAAAACTTACAAATGCAGAAGATATTTTTATTCACTCAACGTCTCTGTTACTAACGACTGTAGTAGATCACTGTGCGCTAATTTCTGATGATGAGAGTAGTTGCTGTGGTAAGCTCATATTGAACTTCACCGTGTACAAAGTAGTGCAATTTGTCCTACATTATATGTTTTGGTTTTAGATGCGTTACTCAGCCTCAGTACGACACAGGCTTCCCATCCATGCGGCGCGGATTTCCATCCCCCAAGATCACATGAAATGTAAAAATTTCTGAGTGAATTTTTCACTCAATCTTCTTATGTGGACGAGTTGCCAGGTACTCGTTTAATGTCGGGATTTCCTGTGGGCAATGTGCCCGGTTTCCGCCCCCACTAAACCTGGCAACGCCGCCATATAAGTGAAATGATCGTGAATGCGTCGTAAATCATCAATCAATCAATCGTACACTGCTTGAATGGGTGATGGGTGGGTGATTGGGAGAAAATTTAACACGAAAAAATGAAGTAGGGCTAAAGTATATATGATAGTTTAATTAAACGAATTGGCCAATACAAACATACCACTCTACTACTTAAAAAACTGGTCCAGCAATTCTGGCAATAATGATAACTGCACTCCCATATTGCATTATCATCATATTTCAAAAACATAATTTAACAAATCACTATCAAAACAAAAACTTATAAGTAATAAGAATTGTATGAAATGAACTTGAACATCGCAGTCATTGTCGGATAATTTAAAGTGGTATCCTTGTAAGGCCAAACGTGACAACAAGCGAAAACAAGGAACGACAAGCAATGGCAAACAGTAGACTAATGAACGGATATGGTCTTAGATCAGAAAAAGCCATGTCTTAAGAAGTTAATGGATCGATAGTACGATTGTATGGAGCTCTCTCGTTTCCCAACGATATGGAAACAGCTGTCCTGATCTTTATACAAGTTTCTTATAATTCTACAGATGATTGCGTTCGACTTCGTGAAACTGATGGAATATAACGGAATCCTATTAAGTATAACCGACCCGTCTCACAATACATTGGCCTGTGAATTATAAGGATATACCAGAAATAACAGATGACTTTCTTCACATCTGTTTTTATCTGATGTTTATGGCAATTATGATAATATTCACGTACTGCGAAACACAGACTTTGGATTCTTGTTACAGCATTCTAAGTAAAAGGATTGTCCCAACTCCAGATCTTGAAGGCCGCTTAAATCCAGAATACTATACACAAAGAAAAAAGTTAAGCACCCCCCTGGAAAGTCTGCACCGACCGATAAAAGCATTCGTTTAGGGAGATTGTTGACAAACTGATGTTGCACAAACGATTGTCACCATAAAGGGCATCATTCTGGCGATAAGAAATACAATTTATTCAGGATATCGTTAGCCAAATCAAAAGTGTATTTTAAAGGGGCATGAGCTGCCAAAATTCACACTTTTTTCATAATTTCTGATCGTCACGACAGTAAGAGGCTTTGAAGGCTATCGAAAAACTAAATGATTGGCGTTGGAAGGAGGAAAATCAATACAGTATGTAGCCTGTACGAACCGAAAACGTGTTCGAAAAGTAAACAAAATTTAAATAACCGGGACGACCATTCATTCATTCTAAGTCAAAGTTAGTTCAAAACAGTATTTTATCGTACATTTTCGAGACTAGAGACACTAAAAAGCTTATGAATTACACGTCTTGAGAAAAATAGCCAATAATTTCAACATTATGTTGTAACTTCAAAATGTCAACATTTTGGCAGCTCATGCCCCTTTAACAACAAAAAAGATGTTTGTATGTATGAAACTTCAGAGCCCATCTGGCTTCACAGGGCGAACATATTGAAGTAAAAATGTCACTTTGAGTGTGTAGAACACATCCCTAGAGCAGAGGCTCAGTTATCCCTTCAACAGACCCGACGTTTCACTGGAGGGTTGGGACGCAGGTTGGGAGGTAATGGAGGCTATACGCGCTATTGACCTTCTTCTCTAGGGATGTGATCTACACACTCAAAGTGACATTTTTACTTCAATACGTTCGCCCTGTGAAGCCAGATGGACTCTGAAGCTTCATACTAACAAACATCTTTTTTCGGTTCAAACTTTCCAGGGCGGTGCTTAAGTTTTGGCAATTGGACCCTTGAGATTGAATTCCCTCGCCGGCTCTGTAACCCCAACCCTAATTATAGTGTCTCTCTGAACAGTTGACTGGATGAAAATCTACTAGCACGAATATTCTACTAGTCTAATCAAATAGAGGCAAATATGAGTGGACTATGACTGCATGCTTAGACTTCGCTCAGATTTGTTTTACATTTTTGCTAAAACTTCTGCTAAATAGATAAATACGATTTGATCGGCTATGGATGAATGGTGGTTGATCACAAATTCAGCAATATCGGCTGATGGACACAAGTTGAAGTTGGTTCATTTTTGTGAATGTTCTTAATGTTTATAATGTTACGTACAGCTGAACTGTTAACATATGTATCTATTTCGATTGTCTTAGAATTTTCTCGATTGTGACGTAATGTCTGTTTGTTTACGAAATGTTTCAATTTTGACCTATATTCCCAACTGTTACTATGACGACTCCTTGGAAAGTTCTAGTCTCTATAGTGAGGTAATCTCAGGCCTATATTTTTAATTCATAACCTGTTGTAATGCGTAGATCTAAGAAGATTCTCGAAATACCATATTTGTATGCAAATGTTCAGATCTTTCTGGAAGTACTGAGAGTGTATAAAAGACGTTGTTTTATCGTTATTAGTCAGTCAGTTTTCCAGCTGGTCTCGAGTCTATACAAGTTATATTTGGTTATAGTTCAGATTTATATCTGGACTCTGTATGATACAGCTAGTAAGCTGCTATCTTGAATACGATATTCGTCTTATGACATAGAGTCAGTTTTGAACTGGTCTCGATATACTTTGGATGCTACGGTCTGATATGAGTCAGATTTCTATCTGAACTCAGTTTACTATCTTTGAATAAGATATTCGGCCTGCTTTGTCAGTGATACCTGACTTGTGAATTCTGTCAAGAATTTATTCTGTGGATATACCACCAGTGTGCTAAACCAGTGTGTTTTCAATATTCTATCCTGCGGATTTACCATTGTGTCTTCAAGATTCATTTTGGGAATCTATATTTCGTCGATTTGTGGTCATCGGATTTAAACCAGTGAACTTTGTGAAGGATACAGATTTCTAGGAACTGTAATTACTTAACTTGTATAAGTAAGTCATTTTGATATATGTTTTCTTTCCAACGTTTATGTAATATTTGCCTGTAAATAAGTTAGTCCGTTTGCTTTTTAATATAAATCAAAATTTGTACATAAAATCTGCTGGTTTGTTGTTACTTCTTTTCATTATCATTCGGTATCGTAACAATAAGAAGTACAAGGTCAGTACCTTACTCATAAGCCTTCCAGTGCGTTTGTTTCGGTCTTCCTGCCAAAGTAGAAACTATAAGTTCAGAATTTATCTAAACTTTCTTCTGTAAACATAATAGTTTAAATAGATAAAACAAACCTATACTATAAAGATATATTTATGCGGTACAAATAGCACAATTGTATTTCTACTATATATCCGAGTGTTTTATCTCCCAAAGATTGCATTTCGACCAGTTTTGCACTTGGTAGAAGTATGTCAAGCAAAAACATGACGGTCATTTGAAATCGCAAGGCTTGCAAAATTGACTGCTTAAAAGGGCACCGTGCGTTCGACGTATATATACAGATAATAAAATTCCCACATTTTTATGTCCTACACATATTGCGAAGGTGTTTGGGGTGACCACAAATAAACGTTCCCCTCAAAGGGCGTGTAATTTCGAGTTTAATACGATTTTTAATTCCTTACCAGCTGGTTTGTTTCCTTTCTTACAGTCTGGCCGGTCATTCCATCGTTTTTTTACTTTTTGTCCTAATTCAATAATGTAGAAATAAAAAGGTCGGCAGTTTATCAGATAGGTAAGTATTTGTTAATTTTTCACAATTTAGTGCAATAAGGTGCCCCCCCCCCCCCCCTCCCCCTGTAGGACCGAAATCGTCCGAATTCCCACTTCGGGTTTGGCCGAAGTACCACGAGATCACGTGAGACATGTGTCTCTTTCACCGATCGGCTGTCGAATAACCATTATTGCTTATGGAGATCGGCTGATACCCTGTTGTTTTGTCTGCGATTCTCAGTTTACAATATATACTTTTTTTTACAAAAGTTTCTTTTTGCGACATATCAAGATATATACAAAGTCATTAGATGCTTTTTTTGACCGATAAAAAGATAATAATATTTCTAACACAAAAATCGTAGTCGTAGTTGTGTTTTTTACTGTTGGTTTTTGACAACTTCGAAGCGTATCCACGTGATACAAATATTTGTATTGACTGTCAACTGACAAAATGCAGCTGAGATCTTCCGCTGTGGTTCACCAAAAAGATTTGGATTAAAGAAATGATTGAGAAATATAGAACCAAAGACAAAACGACACAATAACTGCCGATCCCCATAAACGTTAATGTTAAATGTACGGTTGGTCAGTGAAAGTTATACCCCTAAACTCCTTTCTCACGTGATTTTATCCAAACTCGAAAGGGGTTTATTGCTCGTCAATTGTACATTTTTCGCTGAAAGTCGATTCATTCATAGTCAAGTCGCTCTTATTTTTCACATTAGTAGAAACATATAATGTACGATTAGTCCCTTTAAAAAAATAACATCAGTTATTCAACGAATAAAACCGTATATTCCCAAAAATCCACATTTGGACAAACCTGACCGGATAGCAATGGTTAGCTGGAAAATTCAGCAAAGTGTTTAACTACAATGAGGACATGATAGGTCATATGTAATGTGTGTTTTACAGGTTGAAGAACTATGTGACATAAAACGTTATTTCAACTACACTCATTGCTTAAGTTTGGGAAAATACATGTAAACGAATTTATGGGATGGCAGTGTTGCTAACGTCCCTCTGTTAAATAGTTCAATAAGAACCAGAGAGGATTGCAAGAGTATATGGGAAGAATGTCAAAGTTGCTACTCAGATGATGACAAAGGAGAGTAGATTTTATCTGATTTACTTCATCCTGGGCAGTGAACCAAACAAAACAAGAAAATGTGGCTCCAGAAGAGCTGTCACACTGCGAGTTTATATTAGATGCTGATCAGGCTTATTAAAGCAACCCAGTACATTATTTGTCAATGTGTCAAAATTGATGTGATGATTTGACAGTTAGGTGACGGAAATAGTGTGGAGTCAAAGAGCCTGGAAATTGTATAAAGTCCTGGGCGAACTCTTCTATTTCATACATTGTGAGTTGACCAGCTTAAAAAAATGGAAATTCACGGAAGGATTGAAGTTGAACTTAAATAGCACGTAGTGTAATACCAGCAAAAAGTGCCATATGCACACTCTGAAACAGGACTTCTCCATCACGTCACCCCAATTTGAAAACGATGGCGTTGTTCAGTAAAGGACGTCTAATGTCATAATGAATACGTTTTCTGGGTATTTTATTAGTTATATGACGCCCTTGCGTGGGTAGGGGTAGATATTTGGTGTCTGGCATTAATATTTTTCCGAGGCAGAGCGGAGGAAAACTGTCTGTCAGACACCAAATATCTACCGCAATGGGCATTTTATAACAAATTTATCACCATCCAGAGCAGCTTGTTTATTTAAAACTGAGTGTAATCATCTAGGTCCACTTGCACAAAGCGCCCCTACCTAAGAGTACTCTTAGCGTATGTCTACAACATGGAACTTAAGAGGCCTCATAAACTTCCCATGTCGTAGATGTATGCTACGAGCCTTCTTAAGTTAAGAAGGCTTTGTGCAAGTGAGCCCTGTTCTTTATTCGAGAAATTCACAAAAGTTGCTTGGACCCAATTGTTCAAAAGTGTATTGAGCCAAGATAGTCTATGCCGGTTTTACGCTACACATAATTTAACATGAGTACCGCATTTTGACAGTTTTAGGCTTACATATTATCAGGCACACTGTGATATTTTCAAAATTGGTTGAAAAATATAAAAAAAAACACACACACACAAAATCCTGATTGAAAGCTTACAATGTGTGCAGTAGACCTGCGTTAGTTTCAATCCAATATTCAAATAACACAGATACAAAACTATCGCTATTTAAGCCACCTCCTAGCTAAAGCCTAACCGATATCAATTTCCATTGGCTGAAAAAACCCCAGAAACTCGGTGTTGTGACTGGGTGTTTTTTTCATTTGATTGACAGTGCTTAGAACGTAGACTACAATTTAACTTAAAAAAGATATGTTGAGTATTTTACCTGAGATCTAAGAAGTAGTAGTTCACACTTGTTTTAAAATAGTTTCTAACGCTCTGAGCTAAAAGTAACTCAGCTTGTTTAAGTTTTAGTTGAAAGCAAATAGAAGTATAGTTGATTGCATAACGAGATATGGCTTGTCGACTAACTGGCACTTCCTCCATCCATCACAGTGTTGCCTTCAACACAAACATGATGGGCGTATAGGTACACATAAAACATATTGATATGGTTAGTCGACTAACTGACACTTCCTCCATCCATTACGGTATCTCCTTCAACACACACATGGTGGGCGTATACGTTCTCCTAAAACATGAATTCCTAAACAAACTGGCATGAATTTTGCACGTACATATACATGTTGAAATAGTAAACCATATCTAATAAAATATTTGATAATTCAGTTTTGGCATCCGTGAAGAATTGGAGACGAGTGGTGATATTGTTCCAAATCCAATTTATCACTACTGTTGTTTTCTATTCAATCCATGTACCCAGTGTAATGATAGGATGACATTTGGTATGTTCAGTCTCAGATAATTTACATTATCGTTACTACAAGACTTCACCAGAGGGAACATATACACAAAGAAAAAAGTTAAGCACCCCCCCCCCTCTCCCGGAAAGTCTGCACCGACCGATACAATCATTGGTGTAGGGAGATTGTTGTCAAACTGATATTGCAGAAACGATTGTGATCATAAAGGGCAACGTTCTGGTGATAAGAAGTCACCATTAATGGCAATAAACTGTACAATTTATCCAGGATATCGTTAGCCAAATCCAAAGTGTATTTTAACAAAATAAAAAGATGCTTGTAAGTATGAAACTTCAGAGTTCATCTGGTTTCACAGAGCGAACATATTGAAGTAAAAACCTGCGCCTCAACCCTCCAGTGAGACGTTGGATCTGTTGAAGGGTTAAGTGCGCGGATTTGAATCCTTGAAAGCACATTTGGGATAGGATGGGCAGAAACACTCAAGCCCTAGAGCCGCCTGTACACAATCTGCAGGAATTGGAAGCCGCATTACATCGGTATTGGCGGCAGTTACCCCTTCAACAGATACATCGTCTCACTAGAGGGAAGAAACGCAGATTGGAAGCTAATGGAGGCTATATGCGCTATTGGCCTTCTGCTCTAGGGATGTGTTCTACACATTCAAAGTGACACTTTTACTTCAATATGTTCGCCCTGTGAAGCCAGATGGACTCAGAAGTTTCATACTTACAAGCATCCTTTTATTTTGTTAAAACACACTTTTGATTTGGCTAACTTTCCAGGGGGGGGGGGGGGGGGTGCTTAACATTTTTCTTTGTGTATATTAAAATTACAAGACCTTTGTAAATTTTTTCAAGATGTAAATTAACCAAATATTTCATCGCCATGAGTCGTATTTTTTGCTGAATACAAATGGCGTCGAAAGTAAATATCAAAATGTTTAACTACAGACGAAACAATAAAATAAAAATAATTATGAATTTATTAAATGCAAATAACATCTTGAAACACATTTGTTTATATATTTTATTCAGCCCGTAAACCACATGTTGTAGACAGACGAAGATTTGGTACATACCAGGAATCCTCCAATGCGTCAATTATATAACTGATCGAGGCTGAAAGTTAATAAACCGAGTGTTTCTGTCCCTTACATTATCACAGGGACTCTTTTGTAAGGCCTTTAAGAGAATATGAAAATTGTACATTTCAAGGTTACCTTTTCATCGCCACATTCGAAATGACCGGCAGTCTATCAGAGGGTATTCCGCGTACGTAAATCCCCGAAGTTTCAGAGTGGGTATACGAGTCAATCTCATTCTCGCGAGATCCCCTGCTACTACGTGAACGCGACGGACCTCTCAGGCCGTCCCAAGCCATTATACCCAAAATTTGGCTAATCAAACTTACTTCCAAAATTTATTTGTACGTGATCTTTAACTGATTCTATATGTTGTCTTGTATTTCGTTTTTGGTGCACGCCCTTAAGTTTTGAATTATCGTTGAGGAAATACAGAGACTATATTTCTACCCTCCGCCATTGTGAACAGGCCAGCGTATAACATGCTATTTTGTCACTCTGAAACTTCGGGGATTTACGTGCGTGAAATACCCTCTGATAGACTGCAGGGTCATTTTGAATATGGCGACCAAATAGGTGGCTGTGAAGCGTACAAATCCCAAATCCTCTTGAGGGCCCCACAAAAGTGTCCTCGTGATAATGTAAGGGACTGAAACACTCGGTTTGTTAACTTTCATACTCGATCAGTTATATAATTGAAGTATTTGAAGATTCCTGATATGTACCGAAACTGCGTCTGTCTACAACATGTGGTTTACCGGGCTAAATAAAATATATAAACAAATATCTTTCTAAATGATATTAGCATTTAATAAATTTATAATTATTTTTATTTTCTGTTTTCGTCTGTAGTAAAACATTTTGATATTTACTTTCGACGCCATTTTTATTCAGCCCAAAAATACGGTGATTTACCGTATAAAGAACGCAGACTGCCCGAGGCGTGTCAAAGCCGACCGGTAGGAAGCGAAGATAGCCGAAGGGAGTTCCGAGTGGCTATTTTGTATGTCTACATCATGTGGATGTAGTGAGAGTATTCCACCGCAGCACTGGCAAAAGGGGATTCCCCTTAGCAGACAAAGACAAATTGCTTGGGACGGCCTGAGAGGTCCGTCGCGTTCACGTAGTATCAGGGGATCTCGCGAGAATGAGATTGTATACGAGTCTACGGCGCAAATCGGTGTAAGTCGGCTTCGGCTCCGTCCGGTCGGGGGTGATCTGGACGTGCTAGATATTTAGTCCAAGTCTCGGGTTGAGTCGGGTCTGGTCAGACTACGTACCCACCCTTACGACGATTGTCGAAGGGAGTCTGAATCTGTAGACCAATCATCAACTTCACTGCAGTCAGGTGGCGTTAAACAAACGTCTTAACGTCACCTGACGTTACATTATTCCGCTGGACAGTTCCGAACGTCATGCCTCCTAATTACTTCAGTCCCGTGCAGTGTATACGGTTCTACGGTGCGACGCAACTCAAGCCGGGTACAGTTGCGTCGGGTAGCAAAGCTTATTGTGTGCCGGTCTTTATTTTTAGCCCCAATCCCGGACTACATTTATCCTTGTTGTTTTTCTATTGCAAACATCTAATCGAATGAGATATAATACTGTCAGAGAAAAATGTAATACTGCCAGAGTGAGCTGTATTACTGTCATAGACAGATGAAATACTATCAGAGAGAGAGAGAAGCAATATTGCTGTTAGATATACATGTATATATATACTGAAACGCAAACGTTACTCCTTTTTGGATAGTGATAATCAGTGTATTTCAAATAGATGTAAGCAACACGCTTATCAACGGAATGATTCCAAATATGACATGATTGAACATCATCATTGGCAGACAAATCTCAAGTGAAAGTGACGACAGGTGGCGCCCCAGTGCGATGTGGAAGTCAATAATGTGTATGGCCACCATGGACGTTGATTACAGCGTTGCATCGTCTGAACATTGAGTGGCTGAGACAGTTGATAACGATGATAGGAACTTGGGCCCAAACTATGATACGCCTGAGTGAGTCCAGCTGCAGTTGTCGGCCTTGGTCGAACGAGATTGAGCCTCCTCTGAATCTTGTCCCACAAGTCTGGACTGAGAGCAGGCCATGGGAGAGTTTGTAAGTTGTTTTGACCGAGGAAGTCTCTCGTTGCTCTGGCAGTATGGGCTCGTGCGTTCTCCTGCTAAAAGACATGATTTCCATGACGATCAAAATGGGGCACGATGAAGGGTCACAGCGCCTGATCGATGTAGCGGGCAGCTGTTACATCATTTTCTCTACCAGGAACAACATGCTGGAACACCATAGGGCCTAGTTTTTGATTCAGTGCTATAACACCCCATACCATAATGCTGGGACCTTCCCACGCGTCTCTTTCCAGAACACACTCATCTGTAAAACGCCCCCCCCCCCACACACCGTCTACGCCACACTCGCATTCGCCAATCAACTTCCGAGATGCAATACCGGCTTTCATCGAAGAATACCTCAGTTCTCCACTCCCAGTGACGCCAACTCCGATGCTGTGTGGCCCATTGCAGACGAGCGCGGCGATGTCGAGCAGCGAGGATGGGACCCCTGTAAGGACGGTGACATCTGACATTTACCTGCCTCAAACGCCTGCGCACCGTGCCGTCGGTGATTGGTCTCTGGTGATTGCCAATGGATGTCCTTGCAGTTTACGCAGCTGTAGCGAAGCGGGTTTGAAGGTGTTAACGGACAATCTGTCGATCTTGCCTCAACGTTTTTACAAGGGTCTTTTACTATGAGGACGGTCTGCTGTGCTTCCAGTGGATTGAACCCGTTGCTACAGGCGGTATATTGTTCGGACACGAACGTTGAAGTGGTTTGGCACATGTCTTGCAGTCTGGCCAGCATGAAGTCTTCCCAAGGCTTGGTCTCTCTGCTTCCGTGACAGTCGTGGTGTTAAAACGAAACAAGTTTCAAATATTCCAGAAAATAAGAAGACGAAAGAACACGAAATAAAATGAGAACTATAACTGATATAAACATACACATCCATACAACAAGGCACAGAATACATTCATAACAACGATGTTTGGTCAGGAGAGGGCATTTGTGTTAATCCAATTCCAGTGAATGTTTTATCTGTCAACCTCGTACTTTGTCGATAATCTCGATCTAGGGATCTATCAGACGTCGGAGCATCTAGTTCACACAATTATCTTTTTTCTGTTGAGTGCCAGATCAATCAAGATAAGACTTGCCATTGATAAACACGTTCCAATAAGGGCTACTTTTTGTCGGCTACAATTATGGCGAAGCATAATGATTCTAGCAGGCAAAAATTGGAATAAGAAATCGAAATGATTAGTTGTAGAACGTGTTCATTGGCCGTGGGTTGAGATAATTGTTCCATCTGAGATGCATTAGCTTTTTGAAGAAATGTGTAATTCTAATAGTCAGTACATTTATACCCGCCCACAAACTTCATTAGTCCGTATTCTTTAAGCTGGTGTGAACTATCTTGGTCAATCACACATGAAATATTCTGATATTGTATCATAAATAATATAGGGTGTCATACCACATTTGCAACTATCTTCCGTAAATTAGTATAGTCAAATAATAGAAATGAGCTCTCGGCATTTAGAATCTTTCCTAACAAACATTTCTGTGTCTATAAATATTCTAAATCACTCGCCAGAAAAATACTATACTATATTCAAAACCCATATAGCATTCAAATTTTGGAATCTTAAACCGCTTTAACCCGTTGAAATGAGCTCTAAGTATCACTTGGAAATCATTCGATCAGGCAGGAGATCAGATAAAAAAGAAAACGAAAAAACATACACATAAATGGCATGCTTAGGACTCAATCGAAAACATAAATAAATAAAATCAATTGCAACTAAATACCTTAAAGTGGCATGAGCTGCCAAACGTCGGACTATTTTCATAGATTCTGATTGTCACGACAGTAAGAGGCTTTAAAGGTCATCGGAAAACTGAATGCTTTGCGTTGGAACGAGGAAAATCCATACAGTATGTGGCCTGGACGAACCGAAAACGTGTTCGAAAAGTAAACAAAATTGAAATAACCGGGACGACAATTCATTCATTCTAAGTCTAAGTTAGTTAAAACAATGTTTTATCGTACATTCTAGAGACTATAAGTACTAACAAGCTCATGAATCTTACGTCTTGAGAAAAATAGCCGATAATTTTAACATTCTGTTATAATGGCAACATATCTCAATTTTGGCAGCTCATGCCACTTTAATAATCGAGAAATGCTGTGTTTTAAGATCAACAATTTTATAAGAGTTTCACAAAAAAAGGTATTCACAATCTGACACCATGTAGAAACAAATTCGGAATCGAAAATTGTTCTCAATGTGATTCCACGTTTGTTTTTGTTTCGTTTAGTTGTTGCTAAATTGTACACGGTTCTTTTTACGGAAGGCAATTCAAGTGAATTCACTACACAGTTACCGTAGCGGATTGCGAAGTGTTAGCTCACGACATTGTCGTAAATCGCCAGTCTTTACGTGTCGCCTCCACACGTTTGGAAGGCCATCAACGGCATGGACATTCCCTAATGCGATTTATGGTACCGACTTGACGCAAGTTTTATAGTGTACGACCAAAATCGAATACATCAACGTCAGATGCGTCTAGTCTCGGTTATCGTGTTTTCTCGCGAAAGTTGGCTGCTATAGAATAGTGTCGTAAGTGTGACCTTGATGTCTTGAAGTGGCGCAGATTTACTTAACTTGAGAGATATAATTTATATGTCGCTGGTAAAGGAAGTCTAAAAGACTCGTCGAGAACTAAAGAGATGCTTATTTTAGATCTAGATTATGCAATCTTAATGCCCAGCGCAGGTGTGCCTTTAACTTCGATTCAACTCTAGCAACAAAATATTCTGTTAAACAGCAACAAAAAACGCCCGTCTGCTTCAAGCATTGGTTTTTCAAGGTACTTGAAAGGCTAAACTTGTCGTGACAATAAGAGTTTATGAAAACAGTAGAAGATTTGGCAGCTCGTGCCACTGTAAGAACTCCACAACCAACTTTGGAATTCAGGAAAGTGTATAAATTGCAGACCAAATCAGTAAGCGTTAAATAAGAGTTCACATGTAAAACCTAATAAATCTTTTTTTGTCATTTAGGTTAAAATATATTTTTCATACACAAATTTTCTGAAGTATTTATTTCATAAAACAGGGGTTGCAACTACCACTACACACGTAATGAAATTCGATTGACATCAAGTTTGAAAATGCTGATATATTCGAAAAATAAAAGTTAGGAAACGAGAGGCTTCGCAAAACCTCGTCCAAACAGAGCGCTGTCGTGTATAGATGGCTTAACTGTAGGTATATCAAGATCACTGATGGTCAGACGGAATTTTCGGTTCTTGGGGAAAAATATAGACACTTTTGTCGGTTTTCGGATAACAGTGGTAATATCCATCTGAAGGTTGTAACGTTTAAAATGTCACCACCTGATATAGTCTGGCTTATGACAATGTGCTTAAGTTTAAATTCGTTTATCTGTTTTTGAACTCTTCGTTTAAGTTTATGCCACGCACCTTGTGCACTCTCTCAAATATCGGGACACATTTCATAATGTACCCAATAGTTCTTCTCGCCCTTGCTGTAACAAGCTTTGCCAAATATCAACACTCTGGAAGAAGTTTAAATCTTTAAAGCGGCAATGTCCAATGAATTGATATTGACCTTGAGAGTTCTGGCTATAACTGGCTGGACTTCCAAACAGAGAACTGGGGATGTGAGGGTACGGTGCGTGGTCGGCAATCGATAATTCCAAGTCTGTGCAATTCCAAGAAAACGTGCTTCCATGTGAGTTCGTGTTTTGCCACTGTTGATCCGTCTGAGTTTTTAAATCGTCTATCAATTGGGTAAAGTAAGCATGTCCAATCATCTGGTGTTGCTGCTCGTGGTCCTCTTTACATTTGTCAATTCTCCTTTCGTCTCATAACTTTATTAGAATCCGATCTAGTTTACCAATATACACGGATTGAAAGTTTAAAAAGCATACGCACACAATTACACGTAATAAAACATGTCCAAGAGCCCAAAGTAAGAGAAACTGGAGGAAAATAAAAGCGTTGAGCAAGAAAATTATAGATATCCCGTTTGTTGTAAAACGGATCGTTACAGCAGATAGCTTGAGTTTATTTAAATATATGAATTTTTTTAAGAAGTACCGAAAGACCCGAAGATTTATGTGCAACTTTTGATAAATATTAAAATAAAATAGAGTAACTTATTTACAGATAAATATAATACGAACAGTGAGAAGAAAGCATATATTAAAATAATTACTTTTACAAACTATTAAAGAACTGACATTTCTGAGATACTGTAATCCGAGAACTAACGAAGTCCACTGGTACAATATAAATCCGATGATCAAGAAATGTGAATCCACAAAAGAAAATCTTGGAAACACACTCGTAAATCTACAGAATAAAACCTTGGAAACACACTGGTAAACTCTTTGTCCAGATAGAAGAATTCACAGATAAGTAAATGACTGTATCACTGACAAAAGTTATAGCAAGCGGAATGTAAACATCACAATGAGTTACATCACTGAGCAGATGTGAACTGACTGACAAAACACAAATAATGCGCCTTTTAATAGACCCTTACAAATTGCAAAACGATCCTACTATCACGCATTGACATAATTTGCTTACACATGTAGCTCTACAAGCTTGACATAGTTAAAGTGGCATGAGCTGCCAAAATGTTGATATTTTGATGTTAAAACAGAATGTTGAAATTATTGGCTATTTTTCTCAAGACGTATAATTAAGAAGCTTTTTAGTGCTTCTAGTCTCGAAAATGCACGATAAAGTATTGTTTTGAACTAACTTTGGCTTAGAATGAATGAATGGTCGTCACGGTTATTTAAATTTTGTTTACTTTTCGAACACGTTTTCGATTCGTACAGGCCACATACTGTATGGATTTTCCACATTCCAATGACAATCATTTAGTTTTTCGATGGCCTTCAAAGCCTGTTACTGTTGGGACGATCAGAAATTATTGAAAAAGTTTGAATTTTGGCAGCTCATGTCACTTTAAGCTACGAGCAACGTCAAGGCGTAATGAAATTCGTAAACACTGCAGTTGTGCGGCAGCCGGCAAAGTGAGGAAAACATGACAAAGCTGATAACAGCTTTCGAGGAGGATATATATACTTTAACATTAAACACAAAATATTTACGAAAACAATTAAATAAGAAAATAGGACGAGGAAAACACCAGAGAGGTCAATAAGCAAACACATGTAGTTATGCAGGTAATACACTCTGAAATCAACTCCCTAAAAACATCCAGTCTGGGCGCCTTTGGGGGAAACAGCTTACTTCAGTACCGGTTTCTCCATTTTGTCGAGTAATGGTTTCAGGACATGCTTTAGTTACATTTTTAAATTGAAATCGGTCGCTGTAATTCGGCTAGCAGATTTTCGCTAAGTCTAAACTATCCATTTATCTCACTTGCTTTTAGCCATTACCTCCTGAAATACATTTTATACATTCCTCTTTTCATCGTACCCGTTGATTTATTCAGATTTAGTTGCTAACCTGCTAAACCCTTTTTTGTACAAAAAAAAAACTGTGTAAAAAATTTGGCCGACAGATTAAAGTCTCTGCGTACAGAATCCCGACGGAATCCCCGCATCACATGGTTGCGGTGTTTTGAAAAGTCAGTCGATCGAGCCCAACATTATAATGGCGGCTTAATGTGTGGCTCTTCCTGGCCGCCAAGTAAGTAAAACGGGATGAAACACATGTGTCCGACTAGGCATACTTTAGACACGATGACAAGATTTTAAACAAATTTCAAATGTTATTATTGGGACTGCGTTGCGAACCTGTAACAGTAGCGAGGTAAGAAACAAAGGCTCGTCTACGGCTGGAAGGGGTTTACACCTTGCCAAGATTGCCTCGCGAGACACTTCAGAGGTAGTGCGCCTGACCTTATCAGGCATAGTCGATGCTACGCAATCAAATTACCTGCGCTCGATATAATGCTAAAACAACACAACGATACACAATTACAGAGAAAGCCAGAGTAGACTTTCGCATGAGCTAAAACATCATACCCATATAGGTTCACCTCGCGTTTTACAGAGCTATTTGTATGGTATTGTTTGCTAACATAATTCTCGATATGCACCACTTCACATTCAATTGTAGTGTTTCAAATAGAAAGAAATGTGTATATTTATGATCAATAAAACACACGGGCACAGGTAGTCCGGGTTTCTGACTCCAAAATGACTAGTTTTTATATTGACGGCCGTATTTTGGTTATATTACTATTTTTGTCTAAATCGGACCATATACTGCCCGCTTCTGAGCGGGCAGCCAACTCCGGCTTTTTGATTGCAGTAAACCCTGACTCCAAAATACGGCCGTCAGTATAAAAAAATAGTAATTTTGGAGTCAGAAACCCGGACTAGGGCACAGGGAAAATCTTCTTGTCTAAAATAACCATGTAGACAAGTTTCTGATTGTGTTAAAAAGAGGTATATCATTTAGACCTTTAAACCCAATAAATTAATGTAACAAACCAAACAAACAAGGCTATAAACGCCATCTCATAACCTACAACCAACACACAACAATGTTATAAACTCCATCTCATAACCTACATACAACAAGCTTATAAACTCCATTTCATAACCTACAACCAACAAACAAAACGGCCATTAACTCCATCTCACAACCTACAACCAACAAACAACAAGGTTATAAACTCAATCTCATAACATACAAACAACAAGGTTATAAGCTCCATCTCATAACCTACAACCAACAAACAAGGTTAAATACCATCTCATAACCTACAACTAACAAACAACAAGGTTATAAACTCCATATCATAAACTACAACCAACAAACAAAACGAACAATAACTCCATCTCATAACCTACAACCAACAAACATCAAGGGTATAAACTCCATCTCATAACCTACAACCAACAAACAACAATGTTATAAACTCCATCTCATAACCTATAACCAACTAACAACAAGGTTATAAACGCCATCTCATAACCTACAACCAACAAACAAAACGGACATTAACTCCATCTCATAACCTACAACCAACTAACAACAAGGTTATAAACTCCATCTCATAACCTACAACCAACAAACAACAAGGTCTTAAACTCCATCTCATAACCTACAACCAACTAACAACAAGGTTATAAACTCCATCTCATAACCTACAGCCAACAAACAAAACGGACATTAACTCCATCTCATAACCTACAACCAACTAACAACAAGGTTATAAACTCCATCTCATAACCTACAACCAACAAACAAAACGGACATTAACTCCATCTCATAACCTACAACCAACTAACAACAAGGTTATAAACTCCATCTCATAACCTACAACCAACTAACAACAAGGTTATAAACTCCATCTCATAACCTACAACCAACAAACAACAAGGTTATAAACTCCATCTCATAACCTACAACCAACTAACAACAAGGTTATAAACTCCATCTCATAACCTTTTCAATCAGACATCCTGATGTAATCGGTTCTGTTTTCGCTATAATCACTCCAGTGATATCTGTGTTCGCCGACAACCTTACCGCCGTGACGTCAAAGCTCAACAGGATTTTTATACTACAAGTCAACTGTGGTTGTAGATTTTGACAGTCGCTTAAATTTACCTGTTGGATTATGTTATTTCCTGTGTGATCTCAGTGATACTAGTAACTAGTATGAAATGTTATTTCAAGTAAATTGAATGCAGTTGACATGCCTTCGTACTAAACGGAAGCCATCTCTGAAGTAAGTGGGCGAGATACCCAAAATTAATTAAATAAGCCAGTTCCTGACTTGGTCATATTGACCATCCAGGTAACAGCTTGTGTTTGGACCTCTTGAACTCTTTTGCTGGAGTTTTGGGGGTACATTCTTTAACCAATCAGCTTAATCTATTTCCTGTCTATATGTTAGACAGATTGTTATATATACATGTATTTAGTTTGTATAACAATTTCCAAAATTTATAGATGAAGAGACATGTCTTGAGGACTGAGGACCTTCGCAAATGGTTTTATAATCGATGCACGTTTAAAGTGGCATGAGCTGCCGAAATTCACAGTTTTTTCATAATTTCTGATCGTCACGACAGTAAGACGCTTTGAAGGCCATCGAAAAACTAAATGATTGGCGTTGGAATGAGGAAAATCCATACAGTATGTGCCCTGTACGAACCGAAAACGTGTTCGAAAAGTAGCAAAATTTAAATAACCGGGACGACCATTCATTCATTCTAAGTCAAAGTTAGTTCAAAACAATACTAAATCGTACATTTTTTAGACTAGAAGCACTAAAAAGCTTCTGAATTATACGTCTTGAGAAAAATAGCCGATAATTTCAACATTCTGTGTTTACGTCAAAATATCAACATTTTGGCAGCTCATGCCCCTTTAAAGAAATATCAACATTTAAAGCGGCATGAGCTGCCAAAATGCTGATATTTTGCCGTTAAAACAGAATGTTGAAATTATAGCCTATTTTTATCAAGAAATACAATTTAGAGGGTTTTTTGTGCTTTTAGTCTTGGGAATGTACCATAAGATATTATTTTGAACTAACTTAGGTTAAGAATTAAAGAAGGTTTGCCCCGTTTACTTAAATTTTGTTTACTTTTCGAATACTATTTCGACTAGTATAGACCACATACTTATGGACTTTCCTCATTCTAGCGCCAATCATTATTTTTTCGCTGATCTTCAAAGTCCCTGAACGTCGTGACAATCAGCTTTCGTTCGTATTATTTTCTTATTTTATTGTTTTGTGGGTCCTTTGTGTTGCATGAATAAGTCTATAGATCTGTCTCGAACTGTTGTTTGTTCTGCGGCTCACCTCGAAGGTTGTTTACAATTAGCCATTGTATAGCTGAAGGCAAGGAATTTCTTGAAACTTGAATATGTTAAGTCTATAGCTATGCAAATTCATACTAATGCGTGTTAGTGCATGTGAATCCATTTAAAGACGCTTTTTTATATTTTACTCAATCAGTTTCGAACTGCTCTCAGAACTTTTTGAGTCGACAAAACCCACCCAAATCACTCTTAACAAACCAACAAACAATGGTCAACTGACCCAGTTACGGATTTGTTCGTGCTCATGACGAGCAGTGTCGGCAAATCTGCACTTAATAGAATCTCCACCTGGCCATTTGTAGTTTGGCTCTTTCTTGCCATCTTTGCTTTTAGAAACTCAACCAATTAACGATGGGCCCTGCGTGGTTTGCTAGTTCCTTGTCGTTTAATGATTGACCGAATATAGGCCTAACCCATATCAGCCCAGATCGTGCTTGTCTGTACCAAGCCCGTTTGACACTGGTGAATACAATACAGCCTACGTAGGGCCGTTGCTGGCCTGCCAGTATCAGACCAATTATGGTTGACAGAATATGACTAATGTCGGACCATTCTTGGCTTGTCGGAATCAGGCCGTTTGTGCTGGACTGAAAATGATTTGTGTGAGGCCATTACTGGCGTGCCGATATCAAGCCATTCTTTGGGGAAACGGAATGTGGTCAGTCTTGTACCAGTATAAACTTGCTTGTATCAAGCCCTTCTGGCTGCCGATATACCAACTTTAGCAGCTATCGCAATGGAACGTGGGAGATTTTGCAGTCGACCGCTAAAAAGTTCTCTACAGATACACCTTTGAACTTGACAGAAAAGTAAATTTAAACCCAAATTTAAACAAGTCTTTAAACAAAACATATATGCCGATCTTGCTTTTGTTCTCTTGAATGTCCCTTCTAGATAGTAGCATTTGATTAATCTGTGATTATTTTTATTTTCTATTTTCGTCTCAGATAAAATATTTGGATATGTACCCAACAATACGATAATTTATCGTATAAAAAGCGCAGACCCTCAGAGGCATGTCAAAGCCGACCGGAAGGCAGCGAAGACAGTCGAAGTTTCTTCCCAATAGGTGGTTATCTGTGATACACGGAGCCAATGGATATGTTTGAACCTTTGGAAGGACATATTAGTTATATGAGCGTAAAGCCGATGCATCCTCCTTACAATTTTAGTGACAGTTCTCTCTCTCGGCAATAAATATGATTTTCATCTTGTTAAGATCTTGATACTCTTTCTAACTGGTTGACAAAAAAATAAACCACCAACCATTCGTAAGGCTTCAACCTTTGAAAGTTTTAATTAAATGATTTTAGAGCTGCACTCAATTTATTCTTATTGTATAAAGTAAATATCTTAAATCCTAAATACGATATATTGTATTTTTTAAACTATCTATAAACGTATATGTTATTTATTCATTTACGCAAAAATACTGTTTTACATAGTACGTTTCTTGGGCCATAAGGGAAACTAACCCTGGGCTACATGAAATTTGTGCTACCCAATAGAAATAAAGATTTTATTGTATATCAAATGTATCTAACTGGAATAGTCATTTTGATTGGTTCTTCGTCAGAGTCTTTCAACAAAACAAAATTAGTAGGCCTAATCGTTTGATATCAAGGGGTAAATATCCACTATTCATCTTTAGGCCATGGTGTGTAGTCGATCATTTATCTCTGAAGACAGTTGGGCCACTTTATCATTGCAGTCGTCACTCGATGATTTGTCAATACCTTCGTGTGGTATTAAACGAGAGAGAGTATCCTATCATCAGACTCATGATAATAACCTACCGTACTTACAATATAAACACAATTCATGCACAATTATAGCAAATTAAAACTTGACCAACCAATTAGATCGATATATAGCATTAGGGAAATTTGTGAACTCTTTAAGACAAGTATTCACTATAAAACTTTGAAGTTTTCTAAAAAAGAAAGGAAATCCAGAGGGTGGTCGACGTTATCTGAGAGATACATTATCTGGTAAGACACTTTAGTTCCATACCAGGTAAAAGTGGCATTTGTACCCATGTGTTCAACAGTATCTGAAGGCATACCGGATACATCAGAGAGCGGTCTTCATTGATTTCTTATAGAGCAATCGTATTAATGTACGCAAGTACAGGAGTCAGCACAGCATAGTCGCACCCATTTTTTCATCGTTCTGTCTGACACAGACTTGTGTGATTGGGTATTAATCAAACCAACATGGACAATATTCTAGGTCCTTCTAAAAATATATAGGTATATCAGGCTGTAGCTAGATATATTATAAACACACTCAGATTTTAATATAATTGTATATTATATGAGTGTGTATACATTGTATTTATGACTGTATAATGCTCAAATGACACCTGACTAACACTTGACCTATCTGTCTATCTTCCCATTTCTCACCACTGCATATTTGCATATCTGTAAATCGTATACGGCTGTAAGGTCAATTGTATTGAATGTTTTAACATCTTCAGACGTTAAGTAGTTCAAATGTACTAACATATAAACTTGTGCAGAGACATTCAATATATTGTGTTCAAACATCACAGTGTTTTTAACAGCTCAAAGTAATAATTACTCACTAGTATGGCGTACATTATTCATACGAATGGACGCGCCTAAAACTACCAACCAGCTTGGACTGAAGAGAAATGTGGTTTATTTAATAAAGTGAGATCGACATGATGTAACATTGCATTTGGTGTACAACAACAACATCGCTTTATGTCCAAGGCCTGCGTGCCTGTGTACTTGGTGTGCTCAACTTTAGGCTATATATTTTGGAGCCGACGGCTTTACTTGACCTTTTATACTTAAACTTGGTAATGTAATGCATCTTTGAGAACTAAGCATGTGCAATATTGGTATCATTTTAACGAAGTCATTCTATGGACGACTTATGTAGCTGTAGATAAAATGACACGGATGCAGTTGTAGATTTTGAGTAGCTGACATTTATGGATAAAAGTCGTTTGACCAATACAAAAGTGCGCCCATGTATTACCTGAGGTAGACACAAAAACATTTATCTGACAAGTTTATCTCATAGAAAATTGCCTATTTATGTGAGGAAATTTTATGACAGTTTCTCCAATGCACAAGATTTTAACAATACATGTAAAAAACACTTCCTTGTTCATGTTCATATAAAGTTGCGACATAAATTGTAAACACAAAAAAAGAGTTAAGTACCCCCTGGAAAGTCTGCACTAACCGATAAAATCATTGGTGTAGGGAGATTGTTGGCAAACTGATGTTGCAGAAACGATTGTGATAATAAAGGGCAACATTCCGGCGATAAGAAATCACCATTAACGACAATAAGCTTTACAATTTATTCAGGATATCGTTAGCCAAATCAAAAGCGTATTTTAACAAAATAAAAAGATGCCTGTACGTATGAAACTTCAGAGTTAATCTGTCTTCACAGGGCGAACATATTGAAGTAAAAATGTGGCTTTGAGTGTGTAGAACACATCTCTACAGCAGAAGGTCAGTAGCGCGTATAGCCTCCATTAGCTTCCAACCTGCGTTTCATCCCTTCTGTGAGACGTCGGATCTGTTAAAGGGGTAACTGCCGCCAATACCGATGTAATGCGGCTTCCAATTCCTGTAGATTTTATACAGGCGGCTCTAGGGCTTGAATATTTCTGCCCATTCGATCCCAAATGTCCTCTAAAGGATTCAAATCCGCGAAGTTCCCCTTCCAACAGACCTAACGTCTCACTGGAGGGATGAAACGCAGGCTGGAAGCTAATGGAGGTGGTCTACACACTCAAAGGGACATTTTACTTCAATATTTCGCCCTGTGAAAGATGGAATCTGAAGTTTCATACTTACAATCATCCATTTATTTTGTTAAAATACACTTTTGAATTGGCTAATGATATCCTGAATAAATTATAGACCTTATTGCTCTTTTATGTTGCTCGTTATGATTGCAATCGTTTCTGCAACATCAGTTTGCCAACAATCTCCCTACACCAACGATTTTATCGGTCGGTACAGGCTTTCCAGGGTGGGGGGTGGGGGGAGGGGGGGGGGTTCTTATGTTTTTTCTTTGTGTATGTAAAGGTATCTTTTGACGATTAAATTCGTTCTAAGCAATGTGACACAGAACAGTCTGGACACAGGTCTCATTGGATTAGTCATCTTCCAGTCGAGTCCTTTCTCCTCGTCTTCAACAACATTTATCCGCCTTTCCCAATGCAGTACTTGGAAAGTATACACAGTGTATATGTAACAAACTGAAATCATTTAGACGTACATACAATTTGAGAGCTATTTAATGTGTTTAGGAAGAAAGTGCTAAAATATTTCGCAAATAAATCTTAAGTTATCTAAAACGGAAGTCAACTCTAAGTGAATAAATTGCATGATGCCCCAAATCATTGTGAGAGGTTAATAATGTTAAGCTCAGCATATACATGTATTTTACATGTTCTCTTATAAAATACTGCTTTTGCTAATACACTTGAGCATTATAACTGAGTAATAATGTCTTTAAAAAAACCTTCCCTGTATATGTTAGAAAACTCAAACGTTTATCAAAGATAAATTGCATGACCGACTAACACAAGTAACCTAAACGCTCATAAGATATATTCACACCGGTGAAAATAGAGAACATGTAGAGAGTCAGAAAGGTTAGAATGAATGAATTATTTAATGTAATAAATCATATGACATTCTCTGCGTGTCGTGGGTTTTAGAAGCCTCAGTGCAGTGATTGGTGTGGTATAATAACCTAGCGTCCCTGTGTGTCCAGTCATTGTCCATGAAGATCAACGTGTGCTTATCTAATATGACCCTTGTATAATAGTGATTCTCTTCGTCCACAGCCTATATGACAGGTTACCACATTGTTCTCCTCCCGGTCTGACACCGGATCGCTTGTCTGATAATAAACTCGATTCCAGTGCATGCTTGTCCAGCGAAATTAAGTGTGACTACCTTTAAGGCGGCTTTTAAGCACGGTTCATAACAGTTCGATTTGCAGTGGTGTTGTCAATGGAGCGCTCTCTGACGCGCGGTAGATAATACACTTAGAACTCTGTGTCGATGTGCGCGAAGCTTTATGTGACCCTCAACACCGATATAGCTGAGGAACGTAGGAAATGAATATAATCATTTCAACTCAGTTTGCTCATCAAAATTTCGATCTCTTGATTCCTAAAGCATTGCCTTCGCTCTACTTGGATCATTACTGAACCTGCAGACGGAGATATCTACTCAGTCAGATACCAAGCGTTCCAGAAAGATGAGTTGCCCTTTTAGCGCCGCTAGGAGCTCAGAGATGCCCGGTAAACGAACTAACCAAGTGAAAGAGATGGAAGTTAAAGAACGGAAAATAAGTAACATTTCTATGACTTCGGAGGGCTCCGATGATATCACGGATAGTTGCAGAGAAAGAAAATTGGACTTGGCCGGGCTTATTGAAGGTGTTGGGGCACTGATTTTACCTACGGTAAGTTCATTACTACTTTAGGTCAATTTGCTGATGGGAACAACATTTAAAGATTTTAAGGAACAGTGATGTATAAGTGAGTAATAGTTGGCCGGGTGTATTTTACATTACCCTGATATCAATTATCTATCAGTGAACGCAGGCAATACTCTAACGGTGTAAGTGGAAATCCTCTATTAAGAACAGGTGGTCGACTGGACTGTTTACTTTACCTAACTAACTATCCATTGGTCATTCACATGGACATTGGACATTATTGGGGTCAGTTAATGATGGGGGCCAAGCGTTGCAAGAAATAACAGATCGAGATTTACATGACAACATGAACGCCATATTGCATTCTAGCGAATTATTTGACAAACTCCTGAAATATTCCAAAGTATTCCAATTTCAACTAGATTTCCGAGATGGACGTTGGCATAGCTGGTGTCGTTCGCTAATGGTCGAGATTGAGCCGCAGATGAAAAACCCTCGTTGGCATAGTCCACCGGAACATTGTTGGCTAATCATTCGCTTGCCAATGCTGGATGTATGTCAGCATGATCGTTTGGGTTTTTAAAAATCTATGGTTCAGGGGACGAAAAAATCTACTTGGATTTCAGTCGGCTTCATATGCCGGTTCATGGTTGGCTAAATGTTGGTATGACAACGCTAGCCATTAGTTTTGAGTTGGCAAATGCCAGTGATATATTTAGTGGAAAGAAAAATATAGATATGGAGTAAAAATAACAGGTTTGTCACTTGGTCGACACATCATTAAAATGCTTTCATACATTTATTGCGATAACTGATACGAGCAAAGTAATGTATGCATTACGCAAAGCTATTTTTCAATCTAATCGAAATAAAAAACTAACGGATTGATGAAGTGACCGTATTCACGTAGATTCGTAGAAGTCCATTGCAATTGTCGCTTATCTCTAAGCCGAACGGTGCTGAACCAAAATAAGCCCAACAGTTGGATGGTCACCAATGACCCAACTTCAGTAAGTTATGGGTGTAGGTGTATTGGTTTAGGTTTATGTGATTCAGAATCCTACAAGCTCAGAGCCCACTTACAGGTCTGATAACATACACATGGATGAAAGAAAACAATAACATTATTGTAAAAATCACAGTAACAGATAAAAATACTGTCTGATTAAAGAAAAAAACAGTTTCATCATCTACCATCTTAGAAGAGTCAACGATGCCAGTGACTGTAGAGTAGCACATTTATGTTTTGATGATCAATTCCATTAATAAGGACACTCGTTTATATAGGCAGGGCAGCCTTACTGCCTATAGAGGTAAACTTCTATGTGTATGATTTGGTATTGGCAGGTGTCCATGTAAGCCTAACTTGACATATTATAGGAGTTGTTAGAAATAAATTGGTTGAAAGAAGCACTAAAATTCAACTGAAGTAGAAGTGTCGTCTGGCAGGATACACACGCAAAGAGAAACTATTCCTGACACCTTTCGCAACAATTTCACTGTTGTACTTTATTTTGTGAATATATGTAAGGAGTTCCCTGCACCTTATATACTATCAGTCAGTCAAAAGCCTGTGCAGTAATTAGATATGTACAAAGTCGAACTTGAGTAGGGTATTAAGGTAATTATATCCTCAATTTTTTTTTCAAATCGCGTAACCAATCTATGTTTTATCAGCCAATCAAAAGTCTGTAAAATAATGGAATATGCACTGCAAGTCAAACTTGATCTGGGTATTAACGCAAATAATTCCTCATGTAATTTGTTTTAAAGCCGAGTGAGTAGTTTTCAAAGTATTGTACAGAAACCAATCCGGATGACGCCGACACCGACGCTGTACAAAGTGACTCCTGAGTGCCCCTTTTCAGGTGACACAAAAATGGTGTTCATAGATATTTATATGTAAAAAAATCAAACCTGAAAATTAGATGACATTAGCTGCTAAACGTTTTAGTTTTAGAATTATTTCCAAGTACCAAATGTTAAAACATGTATTTGTATATAAACACGTCGAATAGATGATAGACACGTCATAACTAGATGTGTACATGGAGAACATGACATTTGTGAATGTTTCAACCATGTGATTCCCCATCAGGCGGAATCTTTACCAACAGTTATTTACCTTAAACATAGGTTTACTTTTACTGATCCATGTATCTTTTTTATGTCGGGATAACCATCCTCTAACGTTCCTTGTGTTATAAAGATTTATTTGATACCAATGACTTGATGTCTCATTGTTTTCCGGTTATTTATTCAACTAAACTGAAAGAAATGTAAATTTGTACTGTTCTAATACTATGTTTTTCCAAAGGCTAATGTTGGCATAGTTTGGAATCTCCTATCTGTCAATTCCAGACAAATTGCTTGTTTTTGTGCGATATCTGTTTAGATAGCCCATTAATAGCTCCTCTGACTTTATCCTGGGTAAACCGTGTGTTTGATATAACCAGAAATCTAGGTAGAGATAAAGAAAGTGTTTGTGTGTATAGCTGTAATGGAAGCTTCTTTCTGTTGTTTACACAGGATTAATATTCCACCAAAGACAAACAGAGACAGATTAAATATTTGCACATGTTCTGTTCGTCATTTAAGTTTGGTAGCATAACATTTGTTTTCTGTTATATGGGTGGAGGGGGTAGGAGGGTTGATCTGAATATCTATGCTATATGAATATATTTAAAACAGTGTAGGCCGAACTGGAGCAACTCTTAGAACGGTTTCACTGACATGCACACGTATATTTCTATTATATCGTTTTTATCATCTGTTTCATAATCTCTGATCGTCACGACAGTAAGAGGCTTTGAAGGCCATCGAAAAACTAAATGATTGGCATTGCAATGAGGGAAATCCATAAAGTCTACGGCCTATACGAACCCAAATAGAGTCCGAAGAGTAAACTAAATTGAAATAACCAGGATGACCAATCATTCATTCACAATACTTTATCGTTCATTCTCGAGACAAGAAGCACTAAAAAGCATTGTGTTTTAACGTCAAAATATCAAGATTTTGACAGCTCATGCCACTTTAATGACGGGTGGTGTGTCCTATTCTCTAAAACAATTCAAATTACATTTAATGTAGTAAACTGCCTTTTTGAATCTTTTTTAATTAGAATCGGATAAACGCAGATATAAACAAAACATGTCCCACCTTGTAAATACGGTTCGGAATATATCCAGTCTGTGAACACAAATTTAGGATACATTATGAATCACTTATTTTAAGTAAATTAATAAGTAAACTTAGACTTTGCTTATCAACTGTCAGTTTACTATCTTTCCTTCCTGTGTTTTCTTAACATTTATCTGACCTGGCTGTTTTTAACAAGTCCCTTATGAAGCCGTTGTCATTATATTGACAGCTCGTCTCTTTGAGTACACAAAAAAGACGAATGGCAATAAATCTGATATAAACTAGCTCATTTTGGCATCATAGGCCCATAGCTTGTCTCAACATGCTTCAGGACGGCACTTGACATAGTTAGACTACTATCTCATAAACATTGATAGTAATGGAACAATCTCCAGTTTGCTTGTCGATCAGCTGAAATTTACCCTATTCCCTTACACACGACCACTGCCAGCAGTGTTTTGAAATGTGCCCATTAATAATCACCGTCGTCTAGGCCCTATATGAGAAATTATACTCGGAGAGATGGGTATTATAACCAACGCATTTCTGTTGTTTAAATTCATTTCCAATAAAAGATCTCATCATATATCCCGTCAACGTCATGTAAACTCTGCGTGGAGAGATGAAACTCTCGAAAATAAACGTAATGCAATGTCTAATATATTTCATAATTTAAAACACCAGCGCTTGAACCCCTTTTAATAGATTAACTGTGTTTGCCAGAAATAGGGAAAAGTCACCAGGAACCAGTAAACTCTAGAAATCCTAATTAATACGTTTATATGTTTACAATGGTATGATATATCTTGCCCATATATTATACCTCGACAACACCTGCCAGTACATTGAAGAATTAACTCATAATTAACAAAGTACCATCCACTGTCTGGGCACATACCTCTTCATCCCATTTACATTCCCCCAAAGTACATCATACTCAACGTGAGAACTGTCTATGAAACCTGATTGAGATTTAGCGAAGATGAACTTAATACAGCTTCTTCGATGACCTTTACTTAAAAAATACCTTTACGTTTATATATGACCGGAATCAAATCCGCAGTGACAATAACAGACAAATCCCCCAATGACATTTTTCTTCAGTTTCGGGTCGATTGAATTATTTTCCATCGTTTTTGTTCACTGACAACAACTTGGAATACAAGTTTTACCGTCTAGACACAAGCACACACTTGTTTTTCATTTTATTTTACAAAAGTTATGCCTACTTGTGTTAAAACGTGTTATCTTGCAAACGGGTCTTGAATTTTTTTAGCGAAAGGGAGTTATTATTACCAACATCAAACGAAATAAACCATTTTTACAAATATTTATCAGGGTCAGACGAAGTGAATTATAGCCAAATTATAGCCATACAACAAAGATTTACAGCTATGGATTGGCAATATATTCGAAAAGTTTACAGATGATGGCATTTGTAAGTTTAAACCATAACAAAAAAAGAAACAGCGTGTGACTCTACCAAAGGGGATGTCTCCCATAGCGTCCATCACATTTAGACAACACGACAATCACAGTGCAGCTCCAAAAACAACCAAGTACTTGTGTACACCCGGACCCAAGTCTAACACAACACTTGTCCTAGGTACCTGGCTTTGTTGTGAAACTGTATCAACCCAAAATAACTATTCTTCAAAGACAGTTGTGTTTCTGATCATTTAAATAAAATAGTTTTATAGTTGGTAATAAATCAGTTCAAGACACATTCAGATATCAAGAAGGATTAACATTTAATTATCTAGAATTATGACACTGAACTATCTTTGGTTGAATAAAATACGTTGCATTGCTAGCCGAGAAATCTTGGCTCTGCCGAATTTTTTTTTTCCTTGTTCGTCATAGCCAAGATCACTTCCATAGTAAAAAAAGGATATATGTTAAGGAGGCCCGCCTAAAAAATCGGCGGCGCAAATTTCACAACAAATAAGCAAAGAATAAAATATTTACCACTGCATTCCGATAGTATAGACCACGAAGAAGGAGTTTGTCAAACTTACGCCGCTGTAAAGTGGTAAACTTTCCCTTATGCAGTCAATATTTGTGTCGAAGTCCACTGGCTTTCAACCTGACGTAACCGCCATTGTAAAACATTTAAACGACCAGTTTAACTGTGCGGGGCGTCGTAGAAATACTTCAATCATATATCTTTAGTCACTTTACAGCGGCATAAGTTTGACAAACTCCTTCTTCGTGGTCTATGCTATCGGAATGCAGTGGTAAATATTTTATTCTTTGCTTATTTGTTGTGAAATTTGCGCCGCCGATTTTTTAGGCGGGCCTCCTTAAAGAGGCATGAGCTGCCGAAATTCACACTTTTTTCATAATTTCTGATCGTCACGACAGTAAGAGGCTTTACAGGCCATCGAAAAACTAAATGATTGGCGTTGGAATGAGGAAAATCCAAACAGTATGTGGCCTTCACGAACCGGAATAGTGTTCGAAAAGTAAACAAAATTTAAATAACCGGGACGACCATTCATTCATTCTAAGCCAAAGTTAGTTCAAAACAATACTTTAACGTACATTCCCGAGATTAGGCGCACTAAAAAGTCTTTGAATTATACGTCTCAGGAAAAATAGCCGATAATTTTAACATTCGGTATTAACGTCAAAATATCAACATTTTGGCAGCTCATGCCCCTTTAACATATATCCTTTTTTTTACTATGGAAGTGATCTTGGCTATGACGAACAAGGAAAAAAAAAATTCGGCAGAGCCAAGATTTCTCGGCTAGTTGCATTGCTAGCATTTCTTTTCCAGTCCAGATACACGGTTTTCAGTAAAATACCACAGCTACATATTTTGATTAATATTACATTTATATAGACTCCAAACAATGTTCTTGATTAATGATTGCCAGTTACCTGCCAGTTGCTAGATCGATAAATGGCTGCTAACTCACCAATTCACAAATATAGCCCAATTAAGAGAAATTGGCCGTACTCTCCAATAGAAATCAATACTCACAGCTCTCTACATACTACTTTGATCTAATGTTAGGTAATCTTGATCACTTACCTTGCGACATGTGCACTTCGATTTTACTTCATCAATCTTCTAATGTTATTGGTAAGCTATCAATATAGTCCGGGCAATTAACTTGGAACAATTAATACATTCTTCCGTTTCTCGCTGATTATAAATAATGCCTTATCCGGTGAATATATTATAAGTATACCTTTGAAGACATACGCTATTCAACCCTGGACGTTTTGCTAAGGGTGTTTTACAGTGCTTCAAGGTTATTTTACTGCATGAGCTGCCAAAATTCACAGTTTTTCATAATTCCTGATCTTCACGACAGTAAGAGGCTTTGAAGACCATCGAACAACTAAATGATTGGCGTTGGAATGAGGAAAATCTACACAGTATGTGGCCTATACGAACCGGAATAGTGTTCGGAAAGTAAACAAAATTTAAATAACCGGGACGACCATTTTTTCATTCTCAGCCAAAGTTAGTTCAAATCAGTATGTTATCGTAGATTCTCGAGACTATACGCACTAAAAAGCTTCTGAATTATACGTCTTGAGAAAAACAGCCAATAATTTCAACATTCTGTTTTAACGTCAAAATATCAACATTTTGGCAGCTCATGCCACTTTAACTCTAGCTGCCATAGTGTTTAAGAAACAAGCGTGTTTTTCAAAATGTGTAAAATGTACGTTAAAATAAAGCCTGAGCACCAACCGATTCATCAGAAACGGAGTAGCTATAATGTTGAAATATACTCACTTATAGCGTGTTTTTGTTACAAACTAAGTTATCGACATGATTTTACGTGTTTCTTAAACCAAATCCTTCTGTATTTATTATAATAGGTCAGCAAAACCCGTCTACGGTTAGCGCTGTAAGTCGATTCCGTATGCATGCAAATAGCTTAAAACATCGTCCGTCGGAGAATTGATTAAAACATTCTAACGTTTTATTGTCACACACATAACAGGAATTAAATGTGTTAAGATGATCACTGGTAACTTTCTTCCTCTGATGACCGTTTATCGACGAGTGTATGGTGACATAACCTGTCACATATTGAGAAATTGTAATTGTCGTTGAAACAGAATAAGCTGATTGCTCGTCACTTTCGTACAAAATAACAGCTTTCCGCTGATGCCATTCTAAAGTCACACAAACCCGTAAAAGATACTTTCATCTCGGCTACTTGAATTTTGACCGTTATTTGCACACACCATCGGTTCGTACGGACTTAAAAACAGTACTGTCAGGTCAAACATGTCAGAAACATCATATAATACAAGTAAAAAACGACAACACATATATAAAAGTGCAATTAGAAACTTGTCTCCATGGTTATTTTATACAAGAAGATGTTCCCTGTGCCCGTGTGTTTTATTGCTCGTGAACATATAAAAGTGCATGGGTTACATAACAGATAAACAGAACAGGATTTAAAATAACTGTCAACTGGATTGTAAGAATAAAACAAACAACGGAAGTCATTAGCACTTATGATGGCTACGTAGATCGGTCGAAATATAGAATATCATTCAACTATGGCTTCAGTTTTCGGAGTTGCATTTCTTTTATTTTCTACAAAATTATTTTGTGTTCGTACGTCCTATATTAAGTAGGCCTACATTCGCTGGTATTATTTTTGTCTGGATTGTCTCTATTGGCCTGATGGCAGCATTGCTTTATATGGCTTGTTTGAAAAAATAACCATTAATTTATATCTTGTGGATGATAGTGAAAATCAGTTACACTGGGACAATAGTATGCTGATATCATACTTAGTTTCGTTCAAATGAGTAAAGCGATTTTGCAAGGTGGTCTGTATTTGTTATCTTAATAATTCATATATCTCTCTACCTTTGCTTCCAGACGGGTTTTATCAACCGATCAATACTGAATGTTTGGGCTAAGTATGATTCTACACAACGGGCGAAAATTAGGTAAGTCAGTTTGGATGCCTCATTTTTTAATGGTAATACGGGGCTAGTCTTGAACTGTGTTTTAACGAATAAGAAGTTGATATATTGGCGTTTTAGACTTAAAGAGACTGGTGCCAACCATCTCCATGAATGTGCAAAACATGTTGGTGAAACGACTGGCATAGAAATGTTTGACCCCCCCCCCAACGATAACGAAAAGCACATGATTAAACAATGCTTTCATCCTAGGTCAAATAGGCATATGAACAGTTGTGAATTGTACGATTTTATGTTGAGCAGAGCTTATGAACAACCTTAGGTAATGGTTTTCAATTTGTGCTAACTGTTACGTTTCAAGTCTGAAAGTGAATCCGCTCAGTGACATATGACGGCAAACATGACCTCATCTGAATATGTCTTCCGCCACCAAACCTGGCAACGCCACCATATAAGCGAAATAATCTTGAGTGCGGCGTAAAACACCAATGCAATCCATGGTCAATTTATCCCCCCCCCCCCTCCCCCATCCCACGCCTTTAAATAAATTTAATAAAACGATGTAAACATTGACACTGGCCATTATTGCATCAGTTTCACTTTTGTCGTCCAACTTATTATAGGACGTTACACTTACACTGTTTGGTTATAGCCATTTATTGGTAAAAATTCTCTCTGATATTTTAGAAAGCAGCTTGGCAACGACTGGAACTGTATAGAGAGATCATGTGTGGACACGGATCAGCTGGATCAGCCGATGGACGAGGAAGCTTTGACAAGAGCTGTATACTGTAGTTCAGCAGTGACCGGTAAGCTATAACAAACCGGACACATCTTGCCAAATTTCTTGTTGTCAAAGCCCACGTGAACATGCCGTATATTTGCCGTTCAAATTGCGTGACCCCTTTTAACATGGCTTTAGGTACAAGGATAATTTTCCATCTAATTGAAGATTAGTCTCTTACTGTTAGCAGTCGTTCGCCTTACGTTTAATTTATTTTTATCGATACTAAATATAAAGCGTGATGAACATACTTACAGCTAACTAGTCTTCCTTTTAATCCTCAGTGAACTCAATACTAGTAAATTAGCAGCATTTCGACCTATTATTGATCGAATAGATAAAGGTGATGGTATTGTACTATTGAAGTAGCGTGATGCCAATTTAGTGATGTTGTCCTGGTCGGGTTTGGTTTGTCCGAGCCGTGCTTCCTTCAAAGGCTCCGTCACTAAGATAGATTAAAAGAAATGATAGTGTGATACCCACACCACCAATGTCCTTTTGTCTGAAATGGACGGGGACAATATTGCGAAATATAATCTGCACTTCTTCAAATATCATTACTCTTGCGCCATTCAGCTGCTTTAAATGATCTTAAATTATTTTTTCTATCTGTTTCATATTGTCTAATACCATCCTAATTCTTTATCAACAGGCATCAGCTACACCGTTTTCATGAAAGACCTTGGTACAGAATACTTTCAGCTGTGTCTAGCAGAGTATGGAAAATCTCTCCGAGCTTTAGGAAGTAACCTTTGGGAATTCTTCAGTAACCTTGACGGCCTCCACGAGCATATTAAACTTTCTCCTCGTTTCCAGGGTCAAAGACTTCCATCATTTCGATGTGGCAATGACAGAGATAAACTGACACTTCACTATTACACAGATCGGAAGTACATGGTGCCTTTTGTAGGTGGCATGATTAAAGCCATGGCCAATCTGGTCTTTGACATCGACGTCCATATCAGTACAAAAGCCAGTAAACATAATAATCCTAATCACCATATACTCAGTATTGTGAGTGATAGCAATAACAACGATACGTTAAATATACTGTGTGCAAATCCACCATCGCTATCTACTAAACCTGAAGACTCGAAAATTGGTGTCGTGACTTTTTGTAAATCTTTTCCCTTTCATATAATGGTAGACAGAAACATGAACATTTCACAACTTGGTGAGGCATTGATAAAAATGATCTCCCATGAGTTCATGAACCGGGGACTAGATTTTACTAACTTTTTTGAGATAATTAAACCTGAAATACCGGCTACATTTTCATCCATACTATCCAGGGTGAATTCCAGCTTCCTTCTATCCACAAAACGACTGAGTAGAGTTAACACAAGTATTGAGAAGGTATACATTTTTTAAATTATTGTTTCTAACAAAATTAAGATATAATGACCAACAAGCATTGGTCATTTAAAGTGGCATGAGCTGCCAAAATGTTGATATTTTGACGTTAAAACAGAATGTTGAAATTATTGGCTATTTTTCTCAAGACGTATAATTCAGAGGCTTTATAGTGCTTCTAGTCTCGAAAATGTACGATAAAGTATTGTTTTGAACTAACTTTAGCTTAATATGAATGAATGGTCGACCCGGTTATTTAAATTTTGTTTACTTTTCCGACACGCTTTTGGTTCGTAGAGGTCACATACTGTATGGATTTTCCTGATTCCAACGCCAATCATATAGTTTTTCGATGTCCTTCAAAGCCTGTTACTGTCGTGACGATCAGAAATTATCAAAAAAGCGTGACTTTTGGCAGATCATGCCACTCGAAAGGAAAATGTATTATTAATTAAACCTGTCAGCGACTGCGATTTCAACGAAACAGGGTACCCTATAATCTATTCATGTTTTGTTATCACAACGTGGATAAATCTTAAACACAGAAGTGCAACATACACATGTTGTTTGTGTTGGTTCATGTAGTTTGGAAACTTGCTTTCGGTGTCTATGGCCCAGTTGAGAAACAGGTTTATTGTTTAGCCATTTAGACTCCTTCAGTTGCAATATTCTAAGGCTGAATGTACTGGCGAATAATCTCATTCCGGTTGAGATGAACAAAATAGAAAACAAATCAAGCAATGATCTTCTATGATTAGAATTTATATGGCAGCTCAAATACATTCTTCGATTGCCATTGTCAATGGAAACCTGAGTTTCATTAAATTATATGGATTTTAAAAGTTCATAAGTTTTCTTGTATGTTTAAATAACTGTTTTGTAGTCAACATACATAGTTACATTGCAGTGGATCAAACAAATAAAAAGTTGTCATGTTCGAACTTTGCCAGGAAGGATTAATTTGCTGCGCACATTGTTCAATGGAACTGTTGGTCCGCTTTAAAATTTACCAAGACGTTACGTTCTTGGATGGTTAATTAGGTCCACATGTAATTTTACTAATATTTGTATGCACTTTTTTGTTTCAAGACAATGAATTTGAAGGGACAAATGCTTTATATCGAGGAATCGGACTCGATTCTTTTCCTGGGATCACCATGTGTGGAAAAACTCGAAGAACTTTTAGGAGAAGGGATTTATATTTCAGACATCCCCATTCACGACGCTACAAGAGATGTTATACTTGTCGGTGAACAAGCGAAAGCCCAGGTCAGTAAATAAACTCCACTTATGTTAAAGCGATATCTCTTCGAATCACTGTATATTGATCGCTTATGGTTATATCTCTCCTAACTAAGTTAATTAAACAGTATATTAAACCGTTGTAAGTGGTACCCACGTTATAACGCTTTGCGAAATTATTAAGAAGCTCAACTTACTCAATATATCTCTACTGTGCGTACTGGGAGTCAAAGTTACTACAATGCCAATCTGTTCCACACGAAAAGTGGTCATTTAAAAAAATCTAAAGTAAAAAGTATACAGTCCAACTCCTGAAAATGTCTAACGGATAAACATAGCCTTTTTTGTTCTATCAGGATGGCCTGAAAAAACGGATGCAGCAATTGAAATCTAGTTTAGTTGAAGCCAGCGAAGCGGTTGAAATGGAAAAACACAAAAATGTTGAGTTACTTCAGACAATTTTTCCAGCGGATATTGCCAGAAGTCTTTGGCGAGGTTGGTCCAATTATTTATCGATTTCTAGAATCTGTCAGTTACCCAGACTTTTTGTTTAATACCTACTCAAATATCCTGGCACTCAGGAGGCTTTTCACCAATCATGTTATCTCCCTGTTATGGATATCATCTCCTCCCGCCCTCTCTGTTAAACACGGATTTCTATGTATTAAAAAGCAGTTGTTAGAGACTGATATTGTTTAACTTTTCTGTTTGACGGTTACTTTTGATATGATCCGTGCCAAGTAGTATTTTGACAAGGTGTATTTTGACTATTGTTTTGTTTCAGGAGAAAATGTAGAACCGACACGGGTAGAGAACGTCACAATGTTATTCAGTGACATAGTCGGATTCACGGCCATTTGTGCAACAAGTACGCCAATACAAGTTGTCAATATGTTAAATTCCCTTTACACCAGATTTGACAATTTCTGTGGTGTTCTTGATATTTACAAGGTATGCCAAATCGTTTAACTCTTTTGTCTCGCAATTGCGATTTTAGACTTTTTGATTTAACACAAATCTTCTCCTGAAACTTTCATTTTTTTTCGCATTAAATGTTACCCATCTGTGTTAAATCTCTTAATCAGATGGTTTTACAACCTGCATTTGAAGAACGGTAAATATTTTACAAGAGAGATGGATAACAAAAAATCCACACAGTTTAGCTCTCGTTCTTTGTTTATTGGATGACTATGCTTTGGCTAAATTAACTGTGGAGGATTTCGTTTCCAGATAGAAACTATTGGCGATGCTTACTGTGTAGCAGCTGGCCTTCACAGAGTTAGTGTTTACCATGCTCAACAAATAGCCTGGATGGCTTTAAAAATGATGGAGGCGGCGGCCACGGAGAAATCACAAGATGGAAGTGTCATTAAGGTAAATACTCATATCTAGAAATGGCTTTAGGAAGTAGAGTCTGGGAAAGAACAACAAAGAAACGCCAATAGTCAAAATGGATCTAGCGATCTCTGTAATTAAATAAGACGATATGACATCCATACTGCCTGTCCTAAGCATCACCTGGAACAGACAGTTTTCGATCCAGCTTGACAGCTTACTCGTTTATAGACACTTATCCCAGATCACGATCGGATCTGGAATTCTTGGGAAGGTCGTGCTATTTGTTCAGTTCATTGATCACCAAATCTCCACTCTCCATTCATGTTTGTGTCATCTTGTTTCAGATGAGAATTGGCATACACAGTGGAGCAGTATTAGCTGGGGTAGTAGGCGTCAAAATGCCTCGTTACTGTCTATTTGGAAATAACGTTACTATGGCGAATAAATTCGAATCATCCAGTGAACCACTTCGTATTCACACCAGTCCCACCACCTACCAGTAAGTCAGTCGTAAAATCTACTTATAATAAAATACCACTGATAACATCATGACAAGGTTGGCCAGACATTTACACTTCTCAACGATTACAAGTCAAGCAATCAGTGGGGAAACAACTGAACCAAAATGTATTAAGGAGTCTTCAAACCTCAATTGGCTGTTTAGACTCGACTTCACATTATTAAAAATATTTTATGTTTCAGGCAACTAGAACATACGCCTGGTTTCAAGTTCACTCCACGAACCAGCGAAGACCTCCCTCCAGGTTATCCTCAGGCCCCTCCATGTATTTCTTATTTCCTGGATGATTATATACATCCGGGTACCTCTAACAAGGACAAAAGTACTCTTGATCATATTACTTTGGCTCTAAAGCACTTTAAAATCAAAGCGTCTTGAATATGGTGTAGTTTCCGAGTTTGATGGAACCTTAAGGGTTTTTATTGTGTGTGCTTAATCGATCAATTAACAACGCACATTGCATTTCTTTTAACTATATAAGTGACATTCTGTGAATGTTGAAATAACTATCTATGTTTGGCCATGTTAACACAAACATGCTGTTAATCGTCAATATACCTAGGGTTAAGCCTATGTTAGTTTTTAAATATAAAGATGATATTTAAATATTGACTAGTAAGCATGCTGGGATACAATTAGTGAAACATTTTCATTAATGTGATACAAATAATGGCAAATAAGTAAATGTACAATATTCTTGTATATTTAGGAAATATTAAATCCTCGTCTTGATATCTTACAATTAACTGATTTCCCTGTTGATTCTGGAACTCTTCAGAATGACGTCATTGCCACGAGAAACAATGTTCTCTTTTCAGTGCACAAAACACGTTACATATTCCATATACATAGAGCATAAGGACCCCTGGCTGTTGTTGCATCACACAGCTGCGAGTCATCGGTCGTCTTTAGGTGGCCATCAAAATGGTCAATTTCAATTGTTCTCCGACAGTAAACTTGGCAATAATACGTAGATCCTGGATGTATAATAAAGCGATTTAATTTCTTGCCATTGCGGGATTGATTGCCTAATACAACGGCTTCAAATAAGATACATACTGGTGGAAAGTCCCAGTTGGTCGAATACATACAACAAGCAACTAACGTCATCATTCAAGACATATTTTTCCAAAAAGTTAGCATAGTGGAATAATAATCAAACTCACGAATTCCGCACTTTGCTTTATTTTATGAACATTAAAATAGGGTAATACTTAACGTGACCTTTAGCCCAAATAATCTAATAAACAAAAACGATTCTAAACTTGCTGTCAACGGAATTGTTCTGTGATCCTGAAAACTTAGGAAGTTTTTTAAAAGGCTTGGGAAGATATCACAAACGCCAGTTTAAAATAAGTGAGATACTAATCAGCCTATTATGTAATTTTCTTGTGACTTGAAGTGGTAACGAAATGATCATATACACTGTAATAAACTCGGTGAAATTTACAACACAACAAATATAGGTATGCACTTTTGAGATCCAATTAACTTAATGAAACATGATCCGAGTTATTGACTGACACAGCTTCATGTGTTAATTTAAGTAGGTTTCCTTGAGTTGACCGGCCATTTGAGACCAATACAATATTAATTGACATCCATAGTTTGGATAGGCCAAGCGTTTTAAAACCGTTTCCGAACCCGGATCTCTAGCTACATGTAGGCCAAACTGAGATTTGATCAGATGTGGATTTTAGCCAAATGCATTGTTTTAAAAGTGTTCTTCCAATTAATGAGCTGCCAATAATAGGGTTGATTGATTGATTGATTGGGACTTAACGTCGCACTCAACAGCTAAGGTTATATGGCGACAAAAGTACCAACCGACCAAAAGATCACCTCCCCCACCCCCGCTCTCACCCACCCATATCTAAATTTTGACATTGGGCTCCACAGACCATAGAACGCCAGGAAGGCTAATGTATGTGGCATACTTAATGTTCCAGGGCACAATTATAGGGAAATTTCTTGAAAACAGAATTATATATAATTGTTAGCTATCTTTTAAAAAAGTACAAAATGAGAAGAGTGAGTGAGTGATTGGGGTTTTACGTCCTGCTCAACAGTATTTCGGTTATATGAAGACGTTGTCTCCTTGTGACAGGGCGGATTTCCACCGCTCTTTTAGGTGCTGTCTCACCGAGACGACTTGCCGAAGACAACCAGCAAGCCCCCTCACCCAGTCACAGTATACTGACACCGAGCCAACCAGTCGCTGCTCTAACTCCTATTGCTGAGCGCCAAGCGAAGCAGTAACAGCTACCACTGTTAAAGTCTTTGGTCTGACTCGACCCGGGCTTGAACCCGGATCTCCCAGGCCTGAAGCGGACGCTCTACCGACTGAGCTATCGGGGCTGGTCAAAATGAGAAGAAGATGTACGTTAAGGCAGTTTTATAACCAGCAAAACTCCCAAGAATGAACTCATACATCCCGGCTACTTGAAGTTTGTCCGCCCTTTGCAGATGTGTTCGTAGGGGCTACTAACTTTACGAATATTTTTTTTTATTTTCGCGCCAGTTCTTGAGATTTGCAAAGTACTTCAAACGTTGAACTTCTCTTGACAATCACAATTTATGGAAACAGTCAGAATTAAATAACAGATATTTGCGAACCCTGAGTTCCAAAAACAATTGTTCATTTGGCAAAGCAATAATCTGATACACACGCATCTGTGGCGGTTTGAATCCCATCTAGTTAACAGAGATAGGAGTGGACCCAATAATTCTACCCTTCCACAGTTTACCCATTCATTGAGCCGCTAACTGAACTAAATAAAATATTATGTAGGTTGTGTATATCTTTAGATAAATGGATAACAAAAGACATGTATGCATTAATACAACACCAAAGAGTATTGTCACATTCAGAAAGGTTTTTAGAAATAATCCATGTTAAAAACATTCCTCTCATTCGACTGGATACTTGATTTTGTGTTCAAACGCTGTCTTCAATTTGTTTCACTTTTATACTTGCAAGTTATGGATGATATAATAAGCTGAGTGTCATCTAGTATTCTAATAATAAGCGGAGTGTCATCTAGTATTCTAATAATAAGCTGAGTGTCATCTAGTATTCTAGTAAAGTCACTTCTCACTTCCGGGAAGAAATTGGTCATGCACGTCATACACAAATCGCCGTTTACACAAAGAATGAAGTGTTCCCTTGGGAACATAAAATGAGCGCAGCAATTTAAACACAGAAGAAGTAAAATATCAGCCTTAAATCCTGGGACCTGCAGATAGAGTCCGTTCTCAACAATACGATTTAAATACCCATTCTTCTACTCATTATCACAAAGACAAACTTTATTGTAAAAATAAAATCGAGAATAAATCTTGGAATCTCAATTCAGGGGAAGTTATCATATGCGTTCACGGTTATAATAGCCGTAAGGTTTTACAAGAATTCAAGGATGGTTTAATGCTGGATTTGGTGAAGTCAAAAATCATTTATCGCAATTTTGACAAAATTCGTTATTAAAACAAGCTTCGCCCTTTTGGTGTAATCTGGAATAATTCTAGGACAAAAACAATTACGTAACAGATGATTAGATTTGTAATGAATTTAATTTAAACTTAAAAGTAACACTTACAATCAGGAATAAATTATTCTGTTTCTCTGTTGGAATGATGAAATGGAGTGGAGCGAAATATGTTGCGTTTAATATTGTGATTTTCTGTGGAGACATACCGGTAATCTGTAGTTTGATAATTCTGATAGTTGTTGAGGACACATCATAGTGAAGGAATGTCCATCTTCTGTTACTGGGTTGCTGATTGCTATGCAAGTGCTGAATTACATAATGCTACGTTTATATATTCAAACGTAAAATGATATTGACATCTGCATTGATATCCCATTTTCATTATCAGCATCAATTTACTGAGATCCTTTTGTTTGTCCTTCCTGACAAACCTCCGGATAGAATATCTAATAGATCGCAAACATCTGATACTTTCAAACGCTCATCTATATTCATCAATTATCTGCTGTCTCTTTTATACATATTTGAATCTATTAGAATGAATTATTTTAACCTCCATCACTGAACGTGTTATGAGGCTCGGAATTTATGAAAAGGGCGCAAACCCGGACAACACAACTCACTTTAAGTGTTGGCTAGCTAGATACGAATTGGAAGGTTCTTATAATACACGTGCAAGTGATGTGGTATATTTATTATCCCATTTCACAAAAAAACACTTTTTATTCTGACTGCTGAAAACCAATCCAATATATATAAACCAATCAATATACCAACCCTATATATTTGTACATATGGCATATCGACCTGCATGTACTAACTGTTAATAAAGGAAAGAGTGACATGTCCAGATAACAAAACTCATATGTTCTTTAAAACCAATACCAAGAAATAATCCATGGATGCTAAAACCGCGGAATCTTTCTGTCTTCAAAGCCAAATTCTTCTGACTGTATCTAAACAACTTACCAATATAGAATTGTTAAATCTCCAGTTGGGTTAAAGCACTAACGGCCAGGTTATATATTAGCCTGCTATCTGATCTACCGCATTGCTTGGAGATATAACAAGCGCAAATCACAATGGCTGCGACCCCAAGGATAGCAATATTTGCGGCCTGTTCGTGACTTCTGTTGCTAAGAAGGCACCTGTCGTGAGAAAAAAAATCAGGAGATAGATTTTATACAATGACAAAAATTTGAAGTCATCCTTACTTGAAATGAGTAATATGATTGCCAAAAGTATTTGGTATAAAACCTTTTTCTTCATGTTCAATTTTTAACCGTTGTATCTGAAACAGTACGAACCTTGAGTGCGGCGTAAAGCATCCATCAATGACTGATTACGCGGGTTCGAATCCCACTCAGACCAAGTAAAATGGAAATTTTTTTGAGTCGATCTTTCACTCAGGTACTTGCCGAAGGTCGGGGGTTTTCTTCGGGCAATAGGCTCGGTTTGCTCCACCTCTAAACCTGGCAACGCCACGGTATAAGTGATGTAATCTTAAATGCAGCGTAAAACATCAATCAATCATAGATTACCCCAGATATCTTTATTTGGTTACCCGATATGTGAACCTTCTATTTAGTGTAGGCAGGCTCAAGGTATAATGGACATCATCAACTGAATCGCTCAATTTCGAAAACCAGGACGTCGGACTCCGATATCAATGTTTGGAATTTGTATCTGAATCGATACCGTAGTTTTGCGGGTAACGTCGATATTTGACTATTTGTTGATAAAAAAACAGAATTTAATTTGTAATAACAAAATTTGAAAACCGTATCTAAATCGATACTTTAGTTATCCTGTTAACGTCGATATTTTACGTTACCGACCGAAAGACAGGATGACTTACATGTATAGAGCTGTTAATCGCAGCTAAAATGCAAATATATTAAAGAACATATTTGAAATGTATAGCCCAATAGGCTACCAAATTGTATGGAAATATAAAAATGCAAATGGTATAGTAGGATGATTTAGGATCAAAGTAGTATAATTTTCATAGTTGATTAATTACCTATGTGAAAGATTAATCGCTTGCACCATAAGAGCTGAATTTATCTTCTTGAAAATATGAGACATCATTTTCGGATAAAACGAATCTATACATCGACACAAACACGTGAAGTACTCAACCAACATTTTCACTTTGTTTTATAGTTTATTTTGACATCATCTGTTAATGGTTGTATCATGGCAGTCGTCAGTTTTCCGAAACATACACACATTAAAAGGACAGAGTAGATGCAAAATTGCGTACTTTGAATTCATTCAAGGTACATTAACACAATAAGTAACTTGTCTCAACATCACAACTTCTATCTGAGCAATGTCGATAAACTTTAAAAATTAGCTCTCGGTCTAAAATTGCATAATCCGATCCAATAGGATTAACAATATCACTTAATCAGGGACAACAGGTCATAAAACCTGTACCTCAGACACAACGAACAAATTGTTTTATCGTGATTTCCTATTTCGCACGTTTTGAACCCCTTACCTTAAAGTGGCATGAGCTGCCAAAATGTGGATATTTTGACGTCGAAACAGAATGTTAAAATTATCGACTATTTTTCTCAAGACGTGTAATTCAGAAGCTTTTTAGTGCTTCTAGTCTATTGTTTTGAACTAACTTTGGCTTAAAATGAACGAATGGTCGTCCCGGTTATTTAAATTTTGTTTATTTTTCGAACACTATTCCGGTTCGTATAGGCCACATACTGTTTGGATTTTCCTCATTCCAACGCCAAACATTTTGTTTTTCGATCGCCCTCAGAGCCTCTTACTGTCGTGACTATCAGAAATTATAATAAAAAATGGGAATTTTGGCAGCTCATGCCACTTTAAGATAGTCCAACCTAATAACAACCTCAACAATCAATCATTAAACAAAAAACTGCAATCTGCAAACGAAATGGCAATGCTATGATCGGAATATGAACAGAGCTATCATCTCTCTCATGCCAATAATTCTGGGTATGAGTACATAAATACCGAATTTGTCTATGACCGTCTATATTCATACTACATTATCCGGTTTCCATTTAACCCAAATCCAATACTGACTCACTTAGGGACCTAAAGTCAATTTCGCCATCATAACACAATTAATTGTGGCCACCAGAGTATCACTGTTACAGATGCCTTTTGATATCATCATAAACTCACATTTCCGTCATGCTCTTCAGATCGGTTGGGCATTTTAAAGAAGAAATGACGTCTATATGAGATGTACAAAACTGATTTATACCAATATGGTACTTTTTATACAGCCTGTATATGTAGTATATCATTATATATCTATATTAGGTTGAATGAAGTGAATTGTTTCATTGTCTACTTGATACAATCATCGTTAGTTGCTAAAGGATTGAAGCTAAAGGTTATACACGGTTCTGAAATATTAATCGTTTTAAATCCAAATTATTCATTTCCTCATTAGTCTAAACCTCATACGGAAATTAAAGTCGTCCGAAATTACTCAACAAAAACACAATAAATCCATCTTTTAGCGATTATTTCCTCTTTCTTTTGTTTACAACGCGAAGCCAATATATGCGTGCAGTTGGCATTCTTTTACGTGCTCGTGTTTAAGGTGTGTTGTGAGCAAAGCGTGGATTTGTCACTAAACGCAAAGGTATTATCTCAAGTATGTCTTCAGAAACCAAATTACTCGACTGTTGACTACCATGGCATTTAGCTAATTTATTGCTAATGTACGTTTTATGCATGAAGAGACTGGTAAGAGTTAGAGTGGTTTCAAAGTTTTAGACACCCGATATCCTGTTCGAAAGACGTCATGTCAATATACTAAATTAGATGATTATACATGTATAGAGACAAGCACTGTCCGTTTACAGTAAACATCAAGGTTATAACGAGTTTCTTGATTATGTTAGGTTGATCTACTTTAATGAAAATGTATGTCTTGGCTAACATTTATTGATAATTGTTTGTATAAAGGTTATAACAAAAAGATCAACTTTAATTGTTTCTTCAGGAATCTAGCAGTTTTATTCAAATCTAGAAAACAGTAGTGTTAACATGAAACAAAGACTAAAGTTGCAGTTGACAAGCTAGCCGAGAAGGCTGGGCTCGGCTCTGCCGAAATTTTTTTTCCGTATTCGTCAAAGGGGGTGATTCGCATTACCAGCCAAATATCAAATAAGTCGCCCTCTAGACCGAAAATCCGGGCTATTGACAAGCATGCACGACATAAAGCTCGTGTAATTTATTGCTTAAAGATAGGTTTTAAATAATAATATTTTGTGAGATAAAAAGTTATTTTGAAGTTGAATAAGAATTTGTTAACATGCTGTTATCTAATCATTTATCTAAAAGTAAGTTCCTATATCGTTGAAACCAGCACAGAGAGCTTTCAGCTGATTTTCAATGTTGGTAAACATGAAAAGACTAAAATAATTGGTTGAGGTTCAGATATGGTTGTCTTCCTATGGTCGGTACTTCCTTGGCTCGGTACTTCCTATGGTCGGTACATGCATGGTCGGTACTTCCTATGGTCAGTACTTCCTATGGTCTGTACTTCCTATGGTCAGTACTTACTATGGCCGGTACTTCCTATGGTCGGTATTTCCTATGGTCGGTACATCGCTATGGCCGGTACTTCTTATGGTCGGTACTTCCTATGGTCTGTACTTCCTATGGTCGGTAATTGTTCATTTTTTCCATACTTTCTTGGTATATTAATCGGCAAACGGTTGGAACAAAATACGTCAAATGGAAATGAAGCGTTACCATAAACGTTTTTTATAGCGCCATCTGTCACCGGATATCAGGAAATCTTCTTTCGAGACTTGTGCTCTCTCTTGAGAGAGATCAGTGTTCGGTCACGTTTCGAAGTTCCAGAATAGTGACGTCATTACGTTTGAACAGCACGGATTTTACCTGGTATACTTTCAACCTCTCGGTTGCTCCAGAACACTTTAGTTGGCTCTGGTTACTAGTGGGGAAGTTCAAAAACTATTATGCAGGCTGCAAATACTGGTTTTCTAATTAAAATACTTGAATTTTCAACTTTATAATTTATTAAATTTGAATATGATATAGAATAGAAATAAATGACACGCTGGTGAGCTATGTGTCGCTGAATAAAGGGTCTGAGGCCGAATATACTATTATTTGAAGGTTCGATGCTTCGTCAGCTCACGAGTTCTTCATTTATTTCTTAAAGGATATAAAATCTCTTGAAACACATTGGGTTTAAGGACGATAACAGCCATCAAAGTACTTCAATCATTTCACGTTAATTACCGCCAGTGACCCTCAACCTAATAAAAACAGATAGAAGTATGTTATTTCAGTCGCCATATTTGCGTATTAAGATGACGTGATGTTGCAGTAGCTACAGTACATGTATGTTTAGATCAATAATGACGTATTTTTTCCGCTCTCTAACGATTGTAGATTTATGTCCAAAACGGATTGCCCATTTAAACATATTGTGTGAAACATCCCCCCAAAACATTGTGCGAGGGCACAACACACATTTCTGCATTGTTGGACTGTTTGGGGATGTGTGGATCAGTCTCCGGCTCCCCGGGAAAATACGAGATTGTGTCATGTTTTTACACATTTGGACAATGACACGCCATTGGGCTCTCTGTCCAATAAATGAAAAAAAAAATTTGTCACTTATAATAATGACACGAATTGAGACCACACAATCATATATTACGTGTTGAACGTTTTAAAAAAAAAGAAGAATTATTTGAGATGTTCGTTTAAGATATTAATCACTCTAAAACGTTGTCTTCTTTTTCTTTGAGAGTGTAAAATCATGTATGTGTTTGACATACTCAACACAGGCCGTCGTCGTTCTAACGTGTGATGGAGGGTATCTGGGGCTGGGAGGGGGATTTGAATTTTTATTGGCGCTTACCCATCCATGAGGATGATGCACGCCATAGACGTAGACACAATGCTAGGAGAAAGACAAGATTAGCATTAATATCAGAGCAACCACTATGGGATTGCGCAACTTACATTACATTGAGTTTGCTTCATCACTGTCTGGATTGGAAAAAAGGGTCATAAGTCAAAATAAAAATCGATAACAACGCTGTAAAAAATCTCCAACAGCTTTGAAAACTTTGTTGTGGTTTTTCCTTGGGCTTAAGACAGAGGTAATATCATCAGGTTGTAAAACACCAGCGTTGAAAAGATAGAGGGTATCTCCTTGGGAGGACTTAACAAGGCACAAACCGTCTAACCTCCTTGGGGTAGACATCCCCATTGTGTTCAGCTAAACTTGTAAGGCTAGCGTGGGATTGGATAATGGTTATTAGCATGATGTCAATCGATAATAACCGTACATGTTCGACCTGGTACATTATCAATTAGATACATTGTCATAGTGTTGGAGACTGCACTGTGAGATCTGCAAAAGGGAGAGGAAGTCTACCGCAAACTTCCTGTCACCGGCGCTGTGATTGCGCATGTGGCTGAGTGTTTTTCGTTTGAATGTGACCTTTACACCTGACATTATGGAAGAAAGCTTGTCAAATGGCATTACACCCTCATCGAAACATTATGTCATCAAATCCACGAAATTTTAGTATTTACTCGATTGATATGAATTTTACAAATGAATTTATTCGATTAGGAACTGGCTAACTTTAGGTCAAAACACCCAGTTTCTGTTTTTCAGCCAATGGAAAGCTAGAGCTAGGAAGTGGCTTACTTAGCGATAGTTTTGTATCTGGGTTATTCGAATTTTGCATTGAAACTAATGCAGATCTACTGTACATACTTTAACTTTCAACCAATGCCCGATTCAAGATTTGTGTTGGTTGGTTGGTTGGTTGTTTTAGCTTATTGGCGCGTCCATTCGTATGAATGAAAGAAGATCTGTGTGTGTTTGTTTAATTTTTAATAAAATTGGGAAAATACTACAGTTTGGCCGAGAATATGTAAGCTTAAAATTGTCAAAATGGCCGTACCCATGTTGAATTATGTGTCACGCGAAACCGTCAACTGTATTTGTTTGCCAAGGATATATCATATGTTGGTTTATTTGAAAATGGAAAGGAAAAGCCTTTACCAGATTTAGGTAATTAGCCACACATAAAAACGTTGGGAAATGAAACTGTATCCTGTAACTTATAACACACTCGGTCTGATAGTCAGTCATTTCTATAATGATAAAGTAAACCGGCAGAACCACCCGACAATCGGTCGCGTGTTTTACTCCTACTTAGATAAAGTGTTTACTCGATCGCCGTATGTGTAAAGGTGGCAAATACCTGTCGATTTCCGAGGATTCATCATGACACGGAAACTGTTCGCTTGAACACTTTAGGTAAAATACATTATACTTCATCTTAAAGACAATATTTACCTGGTCCCAAAACATGGCTTATTTATTTTTTATGACTTTCCTACAAGAAGCCATGGTTAATTATTCTCAGATGTCAAGTGACTGGATGTCACTGAAACATGTGCACACCTTACAACTGGTAATACGATTGGTTTATTTGACCTAAATACACCAATAGCAGTTAAGCGTACCAGGTGTAGGCCTACACATGTTTCAGTGACATCCAGGCACTTGATATCTGAAAATAACAGGGACCAGGTAGATATGGTCTTTAAGATGAAGTATAATGTATTTTACCTAAAGTTATATCATCTGGAGAGTGGCGTAAAACAATAATCAATCAATCACAGAGCCGGGTTCTATATTCGCAACTAAGAACAAATTGATATCAATCCCTCTCACGAGCCAAAGATTGATCCTTTCATTTTACTGTCTATCCATTATTGTTCATCTGATGTATTACCATCTATTAAATAGTTAGCTGTGAGGTATCCACGCACCATCGACGGAGTGACATTGGCTGTAACTGGTCTATAGAACAACATATCATTATGTGATAACGGATTGAAATAGCGCCAAATCCCAGTTTTAGTATAAATTTCTGGCCAACTAAAAACAGCAATGTTTTAAAATTATACCAGAGTTCCCTACTAACGTTTTGATTTTATACGTGCAGCATATAATGCTGCTTGTGTTGTATACTATTAAACGTTTCCAATTTGGTTTTCGATCACTGGTAGGAGCTCAAGTCTCAATAATTCCACAACTTTCTTTACGAATTTTGATGAGTTTTTTTGTTGTTCTTGATATAGCCCCCGTTGCTCAGATTTATGCACGGTAAAGTTTTCTTATCTAATATAGTTTGTTTAGTTTAACTGTAACAAAGTAGGTTATTATGAAAACTGTTATGAAACGGATAACCGTGGATGTGCAAATAACATCGATGAATATAACAGGCAGATCTTTCTATTTTTAATACGTTTTTGTTATTATTTCTTCAAAACCTATTTAACTGTTCGGCCAATATCAAGCAATTGCGTTGCTCACAATTTACCGGCTAAGGAGGACAAGGCACAAGGTACACGTATGACAAGGCTGCTTTCCTCCGTATTTAAAACCAAAGAGTTAGATGTTGTTGGCATTTGAAACAGCGAATTATAATAGGAACAAATGAACTAACAACACATGCATGTATTTAAAATCCGTATGTTAGGGTTTGTAGGTAAGATATTAGATTCCAAATACGATGCAAATCGTCTGTACTCATCGTAACTAGAAGCTACACTTTGGAGCTCTTTTTCATTCCAAAACTTCTTGTGTAATTATTTCATATCCATTCCCCTTACACCCTCAACCCCACCAATAAGGGTTGTCTACTTCGGAAGTTTATTTACTTAACCGAAATCGGTATATATAGAAGAGATTGTTTCTGAATAACATGGTTTGTAACGTGATATGTTTTTATATTACGGAATGTTATATATTAAAGTAACTTGGGCTAAGAGGAATGAATGTTCGTTCCTGTTGTTTTAATTTTGTGTTCTCTTCGCACCGTTTCATTGAAACCTTTAGCTCTGTCCAAGATAAGTTTTGTCCCTGTCTACACACATCTGAAACAACGTCACTTCCAGAGCCTAAGCGCCCCCTGATCACACACGCCTGTGTCCTAATCATTTTTTGACTTAGGCATGATTCTATTTATTTGAAAGTTTAGCTTTCTTTCAATGCCAAAAATGCCATGTTGTTTTCCGAAGGAAAAATGTCCCACTTAAGAAAAAATAGGGTGCAAACTTAAAAAAATGCTCCTGGTGCTATGAAAATATACTAGGCGTGTATATCACCATTATGCATTCCATTGAAACAAAATACGATGGCACTTGGAGGCTTTTATCATAAAGAGATCAGACGTTAGTGCTTTATTGAATACGACCATGGTTTCATATTTAGTTGCAATGCGAGCTGACAATCCAAGACACGAGATCACATTATCCTCTGGCGTAAGTGAATCGATGTGCAAACAAAATACATCTGATATTTCTTGTAAATTAACATTAATAGGTAAACAAGGTAGACTACAGATTCAACGGGTAAAGATCCACCTTACAATCAGATACCGTTTAATATTTCAAGAGATAGGTGATCAAAAGTTCGAAACCAGCTGCCATTCTTCATATAGCATGCTGAGCTCGTATATCATTCTATCTATACCCAGTTGGTATAATTATACCTTCTGTTTTGGTTTGACAGCAGAGACAAACGAAAATGCCTCTTCATCATGTTAAGTAATCCTCATCAAGACAAGCCTCCTGTCTAAACAAACACATACAACACTTACTTCAAAACATAACCTATCTATTGAACAATAACCATATAGACATCCAGTATAGTGGATAGCAGTCTTAAACTTCGGAGATTTGCGTACATGAAATATCCTCTGATGCATGATCCCATGGGCTGCAGGTCATTTTGAATATCACGACCAAATAGGTAGCCGTGGATGAACAATATCCACATCCTCTTGAGGGTCCAACAAAAGTGGACCCGCGATTATGTCAAACGCTCTGTGTGTTAACTTAGAGCCACGATTAGTTATAATTGAGGCATTGGAGGAATCTTGACTTGAACTCGGCCAATATGACTTGAACTCGGCCAATACAGCTTTACGGCTAATACGAACTTGATTCGTATGCTGATATTACCCGAGTTCAAGTCATATTGGCCAAGTTCAAGTCATATTGGCCGAGTTCACGGGGTGCGGCTGAAAGACGCAATAAACATGTGACGTCCCAGAGTTCGACAGAAGCAGACGACAGATGTTGATATAAAAATGTCGACACTAGAGCCCGTTGTACAAGCTATTATTAATTGACTGTGCAAGTTATTACTCGAATACGACCTTCGCGGCCGGGTAATATCAGCAGACGAATCAAGTTCATATTAGCCCTAGGGCTGTATTGGCCGAGTTCAAGTCATATTGGCCGAGTTCAAGTCATATTGGCCGAGTTCACGGAGTGCGGCTGAAAGACGCAATTAACATGTGATGTCCCCGAGTTCGACAGAAGCCGACGGCAGATGTTGATTTAAAAATGTCTACACCAGAGCGCATTGTACAAGGTCTTACTGACAGGATATTAGAGTTGAAAGACAAAACTACTGTAAGTAAATCTGATTGCCGTTTTAGGACAGTGAAAGAGGAAGAAACTTTTCTACTTATCCAAGAACAAAAACACAGAGAGCATAAATTGGTCGGGCGTCAATTTGTTTAAGGCATTGATAACATGTCCAGAGGGCGACCAGCGGCTTCCTGAAAACATACCTCCTGTTCAACTTGACGGCTTGCATGGAAATAACTTCCACAGTCTATTAATAAAAATATTATGAATCGAGTGTTTTCGTATTGCCTTGGCATTGGCCTTCGGGTGGTTGCATTGACCCTCGGCCTGCGGCCTCGGGCCAATACGGCCACCCTCAGGCCAATATCAAGGCAATACGAAAACACTCGATTAATAACATATATTATTGACAGGATAGAAGTGACAGTGTTAGAAGAAAAAACTGCTGTAGGTGAATCTGATAGCATTTTAGGACAGCAGAAGAGGAAGAAACTTCTCTACTAATCCAAGAACAAAAAAAAAACACAGAACGTAAAAAGGTCGGATATCAATTTGTTTAAGCCATGGATTTAATGTTCAGCGGGCGACATCCGGTTCAACTTGACAGCTTGCATACAAATAACTCCTACAGTCTATTAATAAAAATATTATGAATCGAGTGTTTTCGTATTGCTTTGGTATTGGCCTTCGGGTGGTTGCATTGACTCTCGGCCTGCGGCCTCGGGCCAATACGGCCACCCTCAGGCCAATACCAAGGCAATACGAAAACACTCGATTAATAACATATAGTATTCCGTAATGCGGTTTTATTGGGAGTGACATTCTTCTGATATTGTCCATATGTTAAAGGTTCCCATCATTCTGTTAGCTATTTTCCTAAACTGAATGCAGTGTCTTTAAAAACTGTATACACACAGAAAGAAAAAGCGAGACCTTTGAAATATTGGTACAATAAAATAAGAATGGTCCCAAGAGGTGTATATCGATCCTTACACCCTTGCGAAGTTCTCTGATGTAACCACTGATTAAGAAAAACAACGTGATTGTATTGTATTGAAGTGAAATAGACGGTAAAGCATTAGTTTTACTATCTATAACATCGTACGTAAAGGCAAATTTCCGACCAAGCAGTTGACTCTAAGAGGTGGAACGTTTTCAAGTCTTTGAAAACTTCAATCTGATTGGAGATAATTGATTTCGCGCACTCGACTGTACCTGATAATAATGAGATAACGTGTGTGAGCTAATTTATATTATATTAAACAATTAAAGTGGCATGAGCTGCCAAAATGTTGATAGTTTGACGTTGAAACAGAATGTTGAAATTATCGGCTATTTTTCTCAAGACGTATAATTCAGAAGCATTTTAGTGCCTCTAGTCTCGAGAATGTACGATAAAGTATTGTTTTGAACTAACTTTGTCGTAGAATGAATGAATGGTCGTCCCAGTTATTTAAATTGTGTTTACTTTTCGAACACTATTCCGGTTCGTATAAGCCACATACTGTATGGATGGATTTTCCTCGTTCCAACGCAAATCATTTAGTTTTTCGATGGCCTTCAAAGCCTCTTACTGTCGTGACGATCAGAAATTATGAAAAAAGTGTGAAATTTGGCAGCTCATGCCACTTTAAGTAAGTATTCGGCTAATATTACTTTTTATTTTTAAATAAGAACTTTGAATGTCTGTGACCTGATGAAGTGGTTCTTAATAACTAAACGAAAATGTATTTGTAGACCTTTTGAACGTCCCTCAAACCTTATTTTCGTCCTATTAAACAGACGTTAATAGGTAAACACGCACTGCTATCAAACTTTCTGCAATTATCATCGTACCCTTGGAAAAGAGTACCTCAAGGAAGAGGAGTCTAATTCTATTCCAGTTAAGTTATCAGAGGGTTTATAAATAGCATCCCTCAGACAAAAGTGAATAGCATAGTGACGAGCATTTAGACGGCTTGTTTCCAGAATCATGCGATTCTCTGTAAATCTCGAGATGAAATGCGGTGATATATATATATACATGCCAATTACTGTCTACATAAAGCTCATAAGAAAACTTATTGATAGACGCTTCTGGATAGTTTATATGACCACATGTAGGGTTTTATAAGCAACTAGTAAAGCTGTAAGAAGCCTTGTGTTTTCTGCAGTTTCTGGCGCACAATTCTCTAATTTATGTAGGATGCAAACAAAAACAACGAAATCTTTGCTTTTTTGAATATCACATTTTAGCAGGCGCGTGTAGTTTCACAGCTACCATAATTGGGATATAATGTGAGATATAACAATGTTGAATACCTTTGGTAGATTGCCTTAATAGAATAATGTACGAACTCGCCCATATGTCCAAACAAAAACACTATGTTACAAATGATCTGATTGATTTCGTCAACTTATAAATTAAAATTGTAAATGCAAGATATTAAGCTCTACAAGAGTCATTCAAAGTCAACTGAACCGCAGAAATGTTCGATTTAAATAAAGGTTGAAAAATCCACACCCAGTACTGAGTATGAAATGATATGCTATTAGCTTTTGATGAGCTTGTAATTTCAATAACCGCTAGTCGAAATGAGTCGATGACCAATAAATGAACTGCAGTATTTAGATATCCAAATACTTTTATATTTTAGAATTGTCGATCATATATTACAATCTTTTTAAATGCGTTAGCTTCCCTTATAGTCAGCTGTAACATTGTATCTACGACCAATTGTAGTATCGACAGTTTTTATTAAGCTGACGGTAGCTATACTTCCAGTCGATTTCGAAGCCAATGGATTACAATACTAGTTGATCATTCAGATCCAAGCAGAAATGAATTTAGAATGAAGACAACTTACAAAATTTGGGTTTCTCGCAGATGACAAGATGGACTTGTATAAAGTTTCCCATCCAGTTATAATATATGGAAATAACCCAGATTATATAATGTACCGTGGGCAGAAAACTAAGCATCTAATGGGCAGAACAATAACAGGATAACTGCCCAGGCTTCTCCCTTATTTACTTTTAAAACTGAAACCAGAAACCCATTTTTCATTAATGAAGTCTGTAGATAGATATATGTTCATTTTCGCAACTATGTGATTGCCAATTGACCGATTGCTTGATGACGTCACTTGGAATTTACGCGCAAAGTATTTTGGGGGATTGAGGGATGTTAACATAATTTTAAAATATGGCGGAAGAAATAATACTGTATCGAGAAGAACACGTAAAAGGCGTAAAGTTACCAGAAAAATGTGTGGATAAAAACAGTTTTATGTCATCAATGTTTTCCAAAAATGTGGCATCTACCAATAAACAAAATGGCGATCTGAGGTACATTTTACCCAGAAAGCTTTGCGTAAATCTATGTGACGTCATCAGGCTCGGCGGTAATTAAATCTATTTTTTTATGCCAATTAATATATTTCTACCAAAGGATTACTGTTTGCTAAAGTATATTAGATCTATTTTCAGATGTGTGGTGTCTTGTTGCTTCTTAGGTAGTGTATATACGATTCCATGAGAGAAGCCTCTGTCTGTTTAGAACGTAATAACAGTGTTGATTGTTTGTTGTGATAAGCCGATATTTATGTGATCTACAAACTTCCTGCCAGGCTGTGATGGGCACTAAATGGACATAAAACAGAAGTTAAATGTATATTAAAAGCCAATGAAAATGTACATTCAACAGTTTTTGCTTGTGTGGTATGCTTGTGTATCATGGAAAAGTAAGTTGTCTGAGGCTATACCATAGTATAAGTGCCATCATTTGTGTACTCCAATTTTATTAAATTATTTATTTAAAAATACCAGAACAAAAACTTTTGTCAAACTTGCACACACATTCAACGTTTTCCAACGACTTAAAGCCAGGACACTAAGAGTCCTTATTGGCAATTTATGTTTATCTGCAAATACCATTAGAAAACACTGCTTTCCAGTCATACATCCAACAACATCCCTACAGTTGGCCGGGGAAGCTATGTTAGATAAATTGGGTTTATGTTATATTGTTCAAGTGCTTGGCATGTTATATTCTGTATGCTATATATAGCCAGGTTTTCTCTTTTTTTTAAAGAGATCCAGATTGTTACTATCAGTCAATCAATAAAACATAAGCAATGGAAAGTATTCAAGCAAGGGAAAGAAACTGTTACACAAATAATTTTTAATCATTTAGAAATCAGAACTGTTTAAAACTGTCTTTAACCATGTGTTCCATTATAATAAGAAATGATTAAGGCTAAAGGTGTAGAAAGTTCGTGTTGTTCACGTATTTCGCCTTACAGTTAGAAATCGTTGCAGTAATAAAATACACGTATGCCTTAAGGCAAGGTAGTCTTATTCAACAAAAACTACTTTTTGTATGATAAATGTGACTTTATTCGTATCATGAAAAAATGTCAAAAAATCAAAAAGTTATGTGTTAAGTTGGTGTTCTTTATAACATTACCGAATTGATAAAAAAAACGACAAAAATATGATTATCACATACAATGTAAAACATACCTACACCCTCATGATCCAAACTATTGATCACTAAATCGCCTTGACATTTTACATTGGCTTGACAAAGCTATACCCTGGTTAACTTGCATAATGCAAGCACAGACTTAGTAAACAGCTGGCAGGACATGGAGTAAACAGGTGACTGGAAATCCAATTTAAAGGATTTCCTTGCCGAATGTACATGTATTGGATGTGCAAGTTGTCAAAGAGGTTACTCCGAGGATAAGGGAGTCCATGACTACTGTTGTTCTAACATTGTTAACATGGTTGAAGGTGGGGAAATTATCTACTGAGATTAATACATATGACGATGATTCCTGGTTAAGGAATGCTACAACCAAGGCTTACTGTGAGTGTTACGATCGAAGTTTAGTATGACGTAAGTACCAAAGAATGGTTATTCGTAACTGAATATCCGGCAAACGAAATATATTTCACCATATGATGTACATATAGTTGTGGATGTCATCGCCACTTCAAAACGCAGGTTTCTAAATATTGAGAAAGCATTAATGTTCTTCTATTGCTTTTGTTTTATATCACATATTATTTAACGACATTTTGAAACCATATTCTTCATGTATATAATTTTTACCCTAATTGAACGCTTCCAAAGTTGTTTATCTTTATAATGATCTGTTTTAGAATTTATTGGAAGGAAGGATTCGGCACTCTTGATATCAGATATACATGCAGTACTCTCTTAAAAGTTCTCCAAAAGCGAATAAAGGTTCGAATTAATTGCCGTCATGAGATATACTGTTCTGTTGATGGATGGAGTGGACACGTGACAGAAACCAGCATTTCATGGGTTCCTTCTTCCCCTTCATAATGACTGGTCCCCGATAATCAAACCGGAAATTATCATCGTGACATTGAGGTTCCTGCAGGCACCTATAAAGATAGAATAAACCATCACAAGCTATCTCAAAAAAGAAGTTTACATTCAGACAAAGGAAAATAGGAATAGAAAAACCGTATGCGTCATTATGTAATTGGATTGTAAGATGAAGCATGACATACTCTCATTGGACACATGTGGCATTTTGTTGATTGGTTGGGTTTTTTTCTTTTAGCGTTTCACGCGGCGCAATAGTATTTCACATATAGATGGATTGTCAGCTTTAGTGATTTTTACCAAGGTTTATGTTCAGAGAATATTAGAACCACCTGCTGGCTTATATATACCAGCAGCATTGTTTCCTGATTCTCCAAGGCCTGTTGTATAGCTTTCATTCTAAAACAAGGCACTGCAAACTCAACGATACAACTGCAGAGATCTAAAAGCATTGAGTAAATCGTAAAACTGAACACATACTTGTAAGCAAATTCGGATACATTGACTTTTCCCTTTTCGCCAGTGGTCTCAGTCCGGCTTGTAAGATTCACCGTGTTTCCGAACAAACAGTAGCGAGGCATCCTTTTCCCGATTACCCCAGTAACGACTTCTCCGGAATGTATTCCAAACGTTACCTAGAAAATGAAGATTTGAGCGGAAATCCCTTAGTAAAAAGCCGGATTATTGACATAAGCTCAGTCTATTTACTCTGAAAGCAAGACATTTCAGTCAAAGGCAAAGATCTGCATGAGACATCAAAGTTGGTTAAAGAAACCCGTCAGGCTAAAATCTCATTTTGGGGTTTTGTGTATCTATATGTTCTATTACACAGTAGCTAAATACGTCTCTGTGTTTAATATTCGTAATCTTTCGTGTTCTTATATCAGGTTGGCTCTGCAGTTATACTTGTGCAGCGCAATCGAAATAAAAAGAGTTGCACAGTTTAATAAGATTGGAACAATTCAGTGCATTTAAGATCTACATACGGATGGAACAAATCTATTAAAAACTAAAGTTCGTTTTAACCCTATACGAACCGGATTCTTGTAATTTTCAAAAGAACTTTTTTGTGCAGTTAAGCATTTGCTTGGTCATAACTGGACAGCTGATAAGGACTATGAAGAACTCTCTACCCTAGATATGGCTGTAAAAGCTCAGACACCCATCTGGCATTGACGAGAAGTGGTTAACTTCTGACATAGTATGATGTTCCACAAAGAAAGATAGATACATATACACTGCAACAGCAAACTATATCTAAAATACACAAATCGACCTTTGGAGTTCGAGGCTTTTACAGAAAATCAAAACCAATCAATCTTAGTCAGTAACTATATTCGGTATTTAAAATACGCAGACGCAGGTGTATCACTCACCACAATTGAGTTTCCGTCTGGATCTAGCAAATCTTGTGACAGATCGAACATGTCAAGAGCAAGTCTGGCAATCCATCTGGCATGGTCAGCACATGGTTCAGGTAAACCACTCACAGCCATGTATTTATCCCCTACTGTCTCCACCTAGGTGAAAAGAAGAAATCGTATACATATAAGCTGGATAAAAGTGCGAAGCACGTGTTTTTGTTCATGTGTGATCTGGTAGGATTTCCTTGACATTTTTAACCTTCGTTGACAATTGAACATAATGTTTAAATAAACTAAGTAGGTGATTTTATTTTAAAATACAATTGATTTCTATTTTGCTTTCTGTTTTTTTTTTGCCAGAGACAATGTTTTTACGCTAACATTAAATTGTTCCCAATTCTGGATCAAAAATATCTTATCAACAAGAATGGCATATAGTACTTGTTATGTTATTTCTCGACAGACATGTGACGACGCTTTGCATATGCTAGAGACATTTGACGATACGTAATTAATCAATTGTCTATTGGGAAATTTCAAAACTAAACACGTAAGGTTTACTCTAGCGCCTAGAGATGGACTACTAAGATTGCTGGTCGTGTTTTAATTAAAACCTCGAGTTCATGCCAAACACTGCCCAATCGGTAAACAGAAATATATAGCTTCTTTTTTGACGAGTAACTAGTATTTACTTTAGCCTAAAAGCATTTCATTCATTGCCCCCTCAGGATTGACAAATGATAGACCCGTTCCATAGCTAGCGGGTTCTCTATCAGTACTTCAGTGTGTTTACATTCGCTAAACTATAACGGCAAATGTTGATAAAAATAACTCTCAATGAGAATATTTGTATGTTAAGATAATGCTGTTTACAAATATTTGACAGTTAAATAGGATATATGTCATTCTTTTCCACACCATATTCTTGCTATGGATCTATTTCAAGCTCTCAAAGAATAGAACATTTTAATATAAATTAATTAAAAAAACCCAGCTGAAAGAAATTCTTTGGAATAGCTGTCAATAAATCTTTTAGCAATTCCTCATGTGGACATGTTGATGCTTGATTACCGACTCGTCTCGCCAGAGGCCTCGTCTCAGATTAAAAACCCAGCACGTTTACATTAACTGAAAAATTTGTCTTGGGGTTACAGATTCTGAGTTGATTGCTTGTTAATCGACACAAGTGCGATATGATAAGAACTACTGCAGAGAATAAGGCAGTAAACGGTTCCTAATATATCTATGGCACACACACCAAGCATAGGTAAAAACTATATTCAGGTACTAATTCCATACTTTAAACATGCTGCTTACTTTGTATACTTTCGGGTTCTCCATCAAGACATCGAATTTTGTATAAGTATCATTGAGAAGTTTAACTATCTTCATAGCGCCTTTGGCGTCGGAATTCCTGGCACAGAACTGATTAAAGCCCACTATGCCGCTGAATAAAATTGTAACACACTCGAACTTTTTCGCTGGAACAGGTCGAAGGTGTCGTAATTCGTTGGCGACGGATGGTGGTAAGATTGAGTACATCAACCTGAGATTGAAAACCATGTAGTTAGATACATTATTAGTTGCTAATAAAATAATGAAACGGATCAGAAAAAGATGTCAAAGAGAGAATTACTTATGGATAAGAACTAAAGTACATTTAACCTGTCACTTTGTGCCAAATATAAATTTAATTATCAATCCGGGAACATGGTTCAAGGGTTTAATTAATGTCCTGTATGAAAACTACATTTTTTACATGCTAGGAATATGGCCCAAGAACATAGCCAATACATCACATCTCTAAAAATGTGGTTACAAATTGACAAAGGAAAAACATCTATGGTTACATGCATACCTGTCCGTTTTCTTCTTCTCATCTTCCAGTTCTCTATATGTTTGTTGCAGCTTTTCTGTCAACACTTCCAATTTTTGAGTTAGTTTATATTCTGCTTCCCATTGTTCAGATAATAAAACAAGGTCGCGAGTTGCATCATGGAGAGGTATATCACTAACAAACAGACCACGTCGGTTAAGGTCGTCTAAGTTCATCACACTTGGCGAACACAGAAACATCATAAGGTCGGTTTCAGGGACATACAGCATCTGTCCTTTTAGGCGCATCCTAGAATTATCGTGTTGAGACAGAACATCTTTATCTAATATATGGTTTTCAGTGTCAAGTTTACCCACTTTTGTTCTCAATACATACACAGTGTTTATATGTGACATGATGTTTTTAAATGAAAATGTCATCATTGGTCTCATCATGTCAAATAAATCCCCCACAGTGGCGCTGTTCATTCCTATTTCAGGTATTACACGGGCTATTGACGTACCGGCTTGGCGAATAATTAAATTTCTATCAAACATAAAATGGAATGGAAAGGCTCGACAAAATGTTGCAGGGCTTATTTTAGGTTCTTTTGAAAGGCTATGTTCACAGGCATCCAGCTCAGATTTTGCTTCCTTGGTCTGGTCGTTCTTTTCAATGATAACAAACTGAACATGATCACATATTTCTCCCTTTTCTTGAATCAGCTCAACGTCGACTTCAGAATTATGCAATTTCAATGCCACTGTCTTTACTATTCCAATGACAATATTTTCAAGTCCTGCTCTCTCTGAATAATAATGAAGTATAGTGGCGCCATCTTCTTCACGTTCCGAACATCGGAAGGACGGAGCACGCATGCCTGGGTATATTGTTGATAGATGATCATGTAAGGCATCCAGATTTTGTAAGAAATCTTTTGTGGTTGATCCAAGAACCTGTAGTATATTATAGTAGCCCGATTCCTGGCAAAAGTCGAAGAACATACCTCCGAAAGCTTCCAAAATAGCACTTGCTGGTAATTCTGCCAAGGAAAAAACAAACGTATCAACATAATGACAACACAATAAAATGAGGATGCTACTTTACCATTATAACTGCCAGTAACAATTTGTTTCATACGCTGACAAAAGGGTTGTCCTACCCAAAACAACTATATAACAACAGATCTTGGAAGCAACGTTAAAACTTCTCTCACCCGGTCAGGATAGTTATGTCGAAGTATTTTGGGTCAATTATGATAGTTATTTATTCAAATTCTCTTAGTTTACTTTGATCTGCTAAACCCATCTCTAAACAACTGTTTAGTTGTGGAGGGAACTCGAAATTATTTCTCCCACATCTCTTTTTAACACAATTAGAAACTTGTCTCCAAGAAGATTGTCCCTGTGCCCGTGTGTTTTAGTGATCATAAATATTTTTATATTAAATAAATTGGAACAAAATGACTACAGGAATATTTAGAAGAACTTACTTAAGACTTTAGAGGCTGCTCCGACTAAGTCGTATGATAAAGCGTCCTCATACACAAACCGTATCAGAAAACGACCATCCATCTCTAGACCAGCTTCCCGCCTAAAACAAAATTCATAGGAACGTTACAATTTAACGAAAGCTCATAATTGAGGAGATGGAAATCTGTCATAAAGTGTAAAATAGAACTGAAAACTGGACATTTAGACAAAGTGGATTCTATTGCCCATTTGTTTTGGTACACTGCGTCCATCTTACGATGGATATTCCGATTAAAATGCATTTACATAAACGAAACATGTCTTAGAAATACATGTAGCCTAAACACAGAAGAAACCAGTTAACCAAATCCCGAAGAAACCAGTTAACCAAATCCCCTATGTAGTGTCCCTCATTACCGTCTCCATTTGTAGGTTGACATGATTGTTATGTTAACGAAGAAAGTAATTGTCATAAATGCAACGTGGCGGAATTCATTAAATAAGACACATCCTGGTTCTTTATAGTGGCATAAGCTGCCAAAATGTCGATATTTTGTCGTAAAAACCGAATGTTGAAATTATCGGCTATATTTCTCAAGACGTACAATTTAGAAGCATTTTAGTGCTTCTAGTCTCGAGAGTGCACGATAAAGTGTTGTTTTGAACTAACTTTTACTTAGAATGAATGAATGGTCGTCCCGGTTATTTAAATTTTGTTTACTTTTCGAACACTATTTCGGTACGTGCAGGTCACATACTGCATGGAATTCCAATCATTTAGTTTTTCGATGGCCTTCAAAGCCTCTTACTATCGTGTCGATCAGAAATTATGAAAAAAGTGGGAATTTTGACAGCTCATGCCACTTTAATCATAAGATCCCACGAGGGATCTATCCTGCTTGCTTTAATTATGATTTCAATTTAGATGAAATACACGATTGAAAGAATGCGTTTACTGAGGTGGAGTTAAATAATCTAAATTATTTACAGCTACAAAAACTAATTTACAAGTCAGACGAATGACGGATTTGTCGATCTCTGTGGTTTCAGTCTAAATTCCTGATGCCAAATGGTCCATTCTCATTAGAAATAGCCTTTAGCAATGGTAAATATTTAACTGCTTCAGAATGAACAGTATCCAGTGATCTGAGGGTGAAATACGGGGAGACAATAGAATAATTCAAACACTGTACAATGTTTCAAACAGAGTTTAAGTGGAAATATTTACATATCTTCCTAGTAGTCAACGATTTCAAATTTATGGTCAACATTAGGACCTTAACATATAAATCATTTTTTATATTTTAAAAAGATAAAGAATATATCGATTACTAATAACCGTCAATGTAGACTGTTTTGCACACAGCAGTGATTGTGCATTTAAATTTATGTTGCTAAGAATTTGCTAAAAGTCGGAGTGCATTAGCCACTTAATCGATTTGTCGCTTTGCAGTGAGGTTTTATATAGATAACTGCAAGCATTTTGAATTCGAAAACATTGCACTTGCGAATAAAAAAATGCAGAAATGTGTTTACAAATTCAAAAACAGATTCGTTCAGTTAGTACATGTATATGAATATACATATATATGAAAGGATTTTTTTCATTATTTAGTTTAAGTAACCTATGTACCATCTTTTTAGACATTGAAATCTTTCGGTAGTAGACATAGAGTTTTTTTCTTCATTCTTGACATTACGAAATTTATTATTCATAGTAATAAATCTGTGGAACGTATATTTAGATACAAACGTTGACACTGGCAGGTAGCTTTCAATCAAAGACTGACTACACGTAATATCCTATCAACATTTAATTTCCAAGCTATCGCTTACCACGTTCAAACAGTCAACACTATTTATTATTAGTTTATCTTACTTATCAACACCCAAACACTTTATCAGTAAAAGGTGTGTATTTTAGATCAGTTTTAGTCTGACATTTCCTGTCTTCTGATCGCCTTCTTGTTAGACAGTTTCAAAATACAACATCAAACACTGTAAATACTGTTCGAGAGTGCTGTAAATGAAGCTGTTTGGGGGAAACTTAATTTAGAATTTGTTATGCCATCATACACCATGATAACAGTCAGAATTGGCACCAGTGTGCTGTAACACCAGCGCTGTGTCTGTGTAAGAGTGTCTAGAACGATCTCTGTAGATCTGATACTCAAACAGAGATAATAATCAACAAAGACATTCATTTTAACGCACATGTATAAACCAATAAACACAGTGTAAGTCTATAAAAATCCCTTAAAGGCACATTCATTGGAATGCATTCAAATTCATTCAATGCGACCAACAACGCAACAGTTTTATTGTGAAGCGTTTAAATATATATTTCCAGATAGCTTCACATGCTTTATGTTCCTTAATCTTACAAATGGGATGCTGGGTAATGGACCTTGTAGATGAATTAACAGTCACAATGAAGGATAAACCCCTGTGACATACCGGAGCTTACCGTTGTAGTAATTGGCAACGCATTGATAAACACCAACCTATTGTTATAATGAATACGATCATCTATTATCAACGTGAATTTCATTCTTTTCGGTCGAGAGATAAGACCATGACAAGGTTACTATCAAAATGAAAGAAACTCGTGTAAAGAACAGCTGAATGGCAAATGAAAAGTCCGTTGAGGAACTTTGGAATCTGATAAATGAAATACCAGAGAACTAATCGATAGAATTAACAATTTACACCATCTGGAAACTGTAATATAATTTGAAAATTGTTTACAAAATGAATCTTTCCGTGAAAAGAAAGAAAGTGCTTGTTTATTTCAAGATCTCGATATTTATAAAAGGAAATAGACCGATGTGCCAATTACACCATAAAGGTTCGCTTTTTGACTGTCAGAATAACATTGGTCTTATAGTTTAGTCAAGGAGTACTAATTTGATATTATTGTTATATAATTAGTAGTGAGATATCAGGTTATACAGCTCTGATATAAGAGATAATACCACTTTTACCGATAACGTTTATATCATCACTGCCATTGCCGGAACTATTTTCTGTGGAATTGGATAAACCTTCCATGGTTGAATCTTCAATTTGTGAAAATTGCTCAAATTAAGTCTTAATTCATAAATAATCGGACAATTCTTAGCATAATTAATTGGGTGTTAAACGCCTTTACACAAACCAAACATTTTTTCGCGTTGGCCTTTGTAGTCCTCGCCGTTTAACCTAGGCGTGGGCCAGTAGGATTCGCTACCGTCATCCGTATTGAAAGTCTACCCGCACTTTATAATGTTAAGCAGTGCGGTACAGCTGGAGCATTCAAATTGATTATTTTCAAGGGAAATTAATCGAGAATCGTCGCAAATCATTGCAAACGAAGACTGTGGGATATGTATGTGCAGACGTATTTTTATGTAATCCGACATATGCTATGCACGACAACTTTTCGTGTATAACAGTTTATTTTGTTATTCAAGAAAATTCCTTCAATAAATAGTGATAAATAAGGATTCAATGACATTTTCTTATGCCGTATTACCGCAAAGTCTTTCCTGTACGTAACTTTCCAAACATATCAATAGATTCTTCTGTTATATACACTATTAACGAAAAACGTTTTTTACAACATCTACAAACATTGCAAGTTATTTATGCTAAGACTGTCCTAAGAAATAAAAACACGGTGGATGTAGCTACATTCACGGATGTTTTACACTGAATTGTATGAATGGTGATTTACCATACGGGAGATAAGCTGTTTAAAGTATCATATAATTCTGAGTTGTCGCCTAACCAAGCGGATTGGCTTTCCGTCACGGAGAGAAATGTGCCGCTCCACTCAATAAAAAATAGACAATTATCTCTGTGGTATCAGTTCCAGACTAAACGTGACAACAGATGCAAACAATAAACGTCAGAATAACTGCGACCAGTGGACTAATGAACGGTCATTGTCTTGGTCTAGAGAAAGCCATGCCGTAAGAAGTTTATTGATCAATAATATGATAATAGCAAGCCTCTTAATTTACGCAAGACAAGGAAACAGCTGTCCTGAGCTATAACTAAGTATCTCATAATGCTTAACATTATTGCGGCGGACACCATGGAACTAATGGGACAGAAAGGAAAACCACTTTAGTGTAACGGATCTGTCTCATTATTTGATGGCCCGTGAAATATAATAAGACATGGGAGATAACTAAAGGGTTTTCTTACATCCTTTTTCTCTCATGGTAAGAAACTCCAGAGACAATAACTAAGTAACACGCTCTGCTTAGAACGATGCTACTTCTCCGAAGAAATCACATAACTCAAGAAGTTAAGAAAAATGTTTACAAAAAGGTGAATTTTTTTCAGAAACTCTGATTGTCACGACAGCAAGAGGTTTTGGTAGTCATGGAAAATCTTTACGTTCATTCATTCTAAACTAAGTTAGCCCAACGCACCACATAAAGCTACATTCTCGACATTAGTAGCACCTGAAAGCTTTTTAATTGCGCACCTTGAAAAAAAAACCTGGCCTTAAGGATTAGGGTAACTTCTAATTTTTAGACTGGTCTACTCTCTCAGAGCCTGTCCATTGAGAGGACCGGCTCGATTTAATTCGGTAGTTTTATATGTTTTCTCTTTTTTTATCAGTAAGTTTTTTTATCTAGAGCTAATAATTATGACAGAAACAGTCGTGAAACAGTCAAACGGTAGGACATATATTAACACAAGGTTATGGAGTTTCGACCTAAAGCTGTCGTAGCACAATGGAAATAATTAAGACACTTTTAAGTATCGGTTACAGCTCCGACAATTGCTTATGATCGTCGGAGGACTTTATCCTTGTGCAGACGAGAGAAAAAGAAGATTCTATTTTACTTTGATCTCTAGGCGATTCTCTTTTAAAGATGCACAGCCTGTCATGGGTTATTGAGCAAAATAAACTGTTCACTATATCGATGTTAGGAAGTATTTCCATCGATCCGTGTTTAGACAAGAAGAGGACAAGAGGATAAATTCACTATGTGGGAAGTCTTGGTCACAGTGGAGAGTAGAATTTATCTTAGATGATTCCACAGTAATACTAGCAATGCTACATTTACTACTAACTGAAAATAGAAAAGGCGAGTAGAGTAGGGTTGTCAGTGTATTAAATGATGTTAGAGGCTAGAAGAGGCTCATAAAAGCGGACGAGAGAACTCTTTGTCAATGTGCCAAAATTAGTGTGATGAATTGACAGGTTATTGATTAGAGTCAATGTAGTCAAAGAACAGTTTTTGACGAATGTACAGTGTTATTGTCACTTTATGGTCGAAGAAATCTGACTGACAGGTCACGAGGAAAGTTTCGAATATCAGGGCCATTTGCACACACAATATAGAGCCATCTGTGGCCTTAAATGTTCAATCAGAAATATAGATTTGTGTGGGTTGCTCGGCGTATTTTATTTGTACTCATCGCTTATTTAAGATATGTGACATTAACGCATTTCATTAAATGGATGTTGATAGTTTTGCCAGTGGCTGCATGTTTAGTGCATTTAGTGTATTTGTCTTGCATATATCATACGAGCGCAAAAGTCATCCCGTTAAAATGCGGCTGATGGTTTCATACAATAGGATTGAAACTTCGATTGCAGTGACATTCTCCATGACCAGTTAATTACTAACGCATTCTTCTGACTGCTCACTGCAGCACCATTGATAATCACTGTAGCTGTCGTCACCGATAATAAAATACTAAAGCGAGCTGATTGCATCCAGCTGGTAAACGAGTAATCCGTTCGTTTATTTATCTGTCCCCCTTCGAAGTGACTTGGGTCATTGGTCAGCAAGGTTAGGCGTAAATAACCCGAACGCTGTTTATTTCGACTTTTTAAGTTGTTATTTGCTATAATTTGATCGATTGAGGCCTAACGTTACATTCAACAGAAGAATTGCTAGATACTCGCGAAGGTCCCGGATTTCATCTAAGTAACGGTCAGGTTTCTCCCCCGCCCCTCCCCACTAAATCTGGCGAGTGTGCCATATAAGTGAATAATTCTCCGGACATGCATGTAGCATTCTTCCTGTGGTTTCTGTTATTCATTGTTTTGGTTATTTATTATCCTAACACTGCTTTTTTCTGTTTTTTTTTGTTTCTGATTGAACAAGTTGTGTGATTTATTATCCTAACACTGTTATTTTGTTTCTGGTTGAACAAATTGTGTGGTTTATTATCCTAACACTGTTTTTTGTTTCTGGTTGAACAAAGTGTGTGGTTTATTATCCTAACACTGTTTTTTGTTTCTGGTTGAACAAATGGTGTGATTTATTATCCTAACACTGTTTTTTGTTTCTGGTTGAACAAATGGTGTGATTTATTATCTTAGCGCTGCTTTTTTGTTTCTGGTTGAACAATTTATGTGATTTATTATCCTAATGCTGCTTTTTGTTTCTGGTTGAACAAATGGTGTGATTTATTATCCTAACGCTGCTTTATGTTTCTGGTTGAACAAATAGTGTGATTTATTATCCTAACGGTGCTTTTTTTGTTTCTGGTTGAACAAATTGTCTGATTTATTATCCTAACGCTGCTCTTTGTTTGTTTCTGGTTGAACAAATGGTGTGAGTTATTATCCTAACGCTGCTTTTTGTTTCTGGTTGAACTAATTGTATGATTTATTATCCTAACGCTGCTCTTTTTTGTTTCTGGTTGAACAAATTGTGTGATTTATTATCCTAATGCAGCTTTTTTATTTCTGGTTGAACAAGTTGTTTGGTTTAGTATCCTATCGCTGCTTTTTGTTTCTGGTTGAAAAAAATTGTGTGATTTACTATTCCAATGCTGACGACTTGCAAATACAATACTGTGAAAATGTTGTAAATGGCGAAATGGTAATAATTAACACATTTTTTTGATTGGCTGAATTTCAGACAAACTGGGAATGCGATAAATCCCTTACTAGATCAGATATACAACGTAGTTTTAATGCACACATTACTTCAAAGTGTTAAATATAAGTCCAAACGTTGACCCTTGTTCTAAAATAAAAAAGAGTAGCAAAATACATAAGTTATATTTCAATACATCACATTTTCTCTGTTGAATAAGCTATGTCGTTTCAAATCTCCATATATTTCAATACATGTCAACAGTTGAAATAGTTTATAGTATTTGGTCCTTTCTAACATTTACTTTCCGTGATACCGGCATCGAAGTCGCCAGAATCTCGTTTTCCCTAGTTATATAATGTCAGTGCTAATCAGAAGTATGTTTTATCCCCATTGCCAAAAAAGTTGTTCGTTCCGTGAAGTTCTCATTCTTGATAGGAACACCTTAATAACAAGATATTCAAGCTATCATTCAAGCATATAAAGTTGCCAAAGCCGAAAATGTCAACTAAGGAGTCTTGAAACAAAAGTAGAAAGAACGTAATACTGTGGAATAGTGGAATGCTAAATACTACACGTGCTAACGCGGTGTACAGAACAGCTATCATAAGGGAAATATGTAGAAGTTAACAATAGCTGTATCACAGTAACTGCCGGGCCTATTAATATAACGAAAAGCTCATGAGCTTCTTGGTCAGGTTTCTCAGTTTACTGTTATGCTTTCACCATGTTTTGGCAGGATAACATACACTGTGAAAGTAAGTAAGCACTCACTTGATATCTTCCCATGCTTGTTCGCCAAACTTCCGCAATACAAGAAGCTGCAGAGCGTGATTCACGAACCCATACTGAAAAAGATAATGTCAAGATAAGGGAATTTAGATATCGAGAAGCCCGGAACAAAAACAGTTAGTTCACAGCAGCCTCATTTGTTATTATGATAAGAATAGTTTATTTACCATATTTTGATATTATCAACTGTTTATTGTGATGGTCCTGTTTGGATGTAGAACTGCCAAGGCTTCAGCTTTTAGAAATGTATTTATAGACAAGTTATTAAACAGACGCTAAAATATTTGGCAACAGTGAAGGAAGCTTTTAATTTGAGTTGTCAAGAACTAACCCGAATTAATTGAGGGAGTTGATTGATTGACTTTGTAAATCACGCACATTATTATTTCCCTTTTATTGCGACGCTATCTGGTTCATTGGAAAAGGAATGGGTTAATATATTAAACGATTCTTCATACTGCACAGAGAATTATAACCATTAGTTGGGAGCATTGCCAGGACTAGATCATTCGTTTTTAAATACAGACCCGTTAGAATAATATCACGTCGTAGGATGGGTAACCTCAACAAATCAAGCACAAGTCGCCCAAATGCAACTTATAGTACAGTCATTAGAAGAGAGAATACGTCCCAGTAAAGGTGGCATGACTTAGGGTTGTTCATTTAAATATAATGATTGATTGATTGATGAGCTTTAACTCGATAACTTCACAGGTTAATACCTATTTTCACGAAGGGATATAACAGTTTGTTACAACATAAATCATAAAAATACAAAATGTGGAGAAAGATAAAGTATCTAATATAATAAAATATGAATAACAATTTCATTAAACAACTAATAATTTAAAAGCATTATTTGAATAATTTATAAACATTCATAGTATTGGTCATAATGCGTGTACTATTTGTTAGATCGATAACGTCACAAACTGTCATAGACAATTTGACTCAGCAAAGCGGGTGTTATCCACCTCGCTCTACAGACTATAGGGAAATGATGTACTTACCATTCTGACCGACTGTCTGTGTCCACAGCAGCTGCAATTGGCTTTCAGTGGTTCGCACTGTCAATTGATATATTCAGCAACACACAGCTTATACAGACGACAAGATCGCTGTTCATTTTGGTTATGTCCATAAATACAACCACAGTCCACTTCAGATGTCGTGCCGCTTTCATTTAAGGTCACTTAGTAAATAGGTGCCAATATTTGGTGTCTCCAGTTTCAAGTGTCTTTATAACATTAAGTATATCTCGCACAAGTGCTGTCTCTGGTTATGTTGTTCATGTCATAGCATGTTTTCCTCCGTCGGTCCTCACCAATACAAGCACTAGCAGTCGAGCGTTTTTTTTAGTAATTAAAGTAAAAACTCCATCGAATTCCCATTTCCAGCTGCAATAATAAGGTGTGTTTTAGTACAGTGTATTTATTGTTCACAACTCATTGCAATTTCCACGTACGGCAATAACCCCGATGTAAATCTATGGCCGTGTTGAACCCAGTGTATATATGATGACCGGATTTACAACATAAGTATTGAAAGTTATTTTAGTCAAGAAAATTTTCTCCGTGTGTTTTAGTGTTCATAAATATTAAAAGGTACTTAATTATATAACCATAGATTTGAATTAACCTAGGGATGTTTAGATATCCAATAAACAAACTCTCTTCCTGCCAAATTCGTAAGTTCAGTGGCCCTTTTATGAATCTTGTCTCTTCTATGTTGAAATGTAGGTTTATCAATACTACCGTCTAAAGAATGACACACATGCCATAGTATTATCAGCTTCACCAAGCCACTGCGGATACCAAGGGCAAATATATCCGACGAAGCCGAATTCAATCTACACTTTCGATGCGAGCAATGTTACTAGAAAACCCCAAAATATAGATATACTGTCTCTTACCTTACAGTAGAGGGGTTGTCAGCTATCTGTCAGTCCCTGAGTCCTCCATAATACGGCTCAAGGCTAAAGGTACTGAGCCAGTGAACAGTGTGATAGATGGAATGCGCCGGTGCAGCCAGTGAAGCAATACATCGATAAAACGCCGAGACCTCCCTGTGTAACGCTTCCCTTCAAGATTTGCTCGCTGCACGGGCAATCCCAATATCGTTCCGTTGATTCTTGTACAATTAGAATCGAAGAATCTTTGCAGATATATCTGACAACGACGTTACTGGCATTTCTTTCTATCATTTCCGGGGTATGGGCGCTACCTTTCTAGTAACGAAATAGCATAGCTTGAATAAAATCATTGCAAAACAACTCCAAGAATGTCAAGACATTAACACTTACTTACTAGACAAATTGACTACTTTGAAACCAATGTTGTCAGAGGTATAACGGCGCCACTTTAGATTGATTAATTGGAGTTTAATGCCGCGTTCCAGATTATTTCACTTATATGGCGGCGAAAGAGGGTATCATGCATTTTTACATCAAAAATACATTACAATTGAAAAGTGACAGAAACAGAAAATCAACAAAAACTGGCAAAACACAGTGTAAATTATTTTTGGAGAATCACAATTATCTCCAAATATAGCAACAATAAACAACTGATATATAGAGGATATTTGTTGTTTATCGGTAAATACCATTTATATTTCATCGAGTGGATTAAAACATATGTATTTTCACGATTGGCGAAGCCAACAGTGAAAATACAAGATTTTTTAATCCACGAGATGAAATATAAATGATATTTACCGATAATACATCAAATATTCTATTTATTATATAATTATTAGTGAGATTTTCGTGTGTTTTCTCGACAAACTGAATGATTCGCGGTCGTCACTTGACCTAGAAGATGACACATCACTCATAGGCCTGTACGGCGTAGGAAAAAATAGCGCGTTGTTTGGGGGTTCAACACAACAAAAACATATAAATTTGCATCGAAAATTCTTATGTTCATGTTGCAATTCATACATGTAATTAATGAAACAAGTTACAGTTAGAACAAAATACTTATTTCGTGAGAACAACCTGCGTTTGCCTGTGCGGAAGGACACACAGTGCACGTGCGACAACAAACATCGAGGTTCGCTGTCATCGACGGTGAAGTTGGACATTTCCTACACTTCAGTTTCTAATTAAACCTTTAAGTGGCGAAGTCTTGTTATTTTAAAATGAAGATTTACTAGATTAAGTGTGTTGAAATGTGCTAGGATAAATTAGATCTTGAATTTCTCGTTACCAGAATCAATCGAGTCGCTTCTTTCACACTGGCATTTTCGCCCAGAGCGAGCGTGACGATCAGGCGGCACTCAGACCACATCCCACTGTCTTCGGTTGCAATGATTTGCGTCGGTTCTCGATACATTTTCTATATTCTTGAAAATAATCAATTTCAATGTTCCAGGTGTACCACATTGTTTTGCATTAGGCCCTATAAAGTGGGGTAGCCTTACAACACGTTTTCATATAATTTAGCGAATCTTGCTGGCCCAGGCCTAAGTAATACTAATAGTAATAGTACCCCGGCGAGCACAGAAAGGCCAAAGCGAAAAAAATGTTTGGTTTGTGTAAAATTGTTTAACACCCAATTTATAATACTAAGAAGTGTTCGATAATATATAAAAGGAGACTTGATTACAAATTTTAGCAATTTTCACAAATTAAAGAATCCATCATGAGAATTCCAATGAAAATAGTTCCGGCACTGGCAGTGATGATATAAATGTTATCGGTAAAAGTGGTGATATGACTTATATCAGAGCTGTATAACTCAATATCTCACTACTAATTATATAATAAAAATTACTATTTTTCTATTATACAAATTTGTAAATATGTTCTCATAAAGTGTCATTTTTACAAGAAATAGGTCTATACCATAATAATAATAAAAAATGGCCCAGGTTAGTCGCCTCCCCCGGAGCCCACACAGGGGGCCAAGGATTGGTCGCTTCTTACGATCAAGCATCTTGGGAAGGCTGAGGGTCTATTCTTATCTCCCCGGAACCCACACCGGGCGCCACTTTAGAAATGCTTGTCTCCAGGCCAAAGACAATTCCACAATGACATTTACAATCGAGAGTAAGTTGCACTGACATTTAATCTTTGAAGGCATTAACAAGTACATTTTAAGTGACATGCCCAGAAACAGCGAAACGAAGATTGTTAAAATGTGTGCTATTCGACAGTTGTTTATATAAAGATAAGGTTCCCAGATGGCCATTGTTACATTTCTTAGCTCCATGGACATCTGGGTAGGGTAGATTCCTTTGTTTTGTTGTGGTAAAAAAATCCACCGCGAAGTAGCGTCTTTTGTGGATGTGTGTGTAGTACATTCTCGGCTGTTTGTTTATTATCCGTCCGACGGAAAGCAATAGCAATTACTCGTCGACTAGCAGCCTTTTATTTGAGATTGGTCACTTCTTATTTTTCTATTAATCTGAAGGTCAATGGAAAATCACAGCAAACTAAATCTTTGTCTCCAAAGGTATACGCAGATCTTAGATTTATAGATTCTACAAAAATTCCATGCCGCATGCATTGCCCTGTTTAAAGTGACATGAGATGCTACAATTCGGGTTTTTTTTATAAGCGTTTGAAGTACCTTGAACTAAAGATTAACGTTGGAATAAAAAAAAATATCGTTTAGCCAAGTTACCCATACGAACCGAAAAGGTGTGGTAATAACAGACACAATTCAAATAGCCGGGATGCATGACTATATTTACTTGTCTTTGGTGCTGATTAAATACTACTTCACCATACAAGATCAATATATGCAAAACGTTCATATTTTCTTCTTGACAATAATTATGAATGATTAGCTAATCCTGTTTAAACATTCGACATAAAAAATATGCCGGTAAGCTTGACCCAATTACTTCTGTATGCTATCGATGGCAGAATTAGGGTCTGGGGCCTCCTGGTACAGATTATGCCGCCTGAAATATCATGACAGCTGTACTATATTGCGGTGTGTCTGTTATGGCATGGGTACAATTGCCAGCTGGATTTGGTAACCAATCAAGGCAATCCGACAGGAGCTCGCTACATCCAGCAAGTGCTCGATCAAATTCTCATGAAATATGTGACCCAGTATATCCAGGACCATGCTATCCAGAACATTCCATGGCAGGCAATGTGTCTGGATCTGAATCCCCTGAAACGTTAGTGGGTCATACTGGAGCACAGGATTCAATGTGGACATCCTCCTCCGCAAAATGTGCAAGCAGCTTTGAATGAATAGTGGCGTTAGTCTTGTGCGGGATATGAGAAGACGACTAGAAGCTGTGATTAAAGTGTTTGGTGGAAGTTCCCGATATTGACTGCTTGAATTTCTATTTCTCCGTATGTGACTTTTAACTTTTTTTTACAGTTGTGTCAACATTAAATTTTGATATTTTCTCATATTTATTCAGTTCTTTTTTATGAATTTTCATGCCAAAATTCAGCAACAGTTTCTCGCATGCCAGAAGGACGTGATATTCCTAATTTAAACGAAGGTTCACGTTTCAACTAACTGTGTTTTTCTATTCACAAATGCCTGGTTAAAATATTCATTTTCAACTTTACTCTTAAATATCGCACCATGCAAGAAGTACAGAGGTGCAAAACTTATTATGCTAGGTATAGTTTACGTGCATTAAATGCTTTAAGCAGTATATGCAAAAAACTCAGGAATCTTTATAACAAAGAGCTGCTAACCCTTTGCCAGATATTTGTTAAAATACTGGAGGCAATTTAACGTAAGATAACAAGTATTTGTAATACTTTAGTACACAGCCAGCGAACAGGTACTAGTGTCGTTATCAAGTGATGACAATCATCATCAGTTCGGGAATGTTGTGTCTTTCCCGTTCATTAGTCTAAACTACATATGATCTCATCCTCATTTACCTTGTTCTCGTAACATCTTCTAATAAAATGTCCATTAAGGAACCATAAGTTCGCAATAGAAATATATCCTGGCTATCAAAGAGACCAACTTTCTGGATGATCCGGGGCTTCCAGTGGAATTATTTCAATTATTTCCTGAGTCAGTTTGTTAGGGTTCAGATTTTTGCGGAGATAATGGTCAACTACCGCAGACGAGTTACTGTTAGGATTGTTGATATTATGTTCGGTTCTGAAACAATCCTAACATTAACTCTTCAACAATAGTCGACCATTGTCTCTGCAAAAATCATTACCCTAACAAAGTGACTTGTGAAATAAGTGATCAAGCCAGCCACAAACTTACTGAAGGAGTGCCTTGATATTGCTAAATTAAATGTACAAAATGTATAAATTTTATCAATTCATCTCCGTTTATTTAATGTTAGGTCCCAGGTCTTCATTAAGGAGTACGAGTTTGTGCTTGTCCCAATGATACAGCACATCACACTGGTTTTAGTCTTGTACGTATCCCGTTAACCTGTACTTTTGTAGCCTAATTTTGTTTAACCCTACTAACTGTATCTTTTTTAAGTATTAACTGTGTTGGTTTCTTTCTTTTATGTATTATGTATACTTGTGTCTTATAATATGTGATGATGAGAAAATATACACCATTATCCACAATATAGTACTTGGCTTTAGTAGAATTTATAACAAAACTGTTTGAGTGCAGTAAATTTAGAGCTTGTGCATTGTAAGTTATTTAACATTCTTATGCTGGATGGTTGTATACAGATTTAACTCGGGGTCATTCTTTTCTCCAAAGTATTGATATAAAGTTAGAAGTAGATAAAGAAAGAATATCAACTGAATTCAAACGTTCGATTTTCAATAAAATAGTTTATTGAGAGCTTACATTTACACTCTTTTATGATATTTACCCCGGTGCTTTTGGTTTAGACAAATGCTTTGTTTTAATGGGTGTGGCCAAGCAGCAATTAGGGATGAAGCAATTAAAGAAATCACTAGACATTTCATTAGCTGATCGTGATTATTCTACTTAAGGTCAATCATGGAAAGATCAGGATGGAATCTATAAATTATCTAAAGTCTACAACGTCTAAGTAGGTTTATCCTCTGTCTAAACAGCAGTCTGTTCGAGTTCCTCATGAACAGCTCAATGTTATCTGCAGTATTAGGGAAAAGGTATCAAACTATTGAGAGATCTTTGCACGCCGTGAAACGAAATCACGTCTATCTAAAAAAGCAGCCGTCTCATTCGTTTATTTTGGATAGCAGTTGTATTTAACTTGGATACCCCTTTTCACCAGACGCCATGCTTGTTTGTTTTTTCTTCAAAACATATGTTAGCCATAGTTTTATATATAAGTAGTTTGAATTCTACCTAGTTGGAACAAAACTTGACGAGGAATAATGAAACAAAGTTATAAAAGCATTTTGTTTGAATGAAAAATGTGTATAAAGGCACAATTACCCCTAAAATCTAGGATAGGGGGGGGGAGGGGCTACTGTTTAAATTTCTTTTAACAGACACAAAAATAAGTTAAGAACTTTCTAATTTTGCCCAAATTTAAAAGTTTCGGCATCATTTTGTATTTTTCAAATGAAATTTACGATTAATTTGTTAGATAACTAAGAAACGCCGAGCCTGGGCATGGACACGAACGCCCATCAGATCTAAATCAGGTACGTGTAGTTTAAACGAACTAACGGTATGCTTATTGTAGATCCTTAATTTGAAAACTGATTTCAGCAAAAATGTTTGCAAGCAGATACACTTGTGAGCATATACATATGTACATGTAGGCATATAAATTGATTGCATATGTTGGAATTCCAACCCGTTGATGTCCTATTGTGCGCCATTTCACAAGATAACGCTTACGGTATGTTTAGCCAATTTGTTCGGAAATATGGCGCTATGGCGTACTCATAGGGTTATGAAGTGATAATATAACAGGGGGTTTCCTGGAGGGTACACCACGGCTTATTAAACATCTAATTGTCACCATAACGTTAATAACACTGATAAATGCTCCGGAAAAGGGCGATTACATTGCAATTATCACCCAATAGACAGAATACCGAAAGGTGTTACATTTGATAAACCTGATAATGATGGTTAGTGGGGTATCAAAGACAGACGATAACTAAGACCGATTTAACTTTCACACATATACCATTCTCTTGCTATAGTTATTAAATATTCAAAACTCAACCTCTGTCTCATGTGAAATACTATTTGTTTATTAATATAATCATCATATACCCATTCCTCCTATGTATAGGTACGTACCTTCTGACTCAGGTGAAGTTTAAAGACAAATAACCATTCCATATTCTCTAAGCACTGGGCGTAGTACAACGTCTGCTTGGTTTAAATACTGTTTTTAGTCCGATCTCATACTTTATGGATGTATTTAGAGAATTAAAATACCAGCTACAAAACAGTTGGTCATTGGACCACACTCTTCGTTAATACAGCATTAATGATAATTACTGTAAGTAACTCAGCAGGTTTAGGTGTTCTGTTTTACAAACGTTGGTTAGGGGCTAATATTTATAATATATTTTGAAGTGGTATGAGCCGCCACCTAATTACAACTTTTTCAATGAACGCTGATTGCCATGTAAAGTTTAGCGATGAAGTACCTTGGAAAACTAAAGGATTAACATTGAAATGTCGGTAAAGTCAGATACCCGTATGAGCCGAAGATGTGTTCTTTTAACGGACAAAATTCGACTAGCTGGGATGCATGAGAGGGGCATCAGCAGAAGGTCCGAATAATAATGCATGACGTTGTTCAACTATTTCTGCCGTTTCTAACCTTTTTGAAAGGGACTACATTTCGCACACGTTAAGTCAAATATAACTGAGGCTGAAATTATACGAAGAGCTGCTAATACATCTAAATATTGTTTTGATTTAAATAGGTCGGAAACCAGAAAAACTGAAAAGGCATTAGAGTCGCAAATAAAGCACTTTTCCAAACAAATAAATATGTGACGAATTAACAGGCATGTGCGTTATCTTTCCACACTGCCTTGCGCTAAGTCACGCCATTTAATAGTAACAAATCATTCAGAATGTGGACATCACATTTCAATCAAGTCCTCTATCATATGCTCAATTAGCGGTATAAAGTAAATATAGGGATAGCATCATTGAGGAAATTACCCGGACATATATTACGTGACAATCAATTTCACGTCCATAGATGCTGCACACAAATGATTAGACACCCCCGGTAAATTCAATCAATAACTAACCTTAACCAAGACGACAATAGAACAAATGGTTAATGAAAAGTGGCGTGAAAATAGTTTGTTTTTATTCCTAGAATATTCAAAATCTCTTTGTATTTTTCATATATAATTGCATCTTACTTTGTGAAATTTCTAAAAAAAATGTTCTTCTTATAGTTAGGCGTATTTAATATGGAAAGAGAATTCGAGTAAATTAGGGGAGAACTGACATTGGCGCTTGTAAACACCTTGCTGACATTCTAAATCTACTGCTATGGCCTTGGATTGAGGGGACATTGGATGTGATATCCTCTTCACAGTAGTCTATAAAATGTATAGTTGAAACAGATATATGTCCATATTGAAGGTTAATTAAAGGAAACGTATTAACCATGCAGTACTATATGTCGTCATCTTTAACAGTATGAACCTAGCTTTAGATAGTTAACAAATTGGTAAATGGAACCACCAAATGGACACTTAGATATTGAAATCACCGTATGATAATGACCGTTTCGTGAATTATACGCTGTTATTACCTGCACTAGATTTTTACCATACATCAATCTGAAATTGACATATCTAAATGGCAGGTTGATGTACGATTTAATCATAACACGGTTCATTCAACCCTTGTGTTTTGATAACGTATAATTAACTATTAACGTCAGACGTGAAATAGATGAGTTAATAAAGTGCACCTTTAACGTTTAACGTACTTCCGGTTTACATTCCCATAATTAACAAACTGGGTAGCAAGAAATCCCCCCTTTAAATACATGCTTCAAATGCAGCCGATGTGGCACATGAAGTTTGTCTGACTACATATGCATAATTAGAGAAACAAAAATAATACATGCCCTAAAATCTCAATTTAGTACACTTTTCCAGCAGACGTTGACTTCAAAGATTTATAAATATAAATTTGACAATCCCCCCCAAAAACAAACACATCCTACACAGCTCTATATACCAAAAATTTATTTGCGGGGTGTAAAGGTTCATAGCCTATCATATCCTCATGTACACGACTTTGACGCCAATGACCTGTGTGACAAACAAATATAGGTTCAACATGTCCGGGAATCGAACTTAGCTGAGGTGTCTTTAATAGTAAATACCTACTAACAAAGAAAGAAAGAACTGGGTGTAATTGTTCCGACAGCATTGCCTGTACAAGAAAGTGGGGCGGATTAACTGGTGACAAACACACATTGGTTGTTTTGCCCAATAATCGAGGGCCAAGGAATCTCTATTATTCACCTGTATACCAAATATAAAATATGCCTGATCTATCATGTTCACAAGCACACCACACACTGGCCTCACTGGCCTTCGTGACCTATAAATATCGGTCAGACATGCCCGGAAATCGTACTTGACTGAGGCCTCCATATTACAAACAAAAACGAAAGGGCCAGATGAGCAATACTTAATCTATCATGTCCACCTAAAACTTTGACCTCAATGACCTCTGTGACCTATAAATATAGGTCGGACACGCCCTTAAATCTAGTTTGTCCGAGGTCTCTTCAGTACAAAAAAAAATAAGGAGTCGACTTAACGGTTCCAAAGATGTCGCGTTCACAAGAAAGCAGAGTAGATTTTGACATGAGTGAGCTACAATTATATGGCCTGCGCGCCCAAAACGATCATGTCCGAGGTCTCTTTATTAAATACATATATACAAACCATCAATATGCTTAACGACAATAAGTCAAGCCCATAAATATTCTTTTATTCATTTGTCAAGTCATATGTATTCATTAAATGAACTGATTGCAGGCACTCGGAGTAAAACCCTTTCTAGATGAAAGCCTAAGTGTGGCGGTAATTTTGGTCTTAGTTACAAATATAGCGTTTTGAGATTTGAAGAATTAATGTGTCATAATGTATCACAACGTTAACCCGTTTGAGTGTCAATATTGGTACTGTAATATATAAGTCCCCATTGTGTTTGTAAATAATTTCGTTGTTACTACATATGTAATCTCATACGAATGGACGCGCCAATAAGCTACAACAACCAACCAACCAGCATATCGAAAAGCGCTCTCTCGGTTCCCACTCTATAGGCAGCTCTAGAAAATTAACAGCAGCGTCGACATCTCTATACTAAACAGCATATTCGATAGCTGACGTAGTTTTGACGAACATGTTCAATACTATACTATATTGGCGCCATGTAAATTTGAGCTAAATTCCATACAGCACGACCTTTGTGGTTTAAAAAATTCTTATTTGGTCAGAATACGTTCTGGTTAGCTGAAACAGTCTACGAATAGGTAAACACTTATTAAGTGTAAACACTTATTAAATGAATGATTATTCATTACTTACAATCTTATCTCAACGTGTGACATCAATGGACCTACTGATAATATACCTCGAGATTTGATGTTTGTTCTTTAACAGGGCGCAAGGTTCAATACCTATGATAAAGCTGATGGAAACTTTTTAATGACAAAGCTATCATTTAAAATATCTGTCAATGGTTAGCTGGTTCTTGAATGAACGTCAGGAATTCAGAATTTCACGTACTGTTTTTTAAATGGCAAACCAAATATGTAAATCTATGTGGGGGCGAAGGCTGTCTTTGAACTGTGATAAACTGTATCAGTCGGTTACATTTCTTTATTGTGAAATAATAGAAATCATGCAGGACTGGGTTGAATAATAATAGCCTAACAAATAACATCACTAATGCTTAACTTTACTCTTTGATCACGATATTTATCTAAGGAGCTATTACAAGCGGAATGAATACATTGTAATTAGAAGTAATATAGAGCCGAGGATTGTTGTATTTAATGCGTATATACTTGCCGTTGTTGAGAACTTTCTCTGGCATTCCATAAATATTTATGATCACTAAAACACACGACTCCATGACATTATCCCCAGCGACATTTTCCCCCACGACATTTTCCCCCGCGACATTTTCCCCCACGACATTTTCCCCCGGAGACATTTACCCCCGGCGACATTTTCCCCCATTTTAACAATACGGCATTCTACCTTACTTTTTTCCCTTTTTTCTGCAAAACCTCGCGGCCGATAAAAAGTGGAACGTAAATCACTTTCGATTTGCCGTTGAGTTCGGCTTTTACAATGAAATTTTGGGGGCCTCCGTGGCTCAGTAGGTAGAGCGTTGGACGCTCAATCCGAACAGCCTTCCAGCAATGGGTCGCGGGTTCGAATCCCACTCAGTCCAAAACAAAATGGAAAATTTTCTGACTGGGTTTTCACTCGAACGACCTATGTGGGATGGTTGCCAGTTACCAACGGAAGGTCGTGGGTTTCCTCCGGGCATAGAGCCCGGTTTCCTCCCACAATAAAACTGGCAACGCCGCCATATAAGTGAAATAATCTTGAGCGCGGTGTAAAACACCAAACAATCAATCAATCAATCAACAATGAAATTTTAATTGTCCCACGGATATCGATAACAGAGCAATTCTTAATCGTAGGCCTTCCAACTGGACATTCCAAGTTTTGCAGGAAAAAGTAAGGTAGGCTGTCGTATTGCCCGAGTACACTCATTAAGTTAGTGGGGGAAAATGTCGCCGGGGGAAAATGTCTCCGGGGGAAAATGTCGTGGGGGAAAATGTCGCGGGGGAAAATGTCGTGGGGGAAAATGTCGCTGGGGGATAATGTCGGCACACCAAAACACACGGGCACAGGGAAAATCTTCTTGTCTAAAATAAACACGCAGACAAGTTTCTAATTGTGTTCAAAAGAGGTATATCATTTTAGACCTTTATACCCCATAAATTGTTGTCTGGCATTCCATATATAATATATATAAATGTTATGGCAAAAGTTTTAATAACTGTTGTCAGATTCAATGGGTAAAGCAAAACATCAACACCATAGTTTTATATAAACTTTGCCATAGCTTATGTCCAAAATGAGTTTCATTTTGGTTGAATAGCACGTGTTAGTTATAGTGAATGACTTCTTCCAAATGTTCCACATTTTGATATAGACATCACCATTGCCATAGACTCTGTAGCTGATATAAAAAAGATAATGAAATGGCCATTATTTTCTAGTGCTAACTATTTGAAATTGTAGCATAGGAAATCTTCAATATGGCACTCTGACCTCAATCTACATCTCAACAGAGATAAAATCAAATCAATCTCATTTTATAGTCGCCAGGATTAATGAAATTGATCTTATCGTGGTATTCACCAAAAGAAATTTTAAAAGAAAAAACAGTAAGTAGAAGTAGAAATTTTAATATGTTGATAGCTTGTCCACTGTACGATTAAAACAAATTGCCTTCTCTATTCGCGGCAACGGTCACTCATTAACGTTGGGTATCTATCGGTCTTTGATTGATTAATTGGTTGATTTATGCTCTATGCTCTATCTATGCACGCAATATTATTTAACTTATATGGCGGCGTTGGCAGGTTTAGTGTGGGGGGGGGGGCAATACCCGGAGGAAACCCGCGTACCTGGCAACTCTTATCAGTCTTTGAGAACAAATACAAGACTCTTAATCTCTCTACTGTATTAATATACTTGCATCGATCACAGTTAATGTTTAAAGAGTATCACGATTAAGTGACTTAGTACCTTAGATAGAAAAACAATGAATGGTTTAAAAGACTGCATGTCACATATAAACACTCACTATCTTAGAAGGAAATAAGCAACATAAAATAACTCATTGCACTGTTTAGTCTCTCCATTTAGCCGTAATAAAACTACGTTTAACAGTCTGATAAAATTGAATAATAATCTAACGAGAAAATGAATATGTAGTGTTTTGTGCGGCCAATGCTAGATTGAGTCATTAATGAACTTCTGCATTGGGTTCCGTTGATCTCATCACCGACATAACAGGTTTATCGAAAAACTCTATAATCTCTCTGTAATCTCAAGTCTATATTTACTTATAGCCAGCTTTGTCAACAAACTGTTTTAGCACATGGTTTCTAAATACATGTATTGGGTGACATGTTGGATCTAATTTCCAATTAAACAGAATACTTGAAAACGAACTGTCAATATGAGCAGCAAAATGTCATATTATCTTTGTATACATTAGCCTGCAATGTCGCTGAACGCCATGTCCCTCGGTCAGCTATATTTCTAGGGATACGATCCAGGTTCTTATACTCTGCCGATAGAGTGTGGATATTTCCAACTAGTTGAGCACCACTCCACAAATTCATCAAGATATAATATAAACAATGGAAGCAATTCATACGGATTATTTTCTGAACCAGACATTCGATATAACACTGCCTCCTTCCAACAATACACAGTAAAAACATCAGGATTGAACACTCTTTAGCTCAATCTGTATTGGAGTGCTTTAAGCTTGGCGACACACAGTGATACGAAGTATCTCATTCAATATGCAAAATTGTAACAATAACTGCATTGGTGCTTTAGGTACACAGTAACACATGTGAATGAGAACAAAGTGGCATTTTAATTGATAGATGAGAACTTGGTTTTTACTTGAATCTATAACTCGATAGCCATCGAGTTACCATCACTCTCATTTATTGATAAAGCATCTGTTAACCGGGATTTAACCAGAAAATGAAAGATTCCAAATGACCTTTAGTTGGGTTTTCATACCAGTGAGACATGTGTTCAGGGTCTTTCCAATAAAAACTTCTGACAAAAATTATTTTGGATAGCGTGTTCCTTATTTTGGTATAGGTTAATCTAACAAGCTCATTTTCCTGCTGTATTACATTGATTAAACAGTAGTTCGTTGGGAAAAGATTTATAGTAAACGACGAAAAATAAACAAAAAATTCTTCTGTATTGCATACACCATATTATTATTTTTTATTTAAAATTATTCTAATGCCACTTAATTAAAATTTAGATTTTAAAACTTTGACGTTCATTGAAAATCTGTTGCTTATATATTATTTAAATTCCGAAAACATACGTCAAGTAACTTTTATTTAGGAAAAAAGGCGTAGCCAACAAGTTGCATGTCGAAGACTGAAATCTTCAGCTCTCCTGATGTTCCCTCTTTTACATAGCTTTAATGCTACGCCAATGCTTGAAACAAAGGTTGAGATAGAAGTTTCTTGTATCTAATGATATTGAACACGTAAACAGACTTCGATGTAGGCACATGTTAACAATCATCCGAAAAACAAACATTAAGAATCCTTGCGTGCTAGCCAGGCCTAACGTTTAGAAAATGTCGAAAATGCTGGTTTTGGGCGGGTAAAAGAAAACCTCTTGTCATCACATTGACCCAATAACTGTGTTCCAGAAGCCCAGATTGTATCCAACAAAGCTATGTTATAATGGAAACAGCAGGGAAGTTGATAGTTCAAGTACCCGACATGAAACATGTTGACCAAGTTTTTTCAAACGAAACTTGTGCTTATAGTTATTAAATATCTGATGCAGTGGACAAATCTTTATATTGCATGATATCTTTCCGATTTATCGAGTTATATAGAAGTGCCTGTTTTCGGTCCACGAAAGAATTTCTTTAGACTTGTGTGTGATAGTCCTGTAGCAATTACGAAACAATATTTTCAGGCTGACCATGGCGCCATCGTGTATTAAAGAACCACTAGATCATTTCTTGACGCGGGCGTGGCACAGTCGTGAAACCAGCTGTAAAAGTAGGCGTGTGGCCATTAGGCCATTAGACAACCAAATTTCTGTATCAGAACTTCGATATTTGAATTTCGAAAATCGATTTTCAATACTTAAATTTCGAAATGCGATTTTCATGTATTTATTCGTATGTATTTATTGAATAATGTTAAAATATAACTGAATGTCCATGGACAATGTATGAACGGTATGTCCATGGGTCAAAAGTGCCAGGGATTGGTCAGCGGTGTGGGGTCAGCAAATGATCATTCGTTGGCCGTTTGTCTCGGTTTTCTAATTCGCCTCCTGGAGAGTATTTTATTATGCAAAAATGAAGGGGGTCATCGAGTTGTGGAATAAGAAATTCTTTTTGGCTTATACCCAGACATTTGAACTTTTGAAACGTTATTTCTTGATCAATGTCTGCTTTGGTAAATGCATTGGAGAATTAAGTGTGTGACTTGTTTAATTTGGTAGAAACCGCAATGCTGCCAATCAACCTGATCCGTGGTAATAGCTATTTATGTATACCGAGAATTGTCAAGATAATGTGTCTAAAGAAACGATGTCAGAAAAAAAGTACCATCAAATATTCATTTACATTTTCGAGCTCGGCTAACTTGGTTTTATGGCGAAAGTCTGTTTTAAGTAGACTGTTATTCGAACTATTCGCTTGTTCATTTCAACCTAGATAGCCTTTATTTCTGAGGTCACCTGATATAACAACTAGTTTAATCCTTTTTTCCGCGAACCACAGTTTCTTTCTAACGTACCGGAGGATAAGGAAAGGCTTCTTGGTTAAAACATGTATATAGTATGCACCTTCCAAGGGGACATACATTTTCCATTTGGGTTAATACTGTTAGTTTTTTTACACTTGCTTGCAGCATGCTAATACCTAAACACAACATGTTTTCATCTTCTAAAATGTTGTGTGCGATAATCTATCAGTCCGACACAGGTCTCTTAACTAACTGGTTGTTTACTGTGTGACTGATCCCTTGATAAAATTGTTGTGTGATCAGCGTTCAGTACACGTCATCACGTTATGTCGATCAAACACTTGTTAATTGTTTGGCTGATTATTCCGAAATGTTACCGAATAGGTTTTACAGCAAAGCTGAATTCAACATAACATATATTGTGCAATTTTTATCAGGAACTCAAGCTAAAACCTAGACATTTACCCGATTTACCCTTGTTCTCGTGAAAACAGTTCATTCTTTCAATTCTGGACGAAGCTGTTGCTGAATGGCGCCGATGACTACTTCATTGTAAGAGGAAACTGTCTGTAGAAATGGAAGGTGTCTGATATCCACTTGTACATTGCATGTCTATCAATTTAATGGCAAATAAAAATAAACACTAACTAAGACACGTTTTTCCCAGACACGAGATATCATGGCGGCGAAATAACTACTTGTAATGGAAAATGTCTAACGTCCGATTAACACTCAAGTATTCCTCACGTTTTTTTTTTGGAACATTAAATAATAAATATTAAGTAGAAACATGCAAGCTTAAAGAGGCTATATTCGATATCTATCGTATGTTAGATATAATGGAACGCATGTTTAAACTGGGGAACGATTAAGGATATGTTTGAAGAAAATCCTAGTTTGACCTATGGTTGATATCCACGAAGGATCCTGGACGGTGAAAGAATTCAATTTAGTAATATTTTCACTCGCCATGAAAACAGATTTTAGTCCCCGAAATAAAGAAACTTAAAAGGGCTTTTTAAAACATCGTGTGTTAAATAAATAGCTGTATGTTAATGTTACATCGAATAACATTGGTACTGCGTTATTATTGAGACATGAGTTTCCTACGGTCTAATTATAAATAAAATAAAAAGTTTGGATGATATACACTAACCTAAAGCCATTTAGTCAATTTAGCAGAACCGTCAAAAACGATATGTTTTTAGTAATATGTAATAAGATACGTTATGTTTTAATCAAGCTAGAACTCTATCTCTTTAGATGTTTTTGAGCTGGTACTTTATGTACATTGTATATTGAAGTGGAATACGGATATAATTGAGAAGAATTGACTTGACCCCATGCTCTAAGCCGCTGTTTTCAATAGGTTATTACCAAGTTGTTTTTAAGTTGAAACGAATATCGTTCAACAGTTACTACTTAATGATATATTGGGAATGTACGGAAAAGGGGCAGCCTTGCACGGGAAATGGCGATTGGGGTATATTGATTCGGGCAAATGATTGCTCTACACGTCAACTGATGTTTAACCATTCAACTGAACTTCTATATCCATCCGACTTCTTAAACACATAAAACCTATCAATGCAAATTTAGTGGTATACTGGTTTCAGTGAAGTATTCCTAATTGAGCCGATTACGGACAGTGAAGTTATGGTAATCGTCGCCCTCTCTCTATTATTTGCCTATGTAAACTGTATAAAAATAAGAATCATACGGTTCTTTCGGGTGGCTTTCTATTTATCTATTATTGCGATAAGCTGATGATCAGGCCACATCAATGTGACTAGTGTATTGTTTATACTATTGTGTCAATTATTCTAAATATTTCTAAAGGAAATTAAAACATGATACAGTGATGGACCCATCTAGATATACAACAGTTTATTTGTTCGGTTAAAGTGCGACAATTTAAAAAATTACCCATCACAATGCGACAATTGTCTTGACTCGACGTTTATAACAAATACTTTACTGGGATTATCCATAATATTCTTTCGCCAAATTGGTCAATGATCTGTAATTTAGCATCAACTGATACCATTAAAATGTTTCTAGCTTCTGTAGCTCTACAGAAGCTAATTGCATTATTCGACTAGATGTGTTAAGAGTGAGTTCGTCCAAAGATCGAGTGATTGCAAGTAGAAGAAATATTGTTATATTTATATATGTATATATGAAAAACGAAAAGAAATGACACTGACAACGGAACTTCCTTACCGGTTTCGCCACGGCGTGAAACCGGTAACGAAGTTCCGTTGTCAGTGTCATTTCTTTTCGTTTTTCATATTTGATCCTGGGCAGATACTTATCTTTTATTTATCTATATATATATATATTTAGAGCAGAACATCGGAAACAAATCGGATTCAATGGCTATGGCATGATCAACGATCTCACTTGTGTAACAGCCGTTTATAAATCTCACTACCCGGTCTGGCGTTTCTATTTCTTATGTAACATGTGAGTCATGATGACGTTATGACTATACTGTATATGTAACAGGTATTCTCGTTATCTCTAAAAAACACTAACTAATTAAACTTATGTAACATGTATCTTAGAAATACAATACCTTTCTTTGGATATTCTCAAGTCACTCCAATACTCTTTTGAATCTTTACACTTTTACAGGTAGTCTTAGTGCTTTGTTATCGATGAATTCTACCTTGGCATGAGTCGATGTAAAAGTAATAAACAATGAACTAATTGTTTTCATACTTTTCATTGGTCATTGATTTTTTGCCATACAAATTTGGATTTTCAATGGTGTTAATGTTTCGTGTGTATAGCTGGGATTTTATATTGAAAATATAAAACTTTATAAAACACATATTGATGATAAAAAATAGTCGCTGTTATTTGTGATGAGAATTGAATAAGTATTAAACGCGATTAACATAATGGAGCCCAAGCTTTACATAATTTATATCTTTTTATGATTGTCAGTTTTTCTTCAAACACAAGCCCTGTCCTTGGACATGCATCTATCGATCACTCCTCGACCCTATCAAGAACACTTCCCAATGCAACCAGAACAGTAGCTTACAGCTCGGGAAATTTGTGGACACAACATATTTTATTGATACGGCAATTTGCATAGTTTACAATCTATAATATGTTATTTAAGTAGACATAGGTTAATTCACTGTACTCCGACTCTGTCTACTAAGGTTCGCGTTTTGGAGTTTTTACTGTTCTCAATAACAGTAAACAATGTCTGATTATTTGTATATTACCTCAGATACTTTCCGTACAGTATTGGGATAAATGAGACACAACTATTTCATACTTCTGTGAGGTTAACGTTTGAGTTCAATCAACAATTAAACAATCCGAACTGGTGTCAACCGAAGGGCCGTATTTAGATGTCTGGTATGCAATGTTAAGTCTGAGATGAGTGGACAAAGTGTGATTTTGTTTTACCAGAAGATGATGATGATGATGCAAAATCAGAAATGGGAAATGCGATCAAAGGGAAGCAACTCTTCCAGGAGCAATTTTAGGACAACTGAATTCGACGTGTAAAATACAATGAAGTTCTGATTGTAAGCTGATAATTGCCAATCTCTTTTGTTAATGAACCCATGATTGATTGATTGGAGATTTCCGGCACAGTGAAAATAATTTTTACTTATTTTGGGGTCTTTTCAAGTTTATTTGGAGAGGACTCCGGACTTTGTGTTTGGAAAAAGACTGATCATCGAAGGGTACATTAACACACAAAAACTGTCCCAAACAATCCCAACAATGTGTACGGGGAAAATAGTTTAACTTATTAAGATTAAAAGGAATAATATACATGTATAACAGAATGACATGGGCTGCGAAAATGTGGATATTTTTCTCGATGAAAAGGGCTTTAAACGATTTTTTTGTGTTATAAGTAAGAATTAAAAAAGGACACCTTGACAGTTACACATTATATCAAATGAAAGACTCGTCTCAGTAATTTGAATATCATACTTATCCAAAAATGTATCCCATAGGATTAAATGCATACACGCTCGTTTGATAGCGAGAGTGGATATAATCATTAATTAACTTCAAATGCTTATTCTTTATTCCTAACTAATCGTAAAGAACATCTAGCCTTATATACACAGCTGTAAAGTTTCACGAAAGTTACCCATGGGTAGAGTTTATATCTTTTTGTAACCTAATAGTAAACTAAATAATCCAATTTATGCCATAAAAAACGCTCGTTCTTTAAATTATTGTGAGCATGCAACCTTTCTAATGTCTTTATTCTAATAAAAGTGGACAACGGTAATGTGTTTAAACGGTCCAATGGTGTCAAACTATCTGTTTGGAAATACAGAAGGATTTTATGTCATGTTGGATCATTTTCAAAAAGAATCTAATTAAGTGGCAAGACTTTCACAAGAAGTATTGTTGTTTCTTCAACACAAATAACACCGTTTAGAAACCCGATTCCCGTTCGACTTAAATTGGTCTGATATAGAGAGGGTTTTTTGTCTTGGTAACGGAATATCGCATAAGCCTGAATATGCTTGTACTAGAAACAAATTAGTTTGTTTCCAAAGAATATTCTGTTGTGTAAAAATAGAATCATATAGTTAGCCCCATCTATCCGCATGACCAATTCAAAAAGATCAGAAAGTTTTTGAAGTTTGGTTTGTTGGAAATGGAATAAAGTTACATTGCTGTCAGCACGAAAGAAAATCTTGGATGTTTTTTTTGTTTGCATGGAATGTATAGCTGTGATAAAGATGACTTCTTCTATATCCTTCATGTAACACGTGAAAAGAAACCATGTAAAAGTACATATCATATAATGAAGGTATTCTTTTTGAAGTTTTAGTTTTGTTCAATTGCGGAATCATATGATTCCGTTTGAAGTAAGAGGTCCCTGATATAAGCTTTGTAAACAGCCTGGCAACCAACCTACTCACTACGTCCAGCAGATTGCTCTATAGACTTAATCTCCATATCAACGCACGTCAACGTTCAGTTATATTTGAAATAGATCGTAATATAAAAATAAAATAGGCTGGAAGGCAAGAAAAATAAAATGTTCAAGTAAATAAATGACATTTTCCTCGTGGTTTCAGAAAATGTATACCTAGGAACTGTGTCTATATCAAGATTATATGGTATTTATATAAGCGTTACTAAAATTGTGTGGGTTTGTGTTCAGCTTACTGTCCCATTCATTTGGTGTATATAAGATAAATAAAATTCACATAGAGCTCCATTCCCACAGGAATATCTCAGATCTGTCATAGTCAGGGTTATATTGCCTTGTTGTCTGTTCCTGGGTATCATCCCTGAAAGTAAAGTGAACCTTTCAATCATGGCATACCATCACTGCTTGGGTTTTTTATGAGATCAAGATTTTTTCATGGAAGCTGCACAAGCTTCTTTGAAAGTACAATAATAGTGACAAAATGAACAAGGCCACAAAAAACCATCCAAACGAAGTATTTGCAATCCCTCGAAACATAAGTACAAGTCAGGCATTTCTTTCACAATAGAAGTGTATAATTTGTTTTAAAGCTACTGATAGTGACACTAAGAAGTGTATTATTTGCTGTTAAGTTGCTGATAGTGACATATTCTGATAATCACACCATCAGCAACTTAACAGCAAATAATACACTTCTTAGTGTCACTATCAGTAGCTTTAAAACAAGTTATACACTTCTTAGCGTCATTATCAGCAGCTTTACAGAACACAATGCACTTCTTAGTACCACTATCAACAGCTTTACAGTAAATAGTACACTTTTTAGTGTCACTATCAGCAGCTTTACAGCAAATAATACACTTCTTAATGTCACTATCAGCAACTTTACAGCAAATAATACACTTCTTAGTGTCGCTATCAGCAACTTTACAGCAAATAATACACTTCTTAGTGTCACTATCAGCAAATTTACAGCAAATAATACACTTCTTAGTGTCACTATCAGCAACTTTACAGCAAATAATACACTTCTTAGTGTCACTATCAGCAACTTTACAGCAAATAATACACTTCTTGGTGTCATTATCAGCAACTTTACAGTAAATAATACACTTCTTTGTGTCACTATCAGCAGCTTTACGGCAAATACTACACTTGTCAGCAGCTTTACAGTAAATACTATACTTGTCAGCAGCTTTGCAACAAATACTACACTTATTTGGTGTCACTATCAGCAGCTTTACAGTAAATACTACACTTGTCAGCAGCTTTAAGGCAAATGCTACACTTTGTGTCACTATCAGCAGCTTTACGGCAAATACTACACTTTGTTTCACTATCAGCAGATTTGCAGCAAATACTACACTTAATTGGTGTCACTATCAGCAGCTTTACAGTAAATACTACACTTATCAGCAGCTGTACGGCAAATGCTACACTTAACTGGTGTCACTATCAGCAGCTTTACAGTAAATACTATACTTATTTGGTGTCACTATCAGCAACATTTGAAAAATAAGGCAACTATAAGCAACTGGAAAGCAAATGAATCACTTCTTTGTGTACCTATCAACCAATGGTCTCTACAGCAAATACTACTGTTTCCCAATAAGGTTATGTTACATTATTATGTTACTGCAAGGTCTATACAGCAAACACTATCCGGCATTATGTCACTACAAGGTCTCTACAGCAAACACTATCCGGCATTATGTCATTACAAGGTCTCTACACAAAACTATCCGGCATTATGTTACTACAAGGTCTCTAGAGCAAACACTATCCGGCATTATGTCACTACAAGGTCTCTAGAGCAAACACTATCCGGCATTATGTCACTACAAGGTCTCTACAGCAAACATTATCCGGCATTATGTCACTACAATGTCTCTACGGCAAACACTATCCAGCATTATGTTACTACAAGGTCTCTACAGCAAACATTATCCTGCATTATGTCACTACAAGGTCTCTACAGCAAACACTATCCGGCATTATGTCATTACAAGGTCTCTACACAAAACTATCCGGCATTATGTTACTACAAGGTCTCTAGAGCAAACACTATCCGGCATTATGTCACTACAAGGTCTCTAGAGCAAACACTATCCGGCATTATGTCACTACAAGGTCTCTACAGCAAACATTATCCGGCATTATGTCACTACAATGTCTCTACGGCAAACACTATCCAGCATTATGTTACTACAAGGTATCTACAGCAAACATTATCCTGCATTATGTCACTACAAGGTCTCTACAGAAAACATTATCAGGCATTATGTCACTACAAGGTCTCTACAGCAAACACTATCCGGCATTATGTCACTACAAGGTCTCTACAGCAAACACTATCCGGTATTATGTCACTACAAGGTCTCTACAGCAAACACTATCCGGCATTATGTCACTACAAGGTCTCTACAGCAAACACTATCCGGCATTATGTCACTACAAGGTCTCTAGAGCAAACACTATGTGGCATGAGGTCACTACAAGGTCTCTACAGCAAACACTACCCGTCATTATGTCACTACAAGGTCCCTGCATCAAACACTATCCGGCATTAGGTCACTACAATGTCTCTACAGCAAACACTATCCGGCGTAATGTTACTACAAGGTCTCTACGTCAAACACTACCCGTTATTGTGTCACTACAAGGTCTCTACAGCAAACATTATCAGTAATTAGGTCACTACAAGGTCTCTACACAAAACTATCCGGCATTATGTCACTACAAAGTCTCTACATCAAACACTATCCGGCATTAGGTCACTACAAGGTCTCTACAGCAAACACAATCCGGCATTATGTCACTATTAGGTCTCTACAGCAAACATTATCCGGCATTAGGTCACTACAAGGTCCCTGCATAAAACACTATCCGGCATTATGTCACTACAAGGTCTCTACAGCAAACACTACCCGGCATTATGTCACTACAAGGTCTCTACAGCAAACACTATCCGGCATTATGTTACTACATGGTCTCTACAGCAAACACTATCCGGCATTATGTCACTACAAGGTCTCTACACAAAACTATCCGGTATTATGTCACTACAAGGTCTCTACGTCAAACACTATCCGGCATTATGTCACTACAAGGTCTCTACAGCAAACACTAGCCGTCATTGTGTCACTACAAGGTCCCTGCATCAAACACTATCCGGCATTAGGTCACTACAAGGTCTCTAGAGCAAACACTATGTGGCATGAGGTCACTACAAGGTCTCTACAGCAAACACTACCCGTCATTGTGTCACTACAAGGTCCCTGTATCAAACACTATCCGGCATTAGGTCACTACAATGTCTCTACAGCAAACACTATCCGGCGTAATGTTACTACAAGGTCTCTACGTCAAACACTACCCGTTATTGTGTCACTACAAGGTCTCTACAGCAAACATTATCAGTAATTAGGTCACTACAAGGTCTCTACACAAAACTATCCGGCATTATGTCACTACAAGGTCTCTACATCAAACACTATCCGGCATTAGGTCACTACAAGGTCTCTACAGCAAACACAATCCGGCATTAAGTCACTATTAGGTCTCTACAGCAAACATTATCCGGCATTAGGTCACTACAAGGTCCCTGCATCAAACACTATCCGGCATTATGTCACTACAAGGTCTCTACAGCAAACACTACCCGGCATTATGTCACTACAAGGTCTCTACAGCAAACACTATCCGGCATTATGTTACTACATGGTCTCTACAGCAAACACTATCCGGCATTATGTCACTACAAGGTCTCTACACAAAACTATCCGGTATTATGTCACTACAAGGTCTCTACGTCAAACACTATCCGGCATTATGTCACTACAAGGTCTCTACAGCAAACACTATCCGGCATTATGCAACTACAGGGTCTCTATAGCAAACACTATCCGGCATTATGTTACTACAAGGTCTCTACAGCAGACACTATCCGGCATTATGTCACTACAAGGTCTCTACACAAACCTATCCGGTATTATGTCACTACAAGGTCTCTACATCAAATACTATCCGACATGAGGCCACTAGAAGGTCTCTAAAGCAAACCCTACCCGTCATTGTGTCACTACAAGGTCCCTACATCAAACACTATCCGGCATTAGGTCACTACAAGGTCTCTACAGCAAACACTATCCGGCGTTATTTCACTACAAGGTCTCTACAGCAAACATTATCAGGCATTAGGTCACTACAAGGTCTCTACGGCAAACACTATCCGGCATTAGGTCACTACAAGGTCTCTACAGCAAACACTACCCGGCATTATGTCACTACAAGCAAACATTATCCGGCATTAGGTCACTACAAGGTCCCTGTATCAAACACTATCCGGCATTATGTCACTACAAGGTCTCTACGTCAAACACTATCCGGCATTATGTCACTACAAGGTCTCTACAGCAAACACTAGCCGTCATTGTGTCACTACAAGGTCCCTGCATCAAACACTATCCGGCATTAGGTCACTACAAGGTCTCTAGAGCAAACACTATGTGGCATGAGGTCACTACAAGGTCTCTACAGCAAACACTACCCGTCATTGTGTCACTACAAGGTCCCTGTATCAAACACTATCCGGCATTAGGTCACTACAATGTCTCTACAGCAAACACTATCCGGCGTAATGTTACTACAAGGTCTCTACGTCAAACACTACCCGTTATTGTGTCACTACAAGGTCTCTACAGCAAACATTATCAGTAATTAGGTTACTACAAGGTCTCTACACAAAACTATCCGGCATTATGTCACTACAAGGTCTCTACATCAAACACTATCCGGCATTAGGTCACTACAAGGTCTCTACAGCAAACACAATCCGGCATTAAGTCACTATTAGGTCTCTACAGCAAACATTATCCGGCATTAGGTCACTACAAGGTCCCTGCATCAAACACTATCCGGCATTATGTCACTACAAGGTCTCTACAGCAAACACTACCCGGCATTATGTCACTACAAGGTCTCTACAGCAAACACTATCCGGCATTATGTTACTACATGGTCTCTACAGCAAACACTATCCGGCATTATGTCACTACAAGGTCTCTACACAAAACTATCCGGTATTATGTCACTACAAGGTCTCTACGTCAAACACTATCCGGCATTATGTCACTACAAGGTCTCTACAGCAAACACTATCCGGCATTATGCAACTACAGGGTCTCTATTGCAAACACTATCCGGCATTATGTTACTACAAGGTCTCTACAGCAGACACTATCCGGCATTATGTCACTACAAGGTCTCTACACAAACCTATCCGGTATAATGTCACTACAAGGTCTCTACATCAAATACTATCCGACATGAGGCCACTAGAAGGTCTCTAAAGCAAACCCTACCCGTCATTGTGTCACTACAAGGTCCCTACATCAAACACTATCCGGCATTAGGTCACTACAAGGTCTCTACAGCAAACACTATCCGGCATTATTTCACTACAAGGTCTCTACAGCAAACATTATCAGGCATTAGGTCACTACAAGGTCTCTACGGCAAACACTATCCGGCATTTGGTCACTACAAGGTCTCTACAGCAAACACTACCCGGCATTATGTCACTACAAGCAAACATTATCCGGCATTAGGTCACTACAAGGTCCCTGTATCAAACACTATCCGGCATTAGGTCACTACAGCAAACACTATCCGGCATTATGTTACTACAAGGTCTCTACAGCAAACACTATCCGGCATTATGTCACTACAAAGTCTCTACAGCAAACATTTTCCAGCTTTAGGTCACTACAAGGTCTCTACAGCAAACACTATCCGGCATTAGGTCACTACAAGGTCTCTACAGCAAACACTATCCGGCATTATGTCACTACAAGGTCTCTACAGCAAACACTACCCGCCATTGTGTCACTAAAAGGTCTCTACGTCAAACACTACCCGTCATTGTGTCACTATTAGGTCTACAGGAAACACTGCACATGGTTCATGCAATAGTCATATGCTGACTACCTTGTTTACACGCAAGGACTATAAATCTATCACCATGTTCTTACTACATTAAAACTCGCTGATTTCTGCAAAATCTGTCAGTAGAAAATTAGTGTCACTATAAGCAACATAAAAGCAAATTATACACTTCTTAATGTTGTCACTATAGGCTACAAAAGAGCAAATACCACACTATTAGGTCTCTACAACAAAAACTACCCGTCATTGTGTGATAATAAGGTGTCTACAACAATTATTACCCGTCATTGTGGGGCAATAGGGTGTCTGCAACAAACACCACCCGTCATTGTGTGACAATAGGGTCTCTACAACAAACACCACCAGTCATTGTGCTACGATAAGTTTCTACACCAGTTTCTGGATTCGAATCCTGTTTATAGATTTAAAATTCGCATCCCCTATCTAGACACGGGATTCAATTTTTATGTCTTAAATTTCTGGTAAAGGACGGAGGTCCAATTCTGGTTTTAGGTCCGTCTGATGTCCCAATACCGATTCCCGTTTCCAGATAGGTGACAAGAATCCCGGAGGTTGGTGTGATGTTCGAATAAGTTAACGCCAAAATTGAAATTCCGATTTTCAGAATTCAAGACATAAATAAATCGAATACCGTGTTTTTACGGGATTTGCAATTCTATTTCCAGATCTGGTGCCAACTTCAGCCGCTTATATGTCGACCTTACCGAGAAACTGTATGAAAAAATCCTATTGCATATGTAAGAGATTGATTGATGTTTTACGATGGGAGCCCCGTTTCGGACTGAGGGACTATCACACTATTGGCCCATTAAGGCCCCTATATGTAAGAGACGAACAATAAATTTACGACAACTTCTTTTCTGTCCCACTTTAAAGCTTTTGGTGTTAACATTAAGAAGAGTGTGCGACGGGACACAATGGATGTACTGACTGGGTCATAGTTAAAACATGTCTAACACTCTCTGGAACATTCCGCATGTATCATAGACACGCGCCCGATTAAGAAAAGAACTGTTTTAACATTTTCTTTTGTCGTCGTGTGATAGAAAAAAGATGATCTGACTGAGATATTTATTGAATTTCTCCTAATATACATAATTTTATCGTTATCTTTGTTTTGATTTGTTATTGGATATTCTTTAGAGAAAATCTCAACGTATGTTGTGATGCATGTATGAACATTGTCTTCCTTTAAAGCACGGCGCCGTCGTTTATATATCGTCTTTGAAGTTGGGTCATTTCCTAATGTCTGCATGATTCTCCTCTGTAACAAAAATGATATGCCGTCTTTAAAGCTTTGGATTCTCATGAGAAGACAAAGTTACAAACGTTAAATACAAATTTCAAAGAATGTTTACAATTTTTAGTTTAATCATCTATAATTTACTTTGTAAACTTGTCAACAATATCTCCTTTTGGTTGAGCATATTTTGACTGAAATGATAAACATGTGTGTTTAATTCGAATGATAAATTTCTGTGTTTCTAAATATACAGTATAGAGGTTTTGTCTGACGTTTGTCTAGCAATGTAAAATAAATTGATACAAATGTGGATTAGTTTACATTCTGTGCTATTTCCTATAAATACAATCGGTTAGCTACGACAGACAACAGTAATACCAGAGTATTCGTCAACTCAAGATGTGGAGAGGAGTGTTAAAAAGTTGTACCATTCTACTGGTGCTTGTTTCGTTTATTGAATGCAACCGAGGCATGACAGGTATATCAGCGATCGGTGGTTCAACGAGTATTTATACTATATTTTATCGTAATTATTGTAAGTTTTAAAAACCTATTGAATTTGTTGCGCGATTTCCCCCCACCTTGGTAGAATATGCATTCCGTGTATTATTTGGCTTTCAGAATGGACCATGGACGTCTCTTCCTTGCTGTTTAACTACCAAACGCTGTATAGGGCAGGGAATATAACTGGCTTGAGAGAATTGGTAACTGACGATGTTCATATCATGCGTCCATGGAAACCAACCATCATTGGAAAATACAGTAAGAGTTAACCCCCCAAAATAGTTAAATTTAGATGTTTAGAACAAGACAGTCAAATTTCCTGCTCGGTCATTGTCTATAAACTAGTAATTCTTAAAGTGTGGTACTTATCCTATTATTGGGTGTGATACTCGTACTGTTAAGTTGCAGTCCTTATGTGTATTAGATGTGATACTCGCTCAGTTAAGGTGTGATTAACTGTTAAGGTGTGGTCCTCGTCCTGTTACGATGGGGTCCTCGTCTTGTTAAGGTGTGGTTCTCGTCCTGTTAAGGTGGCATCCTCGTCCTGTTACGGTGGGGGTCCTCGTCTTGTTAAGGTGTAGTTCTCGTCCTGTTAAGGTGGCATCCTCGTCCTGTTACGGTGGGGGTCCTCGTCTTGTTAAGGTGTGGTTCTCGTCCTGTTAAGGTGTGGTCCTCGTCCTGTTACGGTGGGGGTCCTCGTCTTGTTAAGGTGTGGTTCTCGTCCTGTTAAGGTGGGATCCTCGTCCTGTTACGGTGGGGGTCCTCGTCTTGTTAAAGTGTGGTTCTCGTCCTGTTAAGGTGGGATCCTCGTCCTGTTAAGGTGTGGTTCTCGTCCTATTAAGGTGTGGTCCTCGTCCTGTTAAGGTGGGATTCTCGTCCTGTTAAGGTGTGGTCCTCGTCTTGTTAAGGTGTGTTTTTTATTCTGTTATAAGGTGTGGATCTGGCATTTAGAAGTTGAAAGGTTACAATAATGTGAATTGACTTTGATAATGATGTTAAATAAGAACTACATCGAAACGAGGTTGTTATCCATAAGTTATTTTTCACCATGTTAAGGTGTGGTTCTTATCCTATCAACGTGTGATCCTCGCAAGTTATTACATATAGGCACACTCGTGACTAATTATATGCAGAACAATTACAATTTAAAAAAGAAGATTTTTACCAGAAGTTACAAACATTCATTTTTGCCAAACTTAAAATACTTTGGGGTTATTTGGGAATTTGAAAAAAAATAAAGATTTGTTAGCTATCATCAATGTAACCAAGCAGCTTGTGGGTTGTGTCAGGAATGATTTAAACCACACGTATGTATATACTAAAAGAGGGAATTGCAAAATTATTTTTGATACACTGATCTGCGAAAACAATTTTAGTAAGCTTTATAAACTGAAACGAAAAATAAAGGGTTGTAGGAAGACTACGAGGTCAACTTCACAATTACCATCAATATACCACAGCCCAATACTGGTTTTATAATACTCACAAACAGAACCTATCCATAAGTTCCATTCCATCATTCATGCATTACATTCTTACAGAGAAGGGAAACCCTGCAATAACTGTGGGTTAGAAATTTTACAGGCTAAATAAGAGCTATCTCTTATGTGTCAGGTGGTATCAATCAAAAATATTGGAAAACAGAATAAGCTAACTGTTCGTCATTTTTATCAACAAGGGCTTCCCGCTGATAACAATCTTAGAGTTCTTATACAAACAATAATCATAAAATGAACTCGTACATTCGGACTATTTGAATTTTGTTCATTATTACCACATATCGTCATGGTATATCAAGAGCTCAATTTCTCTTGACTATGGCAATTTATGAAAAAAAATCCTAATTTTGGCAGTTCCTGCAACTTTAAATATCGTCACAGTTTATACAACAATACTCATCTGAATTCAATAATACAATTCTAGAATCCGTTATCAAGTATAGCTAGGACTTGATGAAATGAAAGGAGAAGAAAAGGAAAAAACTAAGTATATACAGTACAGGCGCGACACATTTTCCTTTCTAACGGTACCAAAACCATATTTCTACGATTTTTCCTCGCCCAACTGTGCTACAAGAAAGTTAACAATCGTTATCAGAGAACGTCTAAACTGACTCGGCAGCCATCTTCACAGCAGAGCTTAGCTGTGTGTCTCGATCGGCCAATCAGCATACGCCTGGCCACCAGTCACTCACTAGCGTAAATGAAATTGGTCAACTCTGAAAGTCTCCCATTTAAACCTAGGTTCATTTTGATCATTTCGACGCGCTAATAAGAGAAGATAAACACTCTAACAGCTCTGAAATGTACACTGGCTAGTAAATCAACCTTTTGGGAAGACGTGACAGGCTGCTATGTTGTCTACGCGACTTGTGGGGATCGTTGTAGAATTTTCAAAAAAGGTAGTCTTACCGCTGACATTGCAGGTTATAACCATACAAGATATGATAAGCTCGCAAGGGAAGTAATCTACTAATACTTTTTCCGGTCAATTTCAAACCGTCAATGGCGCGCTCCACTTACGATCGAGCACGAGCTTGTCGGGCAGATTCATTTTCATTGTATTTTCACACCGTAAACCACGTGCAAGACTCACACACACGAATACGATGGTCGATGGGAGGCCGTTCGATACAATTGCATGTTGTTTTTTTGTTTTCTCCTCCTTGAAGCGTACAAATATTACCAAAATACCACCGTCACTATTTAAAGAAGTTGAAAGGTGACAACATGTAAATCACCCACAAACCCAATTTAAAAACGTTCTTCCTTCTTCATTTCATCAACTCTTATCCCAAGCATATTTTTTGTAGATTTGACGATTAGCAAGAACATTCAGCTGACATTTATCCTACACAATCTGTATTTTCTACAGTTTTGTGATGATGGAGCCGCCTTTGAATTTAACATTCTGCATCATGACAAAAATGGGACAAAGATTGGACAGTAAGATACGACAACTTTGTGATATTTGTATTACATGATTTGTAATTTAATTTCGTACCATGGTTGCTAGACGCTGTTTGCTCGATGTGTTCCATGCGTTATCATCGCCTCTTTCTCAATTTAAGCTTTCTCTTTTAATGCTTTAATGGGATATAATGTTTAGCAAATAACTAATCTCAGGCAACGTAATGAGTAAGAAAGTATGGTTGTTGTTTTTTTGTAGATTGTGTAGATAAGTGTATGTTTGAGTTTGTGTTACGAGAAAGAGTAATAATTGACATCATTAATTAAAGTAAACATAGACGAAGTAAAAATGTCTTCCCTTTCGTGGAGTTTTAATACACATGCAGTCTAAAACACCCCTCATTTTATCCACAAATGAAAATAAGTCAATGTCACATAAAGCTTGGTAATAAAACAGATCTGATTCAACTGAATAATAATTGAAGTAATTATCATTGTTCCTTCCCGTTTCTTTTTAAACACGGCATTATTTAAAAAGTTCTTTAAAGGAGCATGATCTGCCAAAATTGGCACGTTTTTCATAATTTCTGATCGCCATGACAGCAAGAGGCTTTGAAGACCATCGAAAAACTAAATGATTGGCGTTGGAATGAGGAAAGTCCATACAGTATGTGGCCTGTACGAACCGAAAACGTGTTCGAAAAGTAAACAAAATTTAAATAACCGGGACGACCATTCATTCATTCTAAGCCAAAGTTAATTCAAAGTCATACTTTATCGTACATTTTCGAGACTAGAAGCACTATCAAGCTTCTGAATTATACTTCTAGATAAAAATAGACAATAATTTCAAAATTCTGTTTTAACGTCAAAATATCAACATTTTGGCAGCTCATGCCACTTTAAACGAGCATGATCTGCCAAAATTGGCACGTTTTTCATAATTTCTGATCGCCATGACAGCAAGAGGCTTTGAAGGCCATCGAAAAACTAAATGATTGGCGTTGGAATGAGGAAAATCCATACGGTGTGTGGCCTAAAGGAGCCGAAATAGTGTTCGAGATGTAAACAAAATTTAAATAACCGGGACGACCATGTATTCATTCTAAGCTTCAGTTAGTTCAAAACAATACTTAACGTACATACTGGAGACTAAAAGCACTGAAAAAAATAGCCAATAATTACAACATTCTGCTTGAACGTCAAAATATTAACATTTTGACAGCTCATGCCACTTTAAGTAGCTTGAAAGACTGACCGTGGAAATAAAACATATCGATACAGTCAGCAACGGTACTCGTGAACCGAGGACGTGTACAAATAATTAACAAAATGAGTTAATTTTTTATGCTTTCGCTGCTTATAAAGCTACCTAAATGCACATCTGCAAGATTTGCATCGATGTTACGCCTTAATGTTTTATTTAATTTTATATATTTGATCAACAATTAGCTAATTCTGTTTCAACGAAATCCCCCTAAATTCGGCAGCTCACGCCACTTCAATAATATGGGGCATTGTTGGACCAACTTTTCAAGGAGGATACAATTACCTTGGACAACCTCTGGTAAGAGCGTTGACGTCCTTTATGATTGATTGATTGTTTGGTGTTTTACGCCGCGCTCAAGATTATTTCACTTATATGGCGGCGTTGCCAGTTTTATTGTGGGAGGAAACCGGGCTCTGTGCCCGGAGGAAACCCACGACCTTCCGCTGGTAACTGACGTCCTTTATGAGATATGTTATCGGAGATATGCTAAAATGTTTATGAGAGTGCGCGGAAGGCTACGCTTTTGGTGTTATTCTAAATACAACTAAATGCATATGACAAACCTGTTAAAGTTGATAAATGTCCGCTTTTTGTTAGCCATCTGGTAGACACATTTTGCTATGTGAAAATAATGTGCAACAGTTTGTGAAACCGTTACAATATTCGTATTACCATATTTACTCAATGGCGATGGTTTCTGGAAACTTCAAGAACGCTGGGGCCTAAGGATTCATCTATTGTCAGTTCATGGGAGTAAACATGCTTCATTATAGCCAACTTAATAACTCTTCATTTAACGCTCCTTGTAAACTAATCAGACTGGTACCTGGCATTTGGAAGAATCGTCGTCAAAAAGACAAAATTTATTTTAAATATTTTCTGGAAAGTTGTTTGTAAAAACACGGAAGAAAATGGGACATAAGATCGAGTCATGAGACACATTTGAGTTCAGTTTTATTGTTTTGGAGATGGCACTGACAATGAAGCCTTTGTTGTGACCGACCGAACAAGTAGTTCCCTATCCAATTGAGTTACTGTCCATTGATTGCCCAAGTTAAGAAGGAAGGCCCATATGTTAGACATAGCAAGTGCCCTTGATGTGTCGTTAAAACAACAAAAGATAGTTCCAATGACTTTCTAGAAGGATAATCATAATGGATAACATTAGACGGACAATCGTGCGAATATCGGTCTGTTTGGTCGGGGTGCCTGTGTTAGTATCTCCGGTAAAACTCGATACCATCATTTGATACTTGATACAAATTTGAACATATGAGCACTAATTAACTGTTTTAAGTTATATTTCTCGAAATAAATGTTATATTTTATACTAACTAATTTTCTTCTGTTACTGTCAGGAGAGGTAAACCTTGGGTCACAAAATGATCAAAGCATCTCTGCTGTCCATCTGAACGATTGTGAACCAAAAGTATAATTGATCTCGTTCAATCCAATCTGTCCAACTTTTGATACTCGGACACATTACTATTGGATATTTCAAACAGCTCCTTAATGCTAGTTGGATATCTTGAAATTATTCGTAGAGGCCGGCATCAAGCAACAAATGGAGGCGAACGAAGCTAGAACTTACCAATGGTGGACCTCCAGAGACAGCTTACTCTTGTCAAGAAAATGGCTGGGTGTTGAATGATGGATTCCGTACTTGGTTGAAACAGTTCAAAAAGTTTGTAAAGCTGTATTCTAGATGGACATTCAACCTATTCCAATCACAATGGCGCCGTCTTCTGACGTTGTAATAGTCTCGCCACCGCCCCCCCCCCCCTTAATGCACACCCAGGCTACAATCCTCATTTTTTAATCCTTTTGGAAAATATTATATTGACGCTAAAAGAATCTGGATGAGAGAGTATGTAGGAAGATCAGTGACAACATGGCAAGTTTCACAAATTTTAAATATGGCTTATGAAAAGGCTGCTTATTTTCAGATCGAGGTTAATGGTTTCAGGAAGTGTCGTTTATGGCCATTAAACAATATATGTTTTCCAAGATTCACTCCCGCTTCACTAACTGATTATCATGGGGAGATTTCTGATAACTCTACAATTACCACTTCTCTAACACAGAAAGGGATATATCTGACTCTGAGTACTTTTGTTACTCGACTTATCAACAAACAAAAAACTAGAGAACTCGCTCGCCCGAAGGAAATCCACGACCTTCTGGTTGTAACTGGCAACCATCCCGCATAGGTCGTTCGAGTGAAAACCCAGTCAGAAAATTTTCCATTTTTTGTTTTTTTTTTTGGGGGGGGGGGGGGTGACTGAATGAGATTCGAACCCGTGACCCATTGGTGGAAGGCTGTTCGGATTGAGCGTCCCACGCACTATCTACTGAGCCACGGAGGACCCCCCCCCCCCCATCTCCCCGGATCTTGGCACCTACCCATCAGCATGTATGACCGTGCACATGTCAAGAAGAAACCTCTTTTCTCTAGATCCAGATCTTGGGAGCTATCCATCTACATGTATGACCGTACACATGTCAAAAAGAAACCGCTTTTCTCTAGATCGTAGTGAAACTGCAACCTCTTGGAACAAAGGACTCGATTTCTTCACTTCGGACATGAAGAAACGGCCATTTACGCGTAATTATCTTCTTTTTTTCTCAAGCCTGTTAGTATTTGCTTCGTTTACGAAATAATAGTAAAGATCTAAAGCATGGTTTGCAAGATATTAACGGAGAGAATATTTTGCATTGCGTATACCGTATTCAGGAGTAGTTTTCAGCTTGAAAAGGCAATAACTCATAAAATACATTTAAGAATAATTGATTTTATTAATACTTATCAGTAAGGATATCTAGAATTCAATAAAAAAAATAAAAAACAGTTTGCAAGCATTTATATTTTCCAAGATAACCACACACATAGATAGAAACACACAATGGAAAGCGTACATGCAGGATGGTCAATCAATAACATATTTTATTATTCATACAAGAACTCCTACTTCCCATTCCGTAAACCAGTGTATCCAGGTGACTGGCGCAGAGTTCAAATTCAACGATCAATTCAATTTTATTTTGCATGATATAACGCAAAAACCATGAAATGTACATCCAATTCCCACAAATCTGACAACTGACAAGTGAGAAAATCAAAGATGCTCTAGTTTCATTGGCCAATGATATTAAAGGGGCATGAGCTGCCGAAATTCACACTTTTTTCATAATTTCTAATCGTCACGACAGTAAGAGACTTTGAAGGCCATCGAAAAACTAAATGATTGGCGTTGGAATGAGGAAAATCCATACAGTATGTGCCCTGTACGAACCGAAAACGTGTTCGAAAAGTAGCAAAATTTAAATAACCGGGACAACCATTCATTCATTCTAAGTCAAAGTTAGTTCAAAACAATACTTTATCGTACATTTTTGAGACTAGAAGTACTAAAAAGCTTCTGAATTATACGTCTTGAGAAAAATAGCCGATAATTTCAACATTCTGTGTTTACGTCAAAATATCAACATTTTGGCAGCTCATGCCCCTTTAAGTATCCCTACGCTCAGTGAAAATCTAATCCTTGGATGTTGCCTTTTTTTTAATCAATACTTGATAGACAACGTCCAATGTAAAACATGATTAAAGTGTATTCAGCGTGAGTATCCAATGGGAATGGATACTTGATAGACAATGTCCAATGTAGAACATAATGAAAGAGTATTCAGTGTGAGTATCCAATGGGAATGGAGACTGCAATATGAACATGTAAATTTGAGCTCACAATTCAATTGATATCAATATATCCTAACATAATTGTTAGTTGTTTGTAAATAAGCTTACACAGATTGATTGATGGGATAGTACATCCCAAACTGATCAGTACTCAAGTAGTGCATTAATGTATTGGTCCCCTGGGGGTATTTTTTTTTATTAAATTTGGTTTAATCATTACTTTAGGAATTGTCCACGCCCATGTAATACATTGCACGTTAAATATACTATTGCACATCAATAAAATATAATATCCGACTGAATACAGCCATCTTTGTGTACACATGTAAATGGTAAAACATTCAACACAAAACGTCAGCATACTTTAATAGTTGACCAAACATCAGAGGATAGTTACAAGTACTTGTAAAACTTAACACAGATTACATTTATCAGGATAGAATACAACAACTTTTCATTTGTATGGAAACATATAGATTTTGACCTTGATTTGTCATAAGCATGTGTGGATTGATATTGGTTAAGACATGCCATTTGTCCTTCCAGTATCATCGTCGGAACCCACGATTCAAAATTACGCTCACGCTACCCTTGGGACAAGTGTAACCAAATCTGTGGTTTCTAATTTAATAAGCATGTAGACTTTGATTGGTTCCAGCACAAAACTGTGGTGGAAATGTTACGTAAACATCCAGGCAGTGTTCAAAACAAAACATGGATGACTTTTCCGTGTATACTTCAATTCGATAAACGTGACTCCAAAACTGAAGTGTTCCAACATTTAGAAGTGAACTTTTGATTGGTTAGACAGTAAATGGCCGTTCCCAGAAAACAAGGTTTTGAATAGCAGTTGGTAAAGTAAAAGGTGAGCTTGTTGAGAATTTATCCCTGGGTATCTGAGGATGTTCCAGTATATACAAGACTATATTGCATTAAAATTCATATTAACAGTTTGTTCTGAGCTGGCTTTACATACATGTAACTCTCTGATCAACCAAGATTTCCATGTATGTTTATCCAGAAAGTCAGGATGAAGCTGGAGAATGACTTCAGGAAACACCAAAACATAAACATGTTACTAGAAACATAGCTCCAATGAAAATATAAGTGGAAGTCAAGAGCCAGAAGGCAAAGAGGTAAAGCGTAGGATGACAATAGTTGGAAGCAAGTGGGTCATCACTGTAATGCTCATGTGTTCTATATACCCAAACATTTCCTGAAAGAAAGTAGAATAGATATTTTAAAGCAATTTCGAATTAAGGTGGTCATTACAAAAGACAAGCTGTTTATTGTAATTCCAGAAACTTTGTGAGACCCTACCCTAATTCTTAATGGTGTAGTATGTTGCGCTTTGACGTCAGATTTGTGCACGGAAAATGGCAACTATCTTAGCATAATACAGCGTGCGTCCAGGGGCCGCCTAGACCCTCGGAAGCTCTGAGATCCTAGATCGCCGGAGATGCATTCTAAGCCATTTCGGCATGTAAAACTAGACATTATTCTTTGTGATTACGAGGGTAAACAAATAGGCTTTCCTTTTCCACTACAACTAATATTGTACAGCAACAGCATGACATTAATAACTAAAACATATCCTAAATATCAATTTTATAATTATATTATATCATATAATATTATAAATCAAATTAGTGATACTCAACAACAATAATGAAGCCGAATTAAAGAATGTAGACGATTTCTTCTTATTAAAAGCTAGATACATTTTAAAAGTCCCATTGTACTCATTTTAAAATTTTATAGCAATAGTTATGCAGCGAAAATTCCAGTTACAGCGAAGCCGCAAAGACTTTGCGATTTCTCTTTTGGTGAAACCACAGAAATTATATTTTAAGACTATCTGGTCTAATCGTGAGTAAAAAATTTTTTTTTGAGTTTGTCTTAAAGGAGAGGTCATGGTCCGATGCCTGGCTAGGCTACTGCCTATACATGTACATGCAATTTCAACATTAGTTAATTAAAATATTGATTAAATGCATTGAGTATAGTGGACAAAAGCTTGCTGTTGTTTTTACATGTAGTTGTATTTCACTCTCTGTCCCTCTCCTGAAAACGCTACCTGTCCACATCGCTTATAGCTTCGTGTGGCTTTGCGCCCCGCCCCCTGCGCCACCCCCTAATTCCGCCACTGAACTAGATACAATGATTCCATCTATTTAGAGATACTTTTTCATGCAAATTTGTCCTTTGTTTTTTAGCCATATAAATATCTTGCACAAAATTGTTACCTAAGTCAGAAATACTCAAATAACTGGACCATAGGGGATGATGTGTACATGTAGAATTTAATGGACATCCATGCAAATGTAAAATTTCTGTATCAAAAAATATTTTCGTCTGAAACAAAAACAATGGGCCAAGGTGCCATTATTTCCTGTAAATGGGTTTTAACATAAAAAAACTCAACTGTACCTGCTATAAACCATGCCAATAAAAAACAGGAGATAAGGCAGTTGATTCCTGACATAGAATTAATATCTTCATCATTACTGTCATTCCCATTTTCTTTTTCCTTTCCAATTTGGCTACACATATTGCAGAGGGCAACAATAGACCAAATGCACCGCACACAATAAGGTAGATAGGGATGTATCTCTCTGCTGGGCAGTCATTTAAATGTATTGAACCTAGAAACAAATTTGATGAGTTTGAATGGCAGGTTGCTTTTATTATACTGTGGCAATATGTTTTTTTTTTGGCTTTTGTCTTTATTATACAGCATAACATAACATATGTTTACTCATTAGTGCATTTATCTAAAATTCTAGTAAACATTAAGATATTAAGATAGCCAGATGCCTGGTTTTCTGGAGGTCAAATTGGAATAGACCTACAATAAATTTGGTAAGCAAGCTGTATCTTTAGCATCTTCATATACAGTATGGGTAAAATATCAAATGGAATTGTTTTAAGAACATACATACTTTACTTCCATACAGACAGTTTTTAACATTTTACTCACCCATAACAATCATGGCTATTGGAATAGCTGTTATTAGACCCAGGATTACTAAAATCGCAACTGAATTGTAACAAAAATAGTAAAACAATTAGCTTTCCTTCAATACAAGACAGGTTTTATCAGTTGAGTACAGCATCTTTAAACAGAAGATTATTTAATATGGTCTATAAATGGATGAAAATATGGAAATGCATGTTAATATCAGTTCACTTCTAGAATAATTGTTATTTTTCTGTCTTACATTTTTACTTCAGCATTTTCCACATATATAGGGAGGGGGGCTCGTAAGTATCAAGAACTTGTTCCCAATCCGATTGAATAAGAAACTAAATCATGCAGCAGCTGCCAATCTTATTTAGGTGAGGGAATGCTAAGTTTGCATGGCACTTATTATTAATACAGTTTAACAAACAGGACTGTGGTCTTTCAGAGAAAAATGCCTTACCTGAACCACATATTACTGAACAACACAGCTCAGCAGCTTTCGAAGCAAACTCTGTGTACCCATTAGACTCCTGTTTTGTCTTCTTGAGATCAGAGAAAAGGGATTGATATGAAGGAGGGCTATCTGATCAAAGAAACACATAAACCAAATGTCAAGATACTACCTAAGTAGAGAACTTCAGTTTGTCTAATAAATAAATAAAATGATAAATAATGATAAGTAAAAAATTAGAACTGCTCTGTAAGAAGGAATACCACGAACTAAATTGTTATATGCTCTACCTGTATGGTAGTTCCTTTTAATATCAAACATATGTACATGTATGATGTAGGTACATGTAGGTATAAATGCATACGTTAGCACTCCCAAAGAACATATATTACATGATACAGGTCATTTAACAGCAAAAGCTGTTGAAATAAGTGTGCGAGAAATTGCTAATGCATAAATGACACACCATAAGAAGCATGTATAAAGTTAGCCTCACAACTGTAGAGGTAGCAGGCTAGCAGTTATGTCTACAAACAGCCCAAGTTATTCAAGGGAATTAAATTTGGCACAGTTAGAGGCTTAGAGCAAAAGGGCAGTGTATACAGTGTACATGGGATTGATCAAGTGGAGTTGGGAGGTATCAAGTTTAAGACCTGGTTAATTGCATACATATTAATTTAAAAAAAGTCTCAACACTAGCTGGAATTAACAATTAGAAACATATTTCATGATATTCTACGTTAAAAGGTGGCTGTGTCTCGGTTTACATAGGTTTCCCTGTAAATATTATGAATTTATCTTAACTCTTACTAAGATGTTAGCGTCTTTATATACATGTATGTTTGTGTACTAAACAAAGACAAAAAACTAGGGCAATACTTGCAGTGGTCACACAATTACATACTGTTGAATCACATCAAATATACTCATAATAATATGCCACGATCAAGTAGTGACTGTCAGTTAACTATTAAAAGACTGTCCCTGGGAAAACCAGGCAGGGGCCTGTTATATCTTGGCACAACAAACATCATGATTTTTGTTTAAATTTGGTGAGCAAAATTTGTTATACAAATTCAACACACACTGCCCTAGAGTTATTAAAAGACTGTCCATGGGAAAACCAGGCAGGGGCCCATTATATCTTGGCACAACAAACATCGTGATTTTTGTTTAAATTTGGTGAGCAAAATTTGTTATACAAATTCAACACACACTGCCCTAGAGTTATTAAAAGACTGTCCATGGGAAAACCAGGCAGGGGCCCGTTATATCATGGCACAACGAACATCGTGATTTTTGTTTAAATTTGGTAGACAAAATTTGTTATACAAATTCAACATATTGTTAACTTTGTTTTGCAAATAAAGTAGTAAGGAAACTCCGAAAATATTCATGGTGTAATCTCAATATTTCGACTTTAATTAAGTCATCTTCAGGAGAATTATGAGTACATCAAAAGACAGTGTGCATTTATATAGAAAAACAGAATACAATGATGGTTGACACTAAGAAGGCATGGGAGATTAAAATTCAGTTACAATAGAGAAGGGCTCTAAAGGGCAGTAATAATACCTAGCCAGGCTGATAAATTAAGTAAACATCTGTCACTGAAAACATTGCTAGGTCATATGCATACATTCACAATAATAATTGGTAAAGTTTGAGAAAAATAAAATACATGTTTTTAGGTACATGTTTGTTTTGCGAATGTATAGCCTTCAGCCACTATGTACTGGTAGTCTTTCAATACATATTATATATTTATGGACACTAAAACACACGGGCACAGGGAAAATCTTCTTGTCTAAAATAACCATGGAGACAAGTTTCTAATTGTGTTAAAAAGAGGTACATCATTTAGACCTTTATACCCAATCATAAATTGTTGTAATAAAGTAAACCTATGATATTTCATTAGGTTGACGACTGACAGGAGCTTGGTCTTAGTCAGTAGAATTTTCTGGAACACTTTGTATTACATTGACAATGCTTACGTATCTTAAGCTATGGTAAGAATATCGTCAGACTATATATTATAGGGTCATGGGAAAAGACAGTGAAAATTTGCCCCCCACCCACCCCCACCCCTTACCCAGAAAAACCTAGGTAGAAGGCAGACAGGGGAGTTTAGCCCTGACCAGTATGTCTTTCAAACTCTTGTTCTTTTTATAAGCAATAACTGGCCTTTCGGTCAGAGGTCGAGCAAGTTTACTTTGAAGTAGTTTGTATTCTTCTACTATAATCTTGGCCATAGCGATGCTAGCTTTGTTATACTGAAAGACAAATGGTATTATAGTTTTTTCACGACATCTTCCTGGGTCCAAGTTCAAACCCAAAGGATAAATAGTTTGTAATGTTTGAATCCAAAAACTTTCCCTTTCCAAACATTTGTGCTTGGTATCTGCAGCGGAAGTGAGAAAAGGGATTTTCTCAATAGGCATGATTTCAAAATGGTCCTTGACCGAATGACCTAGAGTATTGAAATGTTGTGCCACAGGTACATCATGTTTAAGTCTAATACTAGATAAATGGTTGGCTGCTCTTTGTCGTAGAGAATTCTGAGTTTCTCCAACATACTGTTTGCGACATTTTTTACATGTGATAACATACACGATATTAGAGGAGTCGCAATTAAGATTCTCTGCCATTTGATATTTGTCGCGAGATTGTTCTCCGAAAAAGGTTCCGCGATCGGGTACGTATATATCGAGTTTGCATCGCATCTTGAGGTATTTCATTGATGTACCTGAGAGAAATGTTGGACGGTAATGGTACACCCGTGAAGGGGAGGTAAGCGTTTCGGGGGCTGAAGGGGGAAACATGATTTGTCTTACTGTGTTAGATTTGATCCTTCGAAGTAATCTAAAAGAATACCTCCTAGGGAGGAGAGCTTTAAAAAGAACAGAACAAGCCTGGTTAAGGAAATCTGAAGAACTACAGATTCTATAGAATCTATAAATCTGAGACTTAATGACTCCCTTGAAAGTGTGAGGAGGATGGTATGACCCAGCATGTAGCAGCTGATGAGTGTCAGTAGGTTTGAAGAATACTTTGTAATCTAGATGCCCAGTAGTATGATATGTATGACCCTTGTAAATAGTTACATCCAAAAAATCCACAGAATTTTGATCAATAGTAGGCTGTAACTTAATGCTTGAGTCGTGAGGATTAAGAGCATCAATGAAAATATGAAGGTCCTCCAACGTATGCTGCCAAATGATAAAAATGTCATCCAGATACTGCTGCCAAATGATAAAAATGTCATCCAGATATACATGTAGGAAAAAGTTTGTTCTCTCTTAAAATCCTACCCCTACGTAAATGTTGCTACAGCTAATTTTATGATCAATATTATTAAAAAAAGATGAATAACTGGTATGCATCTTTCAGAATTTACAGAAGAAAAAAAATGTGGGATATATTTTATTTTCAATACACAACACATTAAAATTGAATCAAAAGTGCAGTTAAAAGATTTAGCTCCCTTTGCCAGTTTTTCATCAAAATAGATTTTACAGGTAAACTTTTTTTTAGTTTTAAAAAGTGTTAAAAACATAGGGAGTGAAATAGCATATCTATTCTAAATAAAAAAGCTTTCAACAATCTAATTTATTTATTAGTAGGGTTCTTAAATATGGCTGCCCCACCCCCTTGGTTTGATCAATTTCCTTAATTTACCAACAGTAAAAAAGTCTCAAATAAAACAAAACTAGATTAATCAAAATACAAAAAAGGGAACTCAAATTTCAACAGAATGTATGTTTTAGTATCGAAAATATGTTCTTCAAAAATATTCAGTTAATCAATTGAAGACCACTGTTAAGTTATCTAGTTATTTGGTTGGAACTCTTTTTAGGATAAATAAAACTATGCAAGTTATTACACGTTATGAAATGATTGAATATTTGTAAATATATTCCTTTATTTTGATACATTTGGGTAATTAGTCCAGCTTCTGTAATCATTGATATTTTTTATCCGTTCTCTGAATTAAATCCAAACAAAATCCCACCATTTTTCTTGGAATTTAGTAAGCTAAACATGTTGCCAGTTGATTTTACCTTATCTTGTAAAAAAGAGTAGTTTTCTTGTGGAGATGGGAAGTAACAGCCTTTAAATAAAGTGTTAAAAACAATAAAATTCTGAAAATGTTAAAAACGACAAAGGGGTACATATCAATCCAATATGAATAACCATTTTAGCTCAATCACAATATATTTTAGTTGAAATGCACTTCAATCTACAATTCCTATAACCTATACAATTGGTTTTGATTTCTTTCCTATTTTTCTTTTTATAAGAAAGTATAAAGTCAAAAACTGCAAGTTTCATATTTGAGATGCAAGTAACATAACCATATTAAGACAAATTGACAATTTTTTTTTAAAAGGTATTAACCATGCAATGTTTCACAAAATTCTGAGAGATGACATGAGCCACAATTTTTAGCCGGATTTTACATGTACATGAACAGTTTTAAAAAATGCTTACCTTTAACTGCATTTTCATAGGATGGGGGAGGAGATGTCACCTCAAAGTTACTCTGTAATTAGATTCATGTAACATTGTTATACCGGGTACATGTCACAGTATCTTTAAAAGTTAACTGTACACCTGAAGCCAGATGATGTCATTTGGAAAAGAGTGAATTGCATTATGGGTATAAATGGGGCTTTGTTTTGAAGTAACTACCTTCTGATTGATTGTTTGGTGTTTTACGCCGCGCTCAAGATTATTTCACTTATATGGCGGCGTTGCCAGTTTTATTGTGGGAGGAAACCGGGCTCTATGCCCGGAGGAAACCCACGACCTTCCGTTGGTAACTGGCAACCATCCAACATAGGTCATTCGAGTGAAAACCCAGTCAGAAAATTTTCCAGTTTTTTGGACTGAGTGGGAATCGAACCCGCAACCCATTGGTGGAAGGCGGTTTGGATTGAGCGTCCAACGCTCTACCTACTGAGCCAGGGAGGCCCCCAAACTACCTTTTGAGAAGCCTTGTAGAGAAACAAATGACTCCACAAATGACTCTGTGTGCAGAATACTTTCTGTTCGCCATGCTATACAGAACCTTCCTAATACATAGATAACACATTGCATCAGAAGGTGATCTCATTATAATCAAATCAGTTTGAACTGGTTAATATTTATAAGGGATGAGTAAAATTAACTGGAATTGACTTACATTTTTTCTATGTAGTGAATAAAACTCTAAACTGAAAATTTTTTGAAATAAATATGGATAGGGTTGCCCATTGAAACTTATCAGTTCCTCACAATAAGTTTATTGTAGGAGTGTATATATATATATAGATAAATAAAAGATAAGTATCTGCCCAGGATTAAATATGAAAAACGAAAAGAAATGACACTGACAACGGAAATTCGTTACCGGTTTCACCACGTCATTGGTGGCTCATCAGACGTTTGATGAGCCACCAATGACGTGGTGAAACCGGTAACGAATTTCCGTTGTCAGTGTCATTTCTTTTCGTTTTTCATATATATATATATATATATATATATATATATATATATAGGAGTTTATAACCTTGTTGTTTGTAGGTTATGAGATTGAGTTTATACCCTTGTTGTTTGTTGGTTGTAGGTTATGAGATGGAGTTTATAACCTAACCTTGTTATTTGTTGGTTGTAGGTTGTGAGATGGAGTTATAACCTTGTTTGTTGATTGTAGGTTATGAGATGGAGTTTAAAACTGTGTTGTTTGTTGGTAATGTAGGTTATTAGATGGAGTTTATGACCTTGCTGTTTTTTGGTTGTAGGGTGTGAGACGGAGTTTATAACCTTGTTGTTTGTTGGTTGTAGGGTGTGAGATGGAGTTTATAACCTTGTTGTTTGTTGGTTGTAGGTTATGAGAATCAGACGGAGTTTATAACCTTGTTGTTTGTTGGTTGTAGGGTGTGAGATGGAGTTTATAACCTTGTTGTTTGTTGGTTGTAGGTTATGAGAATCAGACGGAGTTTATAACCTTGTTGTTTGTTGGTTGTAGGGTGTGAGATGGAGTTTATAACCTTGTTGTTTGTTGGTTGTAGGTTATGAGAATCAGACGGAGTTTATAACCTTGTTGTTTGTTGGTTGTAGGGTGTGAGATGGAGTTTATAACCTTGTTGTTTGTTGGTTGTAGGTTATGAGAATCAGACGGAGTTTATAACCTTGTTGTTTGTTGGTTGTAGGGTGTGAGATGGAGTTTATAACCTTGTTGTTTGTTGGTTGTAGGTTATGAGAATCAGATGGAGTTTATAACCTTATAATTTAATTTCCAGTGTGTTTACAACGAATACTTCAATTTGATTGGCTAATCTGCTTTCGTTCATAACCCGATGAACGAACCAGCTCCGGACTATTTTTACAACAATATGTAGGCTACGTGAATCACCGACGAAATAACAATAGGCCTACTGCTATTTATTGAAACGGAGAAAGCAATAAATTTGAAATAATGTTGATTTAATAGCTGCTTATATTCATTTTTCATTTCGATCAGATTTTAAAGAAATAAAGAACAACTTGTTATGTACGCTTACGAAAACGTTTATAGGCCTACTCATGTCAGCACAGTGCACTGATAGACTCCACGCTATGACGCGAGATGACGTCATCACGTTGTACAGTCGCTTTGCCTGTGATTGTGACGCAGCGAGATCTCAGTTATTTTTAGATCTCGATGTTGTGACGTCACTTGGCAGAGAGCTTTGACATCAAGTGTAGCTTTACGCGCGTTGGTTTGTTTTGATTCTTGAAAATAAAATATATCACTCCCTGTGAATATTTTTATTGTTTTACGTAGTATATGTGATAGTAATTAAATTATTAGTAGTTTTTCATAAACCGCTTCGCGGATTTATTTAGTTTGCACAGGGGCCAGTTCGTTCATAACTCGATGAACCGAAGAAACATTGAAGTCAATCCTTATGTAATCTTTTATAACCTTCAAGCTCAGTCTACCGATGTTTTTGCCATAGTTAAGATGTGTAACCATTGTCAATGTGTTGCAAAAGGATTCTAGAAAATTCTACTGACCAAGGCTAAGCTCCTGTCAGTCGTCAAGCTAATGAAATATCATAGGTTTGGTTTGTTACAACAATTTATGGGGTATAAAGGCCTGATATACCTCTTTTTAATAAGAAAATTAAGACTCCATGGTTATTTTAGACAAGAAGATTTTCCCTGTGTGGCTGTGCCTATGTGTTTTAGTGTTCAACAATATATAGGGTTGGCCCTTTTAACACAATAAGAAACTTGTCTCCATGGTTATTTTAGACAAGAAGATTTTCCCTGTGCCCATGTGGTTTAGTGATCATAAATATAGAATGCTATTAAACATGTGGGTTTATTTAATTAATGTATTTTATAGCCTGAAAAATAGTAAGTCTGCCATTATATTTAAAATCACACTAAACTCAGTGACAAGTGTCCAGTGGCCATATATCATATTATTTATTATATAACTGGAGTGAGTGTTGCCATTTCATTGGTCAATAGACGGTCAATCTGTAAAAAAGCCCTAAAAATACCATTTATGTGAATAAGAATGGTCCAAGAATTGAACCTTAGGGGAAGGAGATATCGGTATTTAGGGATATAAAATTAGATATGGTCTGATTATATACATGTAGGATACAAATGTTAACATTCAAGAAGGTATGATTTTAGCCCATCTAAAGATTTGTTTCTAACACGATACTGGTGATGTAATTTGGCAATGATGATTTGTATCGAAAACTTTGGCAAGATCAAGAAATGCAGCTAAGGTGCGATTATTATTGGTTTTGCTGTGGTGAGAAAATCATTTAAGGGTTAATAATTAAAGTTTGCTGAGTAGAGTCATTTGAATACATTCCAAATTGATGTTCATAAATTATATTATTTGATACAATCATTTTTGAAAGTTGTTTTAATGGTGAGCCTGATATATATGTACATGTGCTATTCTAGCTATCTTGAGTTTGTTTGGGAAAACACCTTTTTCAAATGATAAATGTATTAGATAAGATAAAGGTTGGGCTAATTCATCTTTATTCGGCTTGTCACTGCCGAAATGTCATCACATCCTGCTGCACATTTTTTGAGATATTTAATTACTCCTTTTACAAATAATTAGCATAACATTTACCAAACAAAAAATCTATTCCATTAGGGTTATTCAAAAAGTTGCTGAAATCAGTTACTCCCAGTTTATAGAGACTGTGGAATTTCTGAGACTAGTTGGTTAGGAAGGTCATTGAAATATTCCTAGAATTTATTGGTAATTAATGAATGATGAGTAATGAATGTGTTGCCTACTTTAAAATCACTTGGTAGAGGTTGCTTTTTATTCTTGTTTATATTTTTATTTATCACTTTCCCTTTTCCTCCTCTGATGTCATTGATAACCGTATTAAACTTTTCATCATAGTAGGATTTTTGCGGCTGTTTAAGAAATAATGGATTGATTTCTGCGTATACATGTACGCTTTCCATCATAGTAGGATTTTGGATTGATTTGCTGCGTATACGCTTTTCATCATAGTAGGATTTTGGATTGATTTGCTGCGTATACGCTTTTCATCATAGTACGATTTTTTGGGGCTGTTAAAGAAATAATGGATTGATTTTCTGCGTATACGCTGTGATAACTGCAAGAAAAAAGGAAGTGTTCATTGTTTTTGGACAAGGGCCGCCTAGTTCCATAAGTGTGGACACTTCCCTTTTTCTTGCAGATATCACAGCATATATGCAGAGAATCAATCCATTATTTCTATTCTAACACATTAAATTTAATGTAAAGAAAAATTGAATTTTAGTAGTTTGCTTCAAACTAATAATTGGCAACCCCAAAAGAGGCTAAATAGTTTGTCCCCGATTGCCCCATGGTCACAGACGAATCTATATCTAAAAAATGATAGCTCTGGGAGCTAGCTTCAAACAACTGTTTTATGTGTTAACATATTTTAGTCTACAAACAGACCTGATAGCTTTTTAAAGATATATTTATACTTTTAGCTTATGTAACTTACCTTTCAAGTCTTGTTATTGCTTATTAGCATCATCCTACCTTTATGAGTCAGTTTTAAAGGTGAAATGCCTGACATACACAACAGTCTGACATCCCCACTCGCGTTTAAATGATGATGTCATCCAGTGACGTTGTGTTCCATCACGTCACCAAAATTTTAAAATGATGACGTCCTTCAGTGTCAGGGGGTTTGACGTCACAATAAAAATGTTCTCTGCGTATATGCTAGTTTATACGCCAGCTTTGTCCTATCTCACAGCATGTAGGGAAAATACGCATGTGTTAAAATCAAAAATTACAGATCTTATTTCTGTAAGATTTATAAATCCTTATAAATCTGGTTTACATTTTGGCCACTGGCCACTGGGTGGGATACTTTTTGAAACTATGGTAGCCAACTAACTACATAGAAAAAATATGTTAGGCTACATATTAGTGTAAAGCCCAATACCTAATGATGTACAGGGTATACATAATATTACCGTTAGTGGATTGTAACCTATACAGGCTACAGATGAACCGGTACAGAATTTCTGTTTATAATTCAATAATATTATATGTCTACATGCAACTCATTATTTATGTTGGGATATTTATCGGGTGACACCAACAAACGTCAGAAATTATTAAAATAACGGATTGAGACCTTTACATGTACTTGGGTGAACATTGTTTTATAATCTGCTATTCATTATGTCGCCGTGGCCCACCAAATAACTAACTACATGTAGTCAGTTTACTATTTTTAAGTATTAACAATTAACATGTAGGCCTACAACAAGGCTACAAGGGCTACGTGTACTGTAACGTACACGTAAGACCCTGGACACTGACACTGGGCAATTTCTTCAGTTTATCAATATCTAGGCCCCAGTTAGTTGAAGTTCTTCAAACTCTGTTGCCAAAAGATTGATGATGGGTGGCAAACAGAGTTGACGGACCGGCCATATTGGAAAACATGTAACTCTATTGTTCACAGATTTTCTTTCAATTTCTCCTAATTTAAGCAAATTTATAGTTGAAGTTTTTCAAACTCTGTTGCCAGGATATTGATGATGGGCGGCTGCTTGACGTTTGATGGCGTATTAAAAGATCAAAATGAACGAGTACATTAAGTTTGGGCCGGTTGTGTTGCTTAAATTAGGAGATAATCTGAGCACAAAGTGTTGATTCTCAGCTTTCTATGTTTTCCAATATGAACTTCAACTAGGCCGCAATATCATGTTGAGTGGGTTGAAATTACTTGGATGCGCCTGCAATCTGACAATATGGCCCTGGCGTAATCTGTTAACGTAATATTGCTTCATTGGCCTGTTGGTATGTTATAACTTATATTATAGCTCCGGCATGTAGCGTTAATGTGAGGCCCGAAGGGCATGCATGTTACCCATATAGCGTTAAAACTTAATGTGAGGATTGTTAGGCTCTAACTTAGATAGCCATAGACTGATCCAGAGACATTTTGATACCTGTATGCAGGTATGGGTGCCCAAACTCACAAGCAAAAAATCCGCCCAAATTCTTAAAACCAACAGATTTTAATGTCAAAATAGCATTTAATGTTGAATTTTGGGCCAGAGATGTTGTTTTCGTCTTATTGTTGGAACATTTTGAACCGAAATGGTATGCCCAAATTTTCCCTGGATCAGTCCCTGTCAGCTGTTACTGTTAGACTAAGTTAGAGGATTGTTTACCGGTTTACTACAATTCATGTGTTGTAATATCTGATGATGAGATAAATATACACCATCAGTGCGTGACATTAGCAATGGTCCCATAGCCAAATCTATGGTAAATCCATTTGGTCTATGATAAAATTAGAAGTAATAGCATGTGGGTTTATGGGGAGATTTAAAATATTGTCAAGATGTCTTAGTCTATGGTGAAAATTATGCCAATGTCAAACACTGCACCATCATGTACAATATAGTACGAGTTGTCCTATATATGTGTTTTGGCTTTAGTAAAACCACTCCATAGACGCCATAGTAGAATTTACTACAAGTAGGCAGGTCAGTGACATCATCAAATGTTGGTACAAGGTATTTTGATCATAAAAGTTAAAAAGCAAACGTAAGCCTCAAAAGTTAAAAATAAAACAAAAAGTCTAGTCTGTATATTTTTTCAGGGCCCTTTCACTGGACCCTGTTTGCTCATTTTTGCTTGAACAGAAAAATAAATAACTACCATTCAAAAAAATGCTTGGCAAAGGCCCATATTTAGAGACACAAGTTGTGTCCCCTGATTTATTAAATATCACTTTTCTAAGTAAATATGATTATACATGTGGAACTGAATACTAATTACATATTTTAACTATGTGAAGAATATTTTGGTATAGGTTTTACAGGTTGGGGAAATACGTGAATCGACGGATATCCGTGAATCCACGGACTATCCGTGAATCGACGGACAGTTTTGTCACAGAACGACGGATAGGCACCTGTCAAAAACGATAAAAGTTATCCGACTTCCAATTCTTACGAAAACGCAAAGTTTTGCAGTTCAACAACAACAGAGCAGCTTTCAAGCTTTCCATTCACACTCTTATTTCGTCCTAAGCTTCAATATTTTTCTGCGCTGAAGCCGTCAAAGTCACTGACACAAACTGTCAAAAAGCAGTTCGCCATTTTGGAAAAATAATTTCGAAAAGAAAATAAACATTTACATACATTTGAAACCCCGCAAATTAAAGCGTGCTTCTTCGTCTTTCCATACCGGTCACGTGGTTTAAATACGTCCACCGGCAAGATCACACAAGAGCATCTAAAGTAGGGCCCTCCAAGAATACAGCGCCACTAGCCATTGTATGGTGAACCAAAGGGGACTAATCTAGCAGGCCTGTCATGTACAAGAGGCATATAGTATCCAAGGCAAATTAGTCCCCTTTGGTTCACCATACAATGGCTAGTGGCGCTGTATTCTTGGAGGGCCCTACTTTAGATGCTCTTGTGTGATCTTGCCGGTGGACGTATTTAAACCAAGTGACCAGTATGGAAAGACGAAAAAGCACGCTTTAATTTGCGGGGTTTCAAATGTATGTAAATCAAATGTTTATTTTCTTTTCGAAATTAGTTATCCAAAATGGCGAACTGCTTTTTGACAGTTTGTGTCAGCGACTTTGACGGCTTCAGCGCAGAAAAATATTGAAGCTTAGGACGAAATAAGAGTGTGAATGGAAAGCTTGAAAGCTGCTCTGTTGTTGTTGAACTGCAAAACTTTGCGTTTTCGTAAGAATTGGAAGTCGGATAACTTTTATCGTTTTTGACAGGTGCCTATCCGTCGTTCTGTGACAAAACTGTCCGTCGATTCACGGATAGTCCGTGGATTCACGGATATCCGTCGATTCAAGTATTTCCCCAACCTGTTTTAAACAAACTACGCACGATGAAAATTGACCCGACGTGCCTACTACTACGTACTACAAGTTCAAGTAGGCTACAATTATAAATATTGCGGACTATCTTACTTTACTGTACAAATTAGGCCTATCACTATTATTAACGCTACCTGGTTGCCTTGTTCAACGCTTGCCAAATCCATAATGTAAAGTCGAGTATGGATATCACCATAACATTTTCAACTGGAAACAAGGCACAGTGATGAAGTTTTGATAATGTTGTTGTTGTCTGAACCGATAGGCCTACTTGTTGTCCTTTACAGGCTTATCTCCCTTGGATTCAACTTTGGCGTTGGGTAGTTTACATTGATTTTTTAAATGCAGGGTGGTAAAGTCTGCAAGCATTGACGCGGAAAGTACAGGCTATGAAAATATTATTGGAACTGCTCGGTATGGAAGAGGACAAGAATAATCTAGGTCCATGGCCGCACCGAGGTAGACCTACGCATCAGGCCTACCACCTTGCATTTCCAACTCGTATACGGTATAGGGACGTTGGTAGGCTATAAGCCTATATGTGATATATAACCACAAGTTCGGTAAAATTGAACTACATCGATCTTCGAAAGCCCAGAACATTCATTCAAATTTTAAGGCACACTCGTCGCTAAAATCCAGAATGTTGTTTACATTAAGACGATGGACGGTTTCCTGTAGCCTATATTTTCACCTGGCAGAAGAAGTTACCCCAGGGCAGTCCCCATCTCTCTAAGGAAGCTATCTTCACTTTTATTCCGTATTTAAAGATACCTTGAATTTATTTGAAGATATCTTAAATTAATTCAAGATATTTGAAGATATCTTAAAATATGGAATAACTCGCCGCGAAAATCATAAATAGCCTACTGTTTAGCCTACATGAAAAACAGTGGGCGGTTTTCTGTATTTCTCCCAGACAGAAGAAGTTAGGAACTTTATTCTTTTTACCAGAAGTTGAAAGTCTTGGCATCATTTAGTATTTTTAATTTGAAATTAAAAAACAGATTTTTCAGGTAGGCCTACCCGCAATGTAAACAAACTCCGAATGGGGCTCTAGGACTTGAATGTTTCTGCCCATTCTATCACAAATGTGTTCTAAAGGATTCAAATCCGCGTAGTTGGGCCTACGCCTTCAACAGATCCAACGTCTCGCTGGAGGGATAAAACGCAGGTTGTAAGCTAATGGAGGCTATATACGGGCTATTGACCTTCTGTTCTAGGGTGTTCTACACACTCAAAGTGACATTTTTACTTCAATAGGCCTATGTTCGCCCTGTGAAGCCAGAGGGACTCTGAAGTTTCATACTTAAAAGCACCGTTTTATTTTGTTGAAATACACTTTTGATTTGGCTAACGATATCCTGAATAAATTGTATAGCTTATTGCCATTAATGATGATTTCTTATCGTCAGAATGTTGCCCTTTATGATCATGATTGTGCACAATCGTTTCTGCAACATCAGTTTGCCAACAATCTCCCTACACCAATGATTTTATCGGTCGGTGCAGACTTTCCAGGGGGGTACTTAATAACTGTTTTCTTTGTGTATCTATATCAATAATGAAAAAATAATTAGAGAAACTATTTTGTTTTTTTCAAAATAGATAAAGCTGTGGAAAAAATGAAATAGGGCCTATAACTAGACTTCGCATTTTGCAAGGAAATATCTAAAACTATTATAGGATTTCTGTCCTAGTTGTCAGGCTTACTGTAAAAGTTGATAAATTTAGATATCTACCTCGATCTTTCCATTCTGATATTTTATGGCTGTTCAGCGAACAGCTGAATACCAGGTTATCAAATAATACGGCAAGACATTTACTGCAGTGAATCGCGGTAGAGTGATTGCTTCATTGTATGGTGTTTACGCCGCGCTCAAGATTATTTCACTTGTATGGCGGCGTTGTCAGTTTTATTGTGGGAGGATACAGGGCTCTATGCCCGAAGGGAGCCCACGACCTTCCGCTGGTAACTGTCAATCATCCCACATAGGAATCGTTACAGAGTAGGCCTACTATAACTCTCTCTATATACTGCACATAACAGGCAGATCTTTAGTCTTTACTCGTATTCAAGAGATGTTTCTTTGTTCAGCTGTCTTGAAATAAGCAAGAACAATTCATCAATCTAACGTCAGTTACACACATTCTTAGAAATGTGCAGCGAAAATGTTTATTACACAGCCACGCTACAGCATAACGTAATCAGTTGTGCGCCACGTGTTTGTTTACATGTCAAAAAAGTTCTCGCGGGCAGTGTGGTGTGGCTAAAATCAATCCGCGTGCATGGCCTTCCCCAAATGGCTTCTGTATGGCTGAGAGGTTAGGCCTAAGTCTCGCCTGCGAAAATTGACTGCTCTTTAGATTGGGACGATAAAGTGTAAGTTGAATTTCCGCCAAAAATATACTACATTCAAAGAGTTATTTAGGGAATTCCCAGTTGCTTTGTTTTCCATCTGGCAGTCAGTAAACAAATAGCCGAAAACACCACACGCGCACCAACGACTGGTCTTATAATGCGCATCTAACTAAAGTAGGCAAAGGATTCCCCGAATTAAAACTGGCTATTCAGCAGTCGGTGGTAATTGTAGAAAACAATGGTCTAACCAGCTGGGAGCGGTGACCATTGTAGTGGAGACGCCATTTTGTCGTAGTATCCATTCCCCTTTTGTCGAACTATAGGCTTGGGATGTTGCATTCCATCGATATCGAAAGAGGGTTGGAACATTTCCCCGCGAACAAGGCGGCCATATTGACTGTGGAATCATGGTTAATTTGCCAAATTTAAAAAATGATTTCTTCCCGTAGCGTTCAGCCCTACGGGCTTCACAATAACGCTACATACCGGAGCTACAGTCAGTGGTAGCTAGGAAAGTTACTAATGGTCATCTGGAAAGCTCATCTTGTTAATAATCAACAGCAGAATAGCACACATTTTAAAGATGTTAATTCCAGGCTTGTCCCAATAAGATATCTTAAAATTGATTTTAAAAGCATTTTAAGATATCTTGAAATAACAGCTATATTAATGTATCTTCACACGATTTTAAGATATTTTGAATTCATTTTAAGATATCTTGATTGCATTTTGATATCATGAAAGGGCCGCAATTTTGAATGTGTTTCAAGATGGCGGATAACAGGAGATCCTTCATGTAGTTTCAATCAAAGTTAATCCATTAGCACCCTAATTCTGGAGATTGTACGTAACTTAAAACTCAGACAGTAATGGAGAAATCCTTTTGCTACATCCATAAATAAACCATTAATACAGCAGTAATGGGACATGTATGTACAAGAATTCGTCTCAATAAAATAAATTGGGTGGGAGTTCAGACGTGTGGACAAGGAAATTGTCCAAGCAGAAACTTAAATTGTTTAAAAATGCTTTATTTTGCGTCATTTTCCCAAACACAGATTCAGCGCGTTTTATTTTTTCAGCATTATTCCGAGCTCCGTCACCACCAATAATGCGTTAAACTTGGTGTTAGAAAACTAGATTATGCTCAAGAATAAAATAACTGTGACGTCCTCGTCCATGATTATGGAATTTCATCCAAGCTGTAATATATAGTTCAATGAGATGGATGCTCTGCTTTTTCGAAGCCCTAGGTCTACCAGTAACCATGACAACGTGAAGTGAGCGGCTCGTATATCAAAAATGATTTTAAGATATCTCAGATTGATTTTAAGATATCTAAAATTTATTTTAAGATATCTGACATCGATTTTAATTTTTAAGATATCTTAGAATTAATTCAAGATATAATAAAATTAATTCAAGACATCCTAAAATCAAACCATTTTGAAGATATATTAAATAGGAATAAAGGCGAAAATGGCTTGCCAAAGACCTACGCCTGCTTTTCCGTCTGTCCATTCTTTCGTCCCCGTTCCTTGTGGAAGCGCCTCGGAACCATTATACCAGGTCCATATAGGCATATACATGTACTAGAGACCTCGGACAAACTCGATTTTCGGTCGTCTAAAACCTATATTTGTAGGTCACACAGGTCAAAACGGAGAGTCAATTTTACGAAATAGTCCCATTTTAACGAAATCAGGCAAGATGGCGACGCTCCATGTTGACCCGATTCGCCTTGAACTTAAGCCCCACGGGGCGTTCCAATAGTTGGTAATGTTTGTTATGGTGGATGTAACTAACAATATTTCTAGCCGATTGTAAGAGAATAATAGAAAAGCGGGTAAAAGTCACACAGTCAATTACCCTTCAAGGTGAACTCACCAACATAAGTACAGTGAATTTTTCCGATAAAAATAGCGACATTTGGCCTTAGAGGTTATATCCGGACTTTACGACAAGGGTTACTTTTAAATAACTTCAATATCGTCCAGGAGTCTAAGTCTAAGAATGGGGAAGTGTGAAACGTCCCATTACACCATATACAGGGCATTGACGCTTTTTGACCCAGAGGTCACCCTAAACAGCGCCCTCTCTCGGTCAGTCAGAAGCCGTAGCTTCTCTTCTTTTCCTCGTGTGAACTATTATGAGACAAAAAGATGGCAAACGTTTTAGATACGACAACAGTGCTTGGTGGAACAAAAGTTGAAGTTTCCGAAGAATTTCAAATAATGGAAAATAAGACAAGGATCCTTGTTTTGGAACGATTTGAGTCGAAATGGAGATACCGAAATCCCGTCGGGGTAAAGCTTGTATAAGAACCAATCCATTCTCCGATCAGCGGTTCCTGGGATTGCCGATAGATATGATAGCCCAGTAAGTGGAGAGTGAATTTATTTCCTGATTTGAAATTGCGCAACCATTGACAATTTCAAAATCTACGCGTATATATAAAGAGATTTTGAAAACAGGTATATCCAAAGGCAGTTGAATAACAACAATAATGTTCAATTTTCTCTGGTATAACTTTGTAACGTTACAACATCGCAGGAAATCGAAACAGATTCAAAACTTACTCAACCAGTCTGAACGCGTTTCATAAACTTCATATCAAATGACCACTGATGTGAGGTCCTCTATGAACAACTCCGTCCAGGACAATCAAGTGATACCATGGACTGTGGAATGTGACCGTGGATATACGGGTAGAAATTTGGTGTCGGACAGATATTTGATATCTACCTTTTTACTCAAGTAAAATAATTAAACAATTTTGAACTTTTAAAGTGGCATGAGCTGCCAAAATTCACACTTTTTCATAGTTTCTGATTGTCACGACAGTAAGAGGCTTTGAAGGGCATCGAAAAACCAAATGATTGGCGTTGGACTGAGGAAAATCCATACAGTATCTGGCCTAAACGAACCGGATTAGTGTTCGAAAAGTAAACAAAATTTAAATAACCGGGACGACCATTCATTCATTCTAAGTCAAAGTTAGTTGAAAACAATACTTTATCGTACATTATCGAGACTAGAAGCACTAAAAAGCTTCTGAATTATACGTCTTGAGAAAAATAGCCGATAATTTCATCATTCTGTTTTTACATCAAAATATCAACATTTTGGCAGCTTATGCCCCTTTAAACTGTCATGCTTGATCAATTATAGGTCACAGATCATGCACGCAACGATACACATCTTAGAACACAGAAAATAGAATTGTATAATATGAGAAGTAGTTCAAATTGATCCGTTTTAATTTAGCTTCAGTGCACTTGTCCTGGCTAAAAAAGAATAGTAAACATTTTAGAACGTCTAGACGTTTGGTTAACGACACGTTTTTAATGACCATTCATCCCTGGTAGACTTCCGGGCGTCAAAATCAACATAAACAGAAAAAAATAATTTTACTCCTAATATGAGCTTATACAGAAATTACAAATTATTGTTTTCGCTGACGATCGTACATTTTTTCTTTTTATTATGTATTACTTCTGTTCAAATCATCTGTGTATAACCGTGATTTTAGACCAGTCTTTCCGTTCTTTCACTGGAGCACATGCAGTATTCAACTAAATGATTGACGTCGAAATAAAGGAAATATTCGTAGCCAGTGACCTGTATATAGAAATATTAGTACATTTTATGGTAAACTGCTTTTAAAAACTACCTTAAAGTACATCCACAAGATTGGCATTAGCAGAAAGCTGCTATTTCATACTCCTTGGTTAAATCTACTAACAATTAGTTCACTCTGCATGTTTTGACGAATTTTTGTCTTATTTATGGCAGATCGTGAAATGAATTTTAAAAAAAGTTCGGTTAGCTCTTTGGTATGATGGCCGAGAAGGGACATCCCGTTATAGATACTCAACCAGGCTAAATCGAAATCTAAGACGCGATGAAAAATATAGCAAGATTTATTTTCGTGTTATACTTTATGAAATTGGCTCATTTCCTATGTAAAACACGATGGAAACACGATGAAAAATAATTTTTCATCGCGTTTTACTTACTAAACCGCCTACATTTTGATCTCAGAAACACTATGAAAATGCGATGGCAAAGCGATGGTAAATACTTACCATCGCTTTACCATCGCATTTCCATAGTATTTCTGAGTCCAATAATGGGATTACTGTTGCATTTTATTTTACAAATTCTTTTTTTAGGATAAGCCACAAACACGATGGAAACGCGATGATAAAGCGATGGTAAATATTAACCATCGCTTTACCATAGCGTTTCTGATATAAAATATAGGCGGTGTAGTAAGTAAAACGCAACGAAAAATAGTTTTCATCGTGTTTTACATAGCAAGTGAGCCAATTTCATAAAGTATAACACGACAATAAATCTTGCTGTATTTTTCATCGCGTCTAAGATTTCGATTTAGGCTGGTGAGTATCTTTAACGCGATGTCCCTTCTCGGCCTGATAAGATTAATATAATAAAAGTGTAACTCGATTCCAAATGGAAATTCCAAAGAAAAACGCGATGGTAAAGCGATGGAAAATCCTTTCTCGCCTCCAAAAAATAAGAGCTCTTGGCTTTGCATACGCCGGCAGCAAATGACGTATTATTAGTTACATGACGCCCTTGCGTGGGTATACGGGTAGATATTTGGTGTCTGACATTAATATTTTTCCGAGGCGAAGCCGAGGGAAAATGTCTGTCAGACACCAAATATCTACCCGTATACCCACGCAAGGACGTCATATAACGAATTTATCACCATCCAGAGCAGCTTGTTTACTTAAAACTGAGTATAATCAGCTGTTCTTTATTCGATTAGTTCACAAAAATGTCATAGGTTGAGTGTATAGGGAGCGGGAGTCATGTGACAATTCCACACATTTCCTGTCAACGGCGTTGTCATTACGCATGTGGGTAGCCTTTTGTCGTTCGAATATGACGCTCATTTCCGACGTTTTGAAACAAAAAACGCCAATCGAACTGAAAACGTCATAAAAAAACGTCACCTGTCACCGGATATCGCTAAATCTCTCGGTAGACTCCCAGGCCCTATTGGGCAAGGTCTAAATGACGTCGCGAAAGAAATAAATTCTATTGTGACGTTGCAAAGTTATATCGGTTTTCACGATCTTTGAGACAAGCATAGCGTTCAATGCAGACGAAACAACATTCTAAACTGACGTCACAATAGGATTTCGTCTTGACTGAAGAATGCTGTGACGCACCAAGACCTTCACTCCGTGGTAATAACAGCGCGTGATATCTTAACTACGGGGTGATACAGAATCAAATATATACACGGAAGGCACTGGGATGCAGACTCACATTCTGGGCGTTTCGACCAATCAAATGCCAAGAAATTTCTCTCAATGGTGATAAGATAAGTTAGACAGCAGTTCGTGGTTAGCAGTTCGTTATTCGAGAGGGAGTAGTCATTTTTCTTACTGATATACCAATTGGCTTATTAATGCAGATAAAAAGGTTTAATTCACTACACATACTTACAAGGGCGTATACTATATACAGTAGTATCTTTACTTAATAGATTACCCGCCAGGGGGGGGGGCGCTTTTTTTGAATAACTGTCTGGTCTGTTATTCGCTTATTATTCAAGATAGAAAGTCCAAATTTGCTACACATACAAACGATGACGTATACTATGCCGTAGTGTCTTTAGTTTATGGATTACCCACCAGGGGGCGCTTTTTGAATAACTGTCTGAATAAATGTCTTGTCTGTTTTCGCTTATTATTCAAGATAGAAAGTCCTAATATGCTACACATACTAGCGATGACGTATACTATACCGTATAAGATTTAGTTTATGGATTACCCACCAGGGGGCGCTTTTTGAATAACTGTCTGGTCTGTTTTTCGCTTATTATTCAAGATAGAAAGTCCTAATATGCTACACATACTAGCGATGACGTATACTATACCGTAGAAGATTTAGTTTATGGATTACCCACCAGGGGCCGCTTTTTAAAATAACTGTCTGAATAACTATCTGGTCTGTTATTCGCTTATTATTCAAGATAGAAAGTCCGAATGCTTAGGCCGATAGTTTTTACCCAGTATTAACTTTTTGAAATTATGAAATAGGTACAAATCAAAGCTATGTTCGACTGTGCTCGATGTGAAGGGCTGGGCGCAAGACAAATACATTTTTTTAAATATAACTTTAATTCAGATAGAAGTGCACAGCTAGTTTTTTTACTTTCTGGTAAATCTGTGAAATTTCATGAACAATTTTTAACCACTCAAAAACGTTGAAAAAAAGTTTACATTGCTATGGTAACCATTTGGTAATCCCCGAGTTAAGGCAAACGAAAAACCCTAAATCTAACATTACTATGGTGACCATTTAGCAACATAGTTAAGACGTTATATTGGTTGCCATTACAAAACCACTTCAAAAATCCTCAGTAAACTTCTGACAGTAACTAGTAATTGTACTTCAAAGTTTGCCATCATATTTTTCTACTTGCATTTTTTTGTCCTTCCAGTTCCTGTGATTAGGAATGCATTAAACTGAAAATCTCATTTGCCCACAAAAAAATGACAGGTTATGGCGTATAAAATTTCTGAGAGCCTTAGAGGCGCCATCTCTTTTTTTGTTCAATTTTCTACCCAATATACCACTTGTGTAATTACAAAGAATAATTAAAAAACAAACGCTTCACGTTTAGTACATGTGGTCATCAGTCTGCTTTTACTTTTGCAAGTCCCAAATCTAACATTGCAATGGTGATCATTTTGCAACGCTGTTAAAATGTTATATCGGTTATCAATTACAAAACCACTTCAAAAATCAACCATCAGATCAAGATATTAACTTTTAAATACTTTGAAATCAACCACAAAACTATAAATCAGCAATATCAACCATTTGCATGCGTACTGATATAAAACCATATCGTGTGGACAACAAATCGCCCTCTCCTGTTTCATCACGAATAACTAAAAAACTAAGCATTAATTACATGTACTTTAATGAATGTTGGTACACATCACAAGCAGCCGATGTTTTCCAAGTATGGAGATTTTCATCTAGTCACATTCATAAACGCAGGAACATCGAGAAAACGTCCTAAAAAAGCCAAACTTTGACGCACTCCCGCTTCTCTAATCTTGTCCTTCAATTAATATCTCGGACTTCCACATAAGCTTATTCTGACAGTGATAATTTATCCTTGAAAAATTTCACAAAACGTAAACTAACGACAGTCTATAGCTTACTTGTTAAAAACGATTAATTATAAGGATTCATTTAAAGTATTCAGGTAATCCTCAGTAAACTTCTGACAGTAACTAGTAATTATATTTCAAAGTCTGGCATAATATTTTTCTACATGCATTGTCTTTCTTCTCGTAATTCCTGTGTTTATGAATGCATTAGGCTGAAAATCTCTTCATTTGGCAAAACCCATCCAGGTTATGGTGTATCATGCCTGTATTTAATATTATTTTTTTACCAAATACCACCCGTGTAATTAAAATAGTAATTAAAAAATAAACGTTGTACGTTTAGTACATGCGATCAGCAGCCCAGGTTTTGCATTTGGTGAGATTATCAGCTAACAAATGTATACAAACACGGACACATCGCGGAAATATAAATCTGATGAAGGAACACAGATCTACAATGTTTTATTACAGCCTCAATGGAGTACGTAGTGAATGCAACTAAAGCTATATATGTAGTATACGTCACCGCTAGTATGTGTAGCAAATTTTGACAAATTTGGACTTTCTATCTTGAATAATAAGCTGCTACTATATAGTACAGGTCACCGCTAGTATGTGTAGCAAATTTGGACTTTCTATCTTGAATAATAAGCTGCTACTATATAGTACAGGTCACCGCTAGTATGTGTAGCAAATTTGGACTTTCTATCTTGAATAAAAAGCTGCTACTATATAGTACACGTCATCGTTAGTACGTGTAGCAAATTTGGACTTTCTATCTTAAATACTAAGCGAATAACAGACCAGACAGTTATTCAAACAAGCGCCCCCTGACGGATAATCCATAAACTAAAGCTACTGCGGTATAGTATACGTCATCGTTAGTATGTGTAGTAAATTTGTACTTTCTTTCTTGAATAATAAGCGAATAACAAACCGAACAGTTATCCAGACAGTTATTCAAAAAGCGCTCCCTGGTGGGTAATCTATGAAGTAAAGATACTACTGTATATAGTATACGCCCTTGTAAGTATGTGTAGTGAATTAAACCTTTTTATCTGCATTAATAAGCCAATCGGTATATCAGGGAGAAAAATAACTGCTCCCTCCCTCTCGAATAACGAACTGCTAACCACGAACTATTGTCTAACTTATCATACGTCAGAAAATAAAAGTTCGATAGCTGGGCGCTCTTTTGTGGGGGAGGAGCGAAAAGATTTTCCATCGCTTTACCATCGCGTTTTACTTTGGAATTTCCATGTCGTCTTACTTTATGATTACAGTCGCGTAATACTTCGGAATTTGCAACTCGAAATACTTTGCAATTTCCATCGAGTTACACTTTTATTATTTTAATCGTATCCGGCCGAGAAGGGACATTGCGTTATACATAATCATCCAGGCTTAATCAAAATCTACGACGCGATGAAAAATACAGCAATATTTATTGTCGGGTTATACTTTATGAAATGGCTCACTTGCTATGTAAAACACGATGAAAAATACTTATTATTGCGTTTTACTTATTAAACCGGCTATATTTTGATCTCAGAAACACGATGGAAATGCGATTGTAAAGCGATGGTAAATATTTATCATCGCGTTTTTATCGTGTTTCTCAGTTGAATAAAGCTTGGTTCTATACGTATTTTGCGATAGAAATTAGGATCGAAAGGATTATCACTGCAACTTACTTTATGAACTGCGTTTGAAAGAAAATCACAAACACGATGGAAACGCGATGGTAAAGCGATGGTAAATATTAACCATCGCTTTTTTATCGTGTTTGTGAGTAAGATTGAAGGAAGATTTGAAAGTAAAATGCGATGTCCCTTCCCGGCCATCATACTTTGGTCAAAGGAAAGAAACCCCACACAGTGATTGGAGCTGACCATGAATATCGGGTCAAGCAGTTTAGTTTCATACCAATTAAAAGTGATAGTTGTAACAATTAAGAGTTATACAGCATCTGAAGGTATAGTGTATGAATCGGATAGGTGACGCCATTCGCGCGTCTATAAAATGCACGCCCGAAATACAAGGGCTGGCAATAGTGTAGCCCGGATTATCGGTCTTACGGCGGCTGGTATTATATGGCTGCGAATGTGTCTTGTCGCCTATGACGAACACGGAGAAAAAAAAAATTCGGCAGAGCCCAGATTTCTCGCTAGCAATAGTGTACTTTTACTATGGTGATCTGTAGAGCTGATTTTTATATGCTTAAATATTCAGTATTTCATTACTTAGCGTATAAAACTAAAATAAAACACTGTAGTGTAAAATGGGTCCTGAACAGTAGAATTAAGTTTATAAACACGTCAACGATGGAATACGGCCAATTTGGATTTAGCGCTAATGTATTTCAAATAGAAATCAGTGCAGGAATAGAAATCAGTGCAGACCTTTCCAGGAGGCAGATTCAAAGCCGGTTTGGACTGAAGTGAGACACGTGACTGAAACTTACACTTTGATTGGCAGGCGGCCTGCCAAAATCAACATGAATGATCTACTGTCATTGTCGTGTATACTGGTAAAATTGAATTAACAAATCTCTCAAAAGTCAGGGAAAAATAGTAAGAATAAACTACACACTTCCATCGAAAGCTACTAGGCTGCTCTATTTATTGGATGTACATGCTTGGCTGGATTTTTTTTAAGGACAGCTATTACCCTTAGAATCGATATCCATGTCAAGGTTGAAGCGATTGGAATTGTTTTCCATAAGAATCAATAATGGTATGCAGACAACAATAGATCCTACGACACACCAGTTTGACCAGCTCAAGCCTGAAAAAGGTGAAAGAAGAATATTCATGGATGGTTTGAAGATAAATTCGATAGAGAAACTCGAAAGTGGTTTATTCTTTTCCATTCAGAGCGATGTTGTCTATCAAATGACCCTTGTTGCCTTTTCGAATCAGTGAGTTACAAACAGGTATGTTAAGATGGTAAAAATAAAAAGAATGTTACTGGAATTGGTCTGTGTCTCTCAACCCCGATTCTATGGTCCATTGTTCTAAGTTCTTAAAGGTGTACTTATGTTATACGAATGTGGAATGTCTTACCAGTATTTATCACTATCACAGCAAGAAGAAAAATACCACCGAAGACATTACGACAAGTGGCCAAAGCAGTTGTAGCTATCCCTTCCGATAGTGGAAAGGTTACTTCACAAGCCAACTCATATGTGATTGGGACCCATGAGACAACGATAGCGAAACCAACAATAACAGTCAGCCATACGTGTACTGGAATGAACAAGAAGTACCGTTTAGACACTTTGTCTAAAATTAGTCGTATGATATCGTTCTTGTGGCCGAGCCTGTTAATGGAGGACCTGGCCTCTATCATGGAAAGAAATCTCGAACTGTATCATCAAACAGTCACTATTTATGTGTGGTTTTGTGACATATTGAAACCTTTATCAGGTGGCATGGCATTTTAAACTATATTTAATATCAATTTGTTACCTTTTTCAGCGGTGAGGAAAACAGTCAAACCTTTCATATTTGCGCGTTTCTACTTATTTGTCTATATAAATCTGAAGGTCTAGATTGCTTGATTGATTGATGTTTTACGCCGCCTTCAAGATTATTTCACTTATATCGCGGCGTTGCCAGGTTTAATGGGGAGGAAACTAGACAACTTTTCCACATACGGCGATCGAGTGAAAAATCCGCAGAGATTGTTTTCAATTTATATTTGTTCTGAGTGGGATTCGAACCCGCGCAGGGACAGTGGTGTTGCAGTGGGTTAGAGTGATCATCTCCTTGTCCCACACATACCCTCCATCGATGGGGCGCGGGGTTCGAATGACACTCAGGCCCAATTCAAAATTTCTGAGCGGGTTTTTCACTCGGTCGCAGTGTGTGGAAGACATACCAGGTACTCGTCGAAGGTTGTTGCTTTCCTCCGAGCAACGAGCCCGGTTTCCATCCCCACTAAACCTGTAAATCAATCTTGAGTGCGGCGTAAAACATCAATCAATCGAAACCGCGCCGCATCGATGGAAGGCCTGTGTCGGACTGAGGTACGATCACCCTAGCCGACTGGAACAGCCTAGACCCCTGAAGGTTTAGTAACACCATTACAATCTTTGGTGGTTTGTCTCTTTTAAAGGAATTATACACTATGTTGTTGGCATGTGGTGTACAGCTGATACACCGCTAGTAGTAATGTGTCGAATGGTAAGAACAATTTAATATAGAGCTACCTTTACTGACGATGACAAAACCCGAAGTTATGATGGCTAACCAGGTAAACACTCCAACATTCACAGTAAACAAGACCACCAAAACCATCTTCGTGTGCTTAGCAAACAAATCAATTCCTCTAAAACAAAAGTTTATGTACGATCCATGATTTTGATTATATTGTTATTCGATATTATGGAATTTTTGGATATTGTTAAAGAATACAAGTCAATTTTGATTGTACGATTTGGAGAGTGTTAAAGTGTTTATTGGTGCATGGTTTCCTAGAAAGGCAAGGCAAACTATAACTGTTACAATTGGAAGATGACATGAAACGACTGACCTTGCCATTATAACACCTCCAATAGTGCCAGCGACTATTGAATAAAACCCCATCCAACCAGCGTCGTTCTGTCAACAAACACCAATAGTATTTTGTTATACGGGATCGATGTTTTCAGCGGTTTAAAAGTTGAACTTTTCAAAGCAATTCCGGTAGAGGTAGATGGATGTATTAAGCAAATGAACGCCGTTGGCATACTGTCTGTAGAATTATTGTCATAATGTAACGTCATATCTCTCCCAGGTGTATATTCTAAATATTTTCATAAATACTTTTAACTCAAGTCGTTTGTTGCAACTCAAACATTACAGTCCCTGTTTTGTTGACTGCAAACCGATGTGTTTACCTGTGAGATACCAATTGGTTGGAGGTCCACATCTAATATAGAAATCCAGCAATCTATTATACCAGATGTTATTCCACTCACTAAAGATATGAGCCATAGCTGACGATTTCTAAAAGTAAGACAATTTTTGTAGTAGGTAGCTTTATATTGACATGAATCATATTAAATAATTATAAAATAATAAAACTTTGCTTGATAAAAAATGCGTAGACTGAAAACTCCTTAGAACCTCCTGCTCTGTAGAAATAGTTCACTTTTTTAATCACTTTGGACTAAAATACTGTAACATTACTAATATTGAAAAGGTTTAATGTTCATGTTATTACAGCGAATAAAACATATACATTTGATCTCTTAGACAATAGTAGCTATCATTTACAAGACATTTCTCACCTTAGAATTGCTAAAAGTCCTTGTTTGTATCCAACTCGTTCTAATGACGCCGTTTTGCTTGGCGGTTGATCTGGTTTCGGGGGAAAATAAATAACCATGGCAAGAAAAATTACCAAAGAAAATCCACATTCTGTAAACGAAAACTATCTACTATTACACGACATATGTTACGTAAAACATATATCTTTATTATCTTCTGTCCTTGTTGCAGTGAGATATAGACTTGACTGAGAGAACCCTTACCTAAATACAAAAGGCTGGTGACACCCTCCCGTACAGGCTCCAAACCAGTCGCTGTGAAAACATCGTGAAGGCAAAAATACTGTTATTCTAAGCATTACAAAACAATCTTCAGTTATATATTAAATAGATACAGGAGTAATACGCTAAATGAGTCTTTGTTCTGTATTAGCCTACTTTATTTGATTGTCATAGATTGTTGTGCAAACAGTTGTTACTTTTCTAATGCATGAATAAATTAGTAATTCACACAATTAGAAACTTATCTCCACAGTTGTTTTATACAAGAAGATTTCCCCTGTGTCTGTGTGTTTCAGTGTTCATAAATAAATAAATAAGTAATCTAAAATATGGTTGGATTTGTGTAGACCCGTATCTTGGCGTGAAACACACCATTACTCTTCCTCCTCAAAAGCTGAAAACCATTGGAAGTCTTGGTGTTTGGATCACTTACATGACAAGTTATCACTGTTCACACAAATCCTCGATTGTCCAATACCAGTTACTCTGTATCACAGAAACATATGTTATCATGGAAGTTAATACATATATGTGTGGTAAAAGTCCACATTGCACCTCCACCCCCAAAAAGCACAAAAACATAAAAGTAAGCATAAATAAATAAATAATGTGATAACATATAGGCCTACTACATTTTTGATTACCTTCATTATGTTAAATTATTTTTAAAAATGTGTTTTCTTCACATAGTTTTATTGTTCATCTTGCATGTGAAACGTGAAAAGTGATATTTACATGTTGCTCTGACTGCAGTCATTGTCCGGCTCTGGAACAAGCAAGGGTCCTGGATGAATTGTAAGACGCAGAAATACATCTCACAAATAAACATATTACCGTCTCTCTTTAGAAAATAAGTTCCTGAATTGAAGATGTTGCTATACGGCACTATTAGAGATATCCCACTGGTAAACCAGGCCAGTTAATTTCCGATCACCCATCGATTTTTACGGTTCGGACAGGCTGGCATTTCGTCAAACATAACTATATGGATTCGTACTAATAGTATAATTTTCTAAGCATTACTAATATGAAGAATTCGGCAGTTATTTCAACAACAAAAGATACGTTAGATGAATAATACCCCAGTAAGATGCATTAATTACCTATTATAAAAGAGAGTGAGATTCCTAGGGCGCTGAATAAATTCCCAATGCTGGTAGATGTCGTTCGTTCACGAGGTGGGAACCAAGTGGCTGAAAGTGGCGTACACGCTGCCATGGCAACAGGCCCTGCCAGTCCATTAGCAAGATGACCCAAATGAATTAACCTACAGAAAAATACACGTAATTCAGTAGAGCGTATTTTCGGTACGTCTCGGGTTACAAGTACCATATCACCGTATGTTTACAGTAAATGGCTGAATATGAAAGCGTTATCTATTATGAAATGTGACTGAAAATATATTCGATTCTTCGCCTTTAACAATGATCAAAAGTGCTACAGTAAAGGGAGAGAAAATAAAAATGTCAGCAGTAGCGGGTTAATTTTACCTTTCTAGCGGTATCAAACAAAAATTGTTTCATGCTTTATGGTGAAGTTTATAAAATATCTTATTATGCCAGTATTCACAAAACCAATTGGTCAACTTTCCAAAACTGCCACCTAAAGCCAAGTTAGTTTCACTGTATTCATGGTTTTTCAATCTCAAGATTAATCGAGCCTTTAAATCATTTGTTTTTTTCAAGACCAGACTTACAGTTAGCAATGACTGGTTGTTGGCTAAGAGGTCCAGTCATTTTATTATTTTGTATTTCTTTTATTATTTTCTGAGCCATATTCATGCCGGCCTTATTATGCTAAAACACAGATGGTATGATACCCTTTTCCACGGCACCTTCCCTGGTCCAAGTTCAAAACCAAAGAAAAGCTTTTAGCTCTTCAGTTTTTTTTTAAGAATTTGGGAGGCTTTGATCACGTGAATGTCCGTAAATGACCTTGACTATGCAGGTTGTAAGATGGAGTTTATAACCGTGTTGTTTGTTAATTGTAGGTTATGAGATCAGTTTATAACCTTGTTGTTTGTTATAACTATTGTAGGTTGTGAGATGTAGTTTATAACCTTGTTGTTTGTTAATTGTAGGTTGTGAGATGGAGTTTATAACCATTTGTTCGGTATATCTGTTCTGTTTGTCATAACCGTGTGTTATTTGTTTATTGTAGGTTGTGAGATGTAGTTTATAACCATGTTGTTTGTTATAACTAATGGTAGGTTGTGGGATGGAGTTTATAACCATTGCTTTTTTTAACTGTGCTGTTTATCATAACCGTGTTGTTTGTTAATCGTAGGTTCTGAGATAGAGTTCATAACCGTGTTGTTTGTTAATTGTAGGTTGTTTATTATAACTGTGCCGTTTTGTCATAAACGTGCCGTTTGTTAATCGTAGGTTTTGAGATGGAGTTTATAACCTTGTTGTTTGTTAATTGTAGGTTGTGAGATGGAGTTTATAACCATTTGTTCGTTATAGCTGTGCTATTTGTCATAACCGTGTGTTGTTTGCTTATTGTAGGTTGTGAGATATAGTTTATAACCATGTTTTTTGTTATAACCAATTGTAGGTTGTGGGATGGAGTTTATAACCATTGTTTTTTATAACTGTGCTGTTTTGTCATAACCGTGTTGTTTGTTAATCGTAGGTTGTGAGATATAGTTCATAACCGTGTTTGTTAATCGTTGGTTGTTTGTTATAACTGTGCTGTTTTGTCATAACCGTGCTGTTTGTTAATCGCAGGTTGTGAGATGGAGTTTATAACCGTATTGTTTGTTAATTGTAGGTTATGAGAGTTTATAACCGTTTTGTTTGTTACATAGGTTTTTCTCTGCCGGGCGCCGGGGGGGGGGGGGGGGGGAGGGGGGCCAAAATTTATGGGGTTCAATCTCAGTCTATCGATGTTCTTGACATAGTTAAGATGCGTAACCATTGTCAATGTATTACAACAGGATTCCAGGAATGATACAGGAATCTAAACGAAAAACTGGTCTATGTGGTGGGTTGCAAGGGGTTGAAGTGAATGAATCAACCTACGCTTAAATGTAAAAATACATTAGAGTTACTAGTTTTCTAACGTTTTAAGACTTCACATTGTTACATTTTAGACGTATTTGTTATGTACCGACCATGATGCCCAAGGTTGTTGAGTTGTAATACACCGTAAAGCTGCTCCAATAGCAGTCAGACCAGAGCTTATAATGCATGACCAACGCAATCCTGTAAATGATTTAGAGAGTTTAAAAAAATGAATATATTATTTTTATCGACTAGCTTCTAGATATCAATGAAGAAGACTATACATTTAATGTATTTATTTCATATAATTATGAAACCGCAAGTAAAGCCTCACGTTAGTTTGATTCTGTTTGAAGCGTAATATAGAAAATTATAACATAGATTTTATATGATGATATCTTACCTTTGACGTCCATTATCCATGACATGGGTAACACGGCCAAAATAAATGCGATAGGTCCCCAATTTATCAAAAGAGCAATATCTCCATTTGTCCATCCAAACATCAATTTGGCAGATTGTGATATGGGACCCCATGTATTCCATACACACGACTGTAACATGGTTGATATGGAATATAAAAAGAGAATATAGAATCGTCTTTTATACACTTTTATCTCTTGCTTGTTATCCTGGTTAATCTGCTTTGTAAGAGTTTTCAATTGTTTTGTGACCGGGTGTTTCCTATGAATTCTTGACGGATGGTTACTTGAAAGTAATCCATTCCCATAATTATCCAAAATTGTATCCTCCAGAAGCGGTTTCTTATCTGCCATTGTTCTCAACTGTTTTACTATCATGAGAGAAAAGCTAGACGCATTCCAAAATCGTTTGTTAATTTTGTGATTTCAAAATCATCGTTCACTTGTGCTCATGCATGCATACCAATATCATATACACATGCTTTATTAATATACACACCAGCTTATTGAGATGTATTCGTGTACTTAAAATTCTTTGGTGGCTGCACTTAACCTAGTTGAACTGTATACTCCTCAACTGGTATTCTACATGTATCACTTGCTCAGTAACACTATAGAGCGTTATAAACTTATATTTTACCTATAGGCCTAGATGTCTCGATTTTAAACATTCTAATTTTTTTATGGCTTTTGTTAAGTATATTATATCGGGGTGTAACTATAAAGTTGAAAACAGAATGAGTTTCAAATCAATCAAGAAATAGTATACGCAAAGAAAAAAGTCTGCCCCAGAACGAAGCAACTCTCTATTTTTACCAAAAGTTGTAAGTTTTAGCATGATTTTGTATCTCAAATTCAAAATTATTAATGTCTAGGCATACGCACACACATACAGTATAATTTTACGAACTTCATCAGAGAAATACAGATACAGGATCGTGAGGGACACTGGAGGACAAGATGGCCAAAAAAGAGGGTAATCCAACACTAATGTTAACCACTTTCTGATCTTTGTTGTTGTAATCTGGCTTTGATTCTTCGTAGAAAATAGCAGTTGTTCTGGTCTATTGTCGACCATAGCGAAGAAAGACTGGTTTTGTAGAGTTTGCATGCGACTCTATTCTCCCTTTGCAAAACATCGTGTTTCTGAAGGACTCGTTATTTATTATGTTTAACAAATGAACCATTAAGGTACTAAAACTAATCTATGGCGTTATAACGCCACAATTCTACCTCACTTTGGTTCCCTACGGGATCCCATGAGATTGCGCGAGACGTTACCAGCAGGCATGCGCTTACTTACCATCAGCAGGTATCGGACGTGCAATTTTGGAGCTCCTTGAATTTTCTACTTTTGGCTCGCGATGGATAACGCTCTTGACGACGAGCTAGAGGCATTTAGCTTGAAAAGTATGTCTCAAAGACCTTCCAGTTCCAAGAAAAAGGAGAATTTGTGCGGTTGCCTCGTGCGACTGGTACACGTGGCTTGACACAAGTCGATAACAGAGGTGAAACCGACACGGTAAACCCTTAAGTCAGCCCTAGTTTGTCCGGTAAACGGAAAACAGGTAAGACCCCAGACACTGGGATGGAAGAGAATAAAACAATGCAAAATGAAATGCTTTCAGTCATGTCAAACATGAGTAAAAATTTTGAAAGCTTAACGGAAAAGAAGCTGATAATGCTTCCTCTTCAGGTGAGGACGAAAAGGAGCCACCTTTCAAACGACCCAGACAGGAGTTGGTTTCAGACACGCTTAGTGTTGACCTGGGCCCTGTCTTACAAAGCTGGCGTAAGTTACGTCGTACATAAATCAGTGTTAAAGCTATAGGAACTTACGCCCTAGTCGCAACTGGTCCATGTTGTAGGCCTATGCGCAACTTTACGCCAGCTTCGTAAGACAGGGCCCTGGGCACTTTACTTCACGTAAAAAGTCCCGATCACTCGCAGGCCGATGTTGAAGAGTCCAATAATGATATACTATCAGACATTGTTCAGTCGTATGACTCGGGAGAGGAAACTTCGCTACCAATAAGTGAGCGAGTCGCCAAACTTTTAAAGAAAGTGACATCTGTTAAAATGGCCGAAGGCAAGCTGAAACAGCTTTTGGACAAATATCATCGGCCCGCAAACTGCGAATTGTTTCCTACTCCAAAAATATGGAGTCGCCTAGATGGACCCGTGCGGTCCCGAGACCATTATATGCAGATTGTTCAGGTTGACATTTTGAAAGCTATGTCCGCAATCCTTCCATTGCTTCACAGTTTAGTATCTCAAACACCTTCCCAATTGATCCAAGAAGATGTTCGTAAGGCCCATATCCGACGTGCAACCGATGCTTTGGCAATTTTGGCACAATCAAATGTTGAATTGAATTTTCGACGAAAAAAAATTATGAAGCCTTACTTATACAAATTATGCCAGTCCTTATGCACTAGAGACATACCGGTCACCCGGTTTTTGTTTGGGGACGATTGAATAAGGGGCATATCTGACTCTAACAGGATGGGCCGGTCTATCCAAACAACTCGCTCAGACAATAGAATTAGTTCCTCTTTTTTTAGGCCGACAAAGTTGGTGGAACCAAAAGAACCATTATCAGAACAACAATCGACGAAATCAAAAATCCTTCAGACAGGAGGGAGACCGAAGAGTCAAGAATTAATGATGGTCAGTGATGTAGGTAAGCATATAGCTTATACATCTAGCGGTATTGTTTCTTCTTTTCAAGCTGGAAATTACCTATGTGGGACAATTCCCAGTTACCTACGGAAGATCGTGGGTTTCCTCCGGGCATACAGCCCTGTTTTCTTTCACACAATGAAACTGGCAAAGCCGCCATGTAAGTGAAATAATCTTGAGCGCGGCGTAAAACACCAAACAATCAATCAAGCTGGAAATTTAGCTAAGTGTGCTGGTCAATTTTATACGTATTCTTGTCTCCCAAATGGGTTTTCATCGGCGCCCCGAGTTATTACCAAAATATTAAAGGCCCCTTGCTCAATTCTACGAGAACAAGGCGTCCTGATCATGGCTTATATTGACGATCTGCTTATTATAGGTTACACGCCAGATGATTGTGATCGCAGCACTAAATTAGCCCTGCACCTGTTTCAAAGCTTAGGCTTTACTATAAATTGGAATAAATCATCGCTAACCCCTTTACAGTATTTAGGCTTTATTATAAATATGACGGTTTCCATGACCGGTCCAAAATCCAAAACAATTCAAACAGCGTGTCAAGATCTAACTCCAGCTCTGTTGTTACAAAATTCTCATACATCCACATTGTCAGGAAAAGTTGTTCCCCTTGAAAAAATTGAGACTTCTGGCCTGTCGATTGGTCGGGAATCCCTCCATAGTGGAGACATTTCGGAAAAGGGCTATCGAGATTATCCAATCCTCATGGCGACCTTGGACAAGCAAGCAGTATTCAGTCTACCTCAACAATTGGAAAGAATTGTGCCGTAGATGGTCGATTAATTACCTGCAACCAACTATTGGAAATGTGATTGATTTCTTACATCTTTATCTGAGTTATAGTGCCATAAACACGATCAGGTCGGCCCTGTTTATTATTTTTCGAAGGGCGAAGTACGGGTAGCCATCCCCTGGTTATAAGGTTGTTACGGGGCATGTTCAACTTGAAACCTTCCATCCCAAACACGTCAGTGACTTGGGATACCTCTATTGTTTGGAATTATATCGCCGAATGGCCTACTTAGAATATTGTAGCGGAATTTACTTTTCCTAATTTAATTGGTCAATGCGAGATGATGTTATACTTTGACCAACAACTTCGATGTCTTAATCTTAAAAATAATGGGCCGAGCGAAGCCTAATTAAGATAACATCTTGTTTCTCAAGATGATGAATGTTCCGGAGACACCGCTACTATTTGGGATTCGTAGTGCTTAGATTGATATTTTATCTATCCAATATAAATCAAAATGTCCAATCGAATATTTCAACTTGAAATAATAACATTAAATATTTATTTAACACCAATTAAAACAATGAAATGGAGATTAAATTTTACTATTATTGTCTTTATACTAGAGTCACATATTCCCACAGTTCATGAAATAAAAATCTGTGATTATGGATTTAAATTACTTTTAGTCTTATATTTAGTACCAGTCAGTCCCACTTGTGAAATAAGTACCGATCATTCCCACTTGTAAACTTAGTACCGATCATTCCCACTTGTGAATTAGGTACCGATCATTCCCACTTGTGAACTTAGTACCAGTCAGTCCCACTTGTAGATTAGGTACCGATCATTCCCACTTGTGAATTAGGTACCGATCATTCCCACTTGTGAACTTAGTACCAGTCGGTCCCACTTGTAGATTAGGTACCGATCATTCCCACTTGTACATGTGAACTTAGTACCGATCAGTCCCACTTGTGAATTAGGTACCGATTATTCCCACTTGTAAACTTAGTACCGATCATTCCCACTTGTGAATTAGGTACCGATCATTCCCACTTGTGAACTTAGTACCAGTCAGTCCCACTTGTAGATTAGGTACCGATCATTCCCACTTGTGAATTAGGTACCGATCATTCCCACTTGTGAACTTAGTGCCAGTCGGTCCCACTTGTAGATTAGGTACCGATCATTCCCACTTGTACATGTGAACTTAGTACCGATCAGTCCCACTTGTGAATTAGGTACCGATTATTCCCACTTGTAAACTTAGTACCGATCAGTCCCACTTGTGAAATAGGTACCGATTATTCCCACTTGTGAACTTAGTACGAGTCAGTCCCACTTGTGGATTAGGTACCGACCATTCCCACTTGTGAATTAGGTACCGATCATTCCCACTTGTGAACTTAGTACCAGTCAGTCCCACTTGTGGATTAGGTACCAATCATTCCCACTGGTAAACTTGGGAATTATTCATTTGCATGCTGTATTTTGGTGCTTCTTTTTTTAGTTATGTTTTCTTCTACAAAAGTTAATCAGTTCGTTTCATTATTAAATCATATATGTACAAGTATTGACGAAGTGTTCGCTTCAACGTGCCGAGGCCATCTAACTTTGCTCCAAGAAATTCTGGCCTTTTATAGGCGTCCAGCATAGAAGGCTGGGTCACGTGTCGAAATCCGACCCGCTGATTGGCTGACGCTCCGCTATCTGACAGTTTGTAAACATCGATCCACCGAAAGTTTTGACATTTAAAATAATTCAACAACTGACATTTGTCCATTTATACTCCCAAATAACGATATTCTTTCCAAAGGAAGAAGCGGATAGCACAAACTGATCGAAGTATTATTCATAGTACTTGAAATATGTCCGTAATCGTCGCCAACTCACTGTGAAGTCTGTGAAAAATCACTGTGCGCCGAACATTTCGGAGTATCGTGATTTGTGACCGACCTGTTAGGAAACAAACTATCGTATTTCAAGTGCATTAAACCACCATCTCCTGGTAAGACATGAATTCTCGAAAGTTAAGTTTATGGTCTTATGAAAAATATCGTGCATAGGCATTTTAACGTTACAAAAACCGTGTATTTCAAGCCATATTGTGCACTAAAAAACGATCTCTTAAACAACAACAACGACATGTTGTTTTGAACATGTGTACATTTCAAAGCACACGTTCTCTTTTAAATAAGTAGCGGAACATAACATATTTGACCGCAAATGACACACAGGAAAGACGTGTAGAAAACCTATTTTCGCTACACTACCCCCTCCTTAGTTTTGTTCGTCCTCGAACAAATGTTAAAATTACAAATTACTGTGACACATTCTGTGTAGCATTTTGTCACGAAAAATGATTCTTATTTTGATTGTCAGTCGACATGTAAATTACTTAAAGAACATTCGACATGTAAGCTTATTCTTGATGTATATCCGTTTTGAAATTTCACCATTTGTGAATCCTCACATAACACTTTTTTTGGCTGTGCTATATACTCCACTCAGTTTCACCAACTGAAATCAATAACTGGCTTGACAAACCTATCTGCAATAAAATCTAACTGCTAAGACAGTCACACTTAGCTTTGTTTTCCCGAGTCTGCTCCCTTGGTACTTCCAAATGAAAACACCAAGTGTCACTATAAATTCTGTTGTAAACAGAAAACAACACAATAAACTGTGTTTCATGTGTCAAATCCCAACACATGCCCCAAGGCTTCGATCCTTGCCTTGATCCCTAGTATCCGGCAAGACTATCCCGTCTTGACCACTAGCACCCCAAAGACTCTCCTGTCTTTGGGAAATAAATTTTTGCTGTTTCCAGCACCAGACTCAACATTGCTTAAGTGTTACCTCTTTAGATTTCTTCAGATTTATCAATTCACACCACACTTGATATAGCACCAAATAATTCACTATGAACAAACAGTCTGTTTTTCCAAAATGTCTACTTGAAAGTTTGCATAAGTCCCATTTCCAAAATATTCAGTTAGTTCAAAGCCCAACAGAAATATATGTTAGCTAAATCAAGTGAACTAGTTACCACTTGATTGTGCATCAGACGACACCAATTCTCAACATCTGACAGTCTCTCGCAGATAATTGTTGCCCTTCACAAATAACACATCCATGGAGAGAATGAGTTACGCAATTGAATTGAGTCAAGAAGTTTATTCCACAAATTTTATCACATTTTAGTATTGCCACAATAACATCTATAAAACATGTTTGGACAAACTTTCAGGTCAACTTGACAAGTGTCAAAGACCCAAAGAGGTGAATTCTCAACACCAAATAATTTCAGATTAGTGGGCCCACATTATGGCTTGAAAGGTAAGTTAGAATATTCACTTTCTTATGTGGATCCCACTGTCACTAGTACCAATTTCAGTAACAGACCGTCAGTTTGTAGGAATTGATTTATCCGTACAATTCATTCCCCTATATGATATACTTCCCCTCACGCTCAAAATTCAAATAAGCAATGTCTTGTGGTTTAATGTCTAATGTTTGGGACTGCATAACTTTTACAACCAATCTACTCACCGAGACTTGGTTAGTCAACATTTTACAAAGTTCAAACTGAAATGTTTTCTCCAAATTTATGAATCAAGTAAGTTCATTATCACAAAGTTCACTGTCAAAATAAAATACATCCTGTAATGAGTTTAAGATTTCTCAAAATTATTTTCTTTCATTTTTGGCAATACCATTAATCATATCTTTCAGCTGCTTTTCGAACTCTTGTACTCTCTTTTGTAGATCTTCATTACTGGGGAACGAGGAGATTTCAATCACATTTCGATGTCTATATACACTTCCCTCACGTTGATCTTCAATTTTCCATAATCCCTCAACTTCAAGAGCAAGCGTCAAAGCTTGTTGAAGATTAACCGGTTTTCCTTGTTGGATGAACATCCTCATGTTATAATCATCTAAGGCATCAATGAAATGAATTTTTGCCAGTCGTTCCAGGTGATGAGTGGACATGCCTGGGTATGCCATTGTGGACAACTTGCGGATAGCCTGACCAAGCTCTCGAAGACCTTCTTTCTCACCCCGTTTCCTCCCTCTTAATTCTGCCAGGAATAGCTCAGCCTGACCTCTTGGACCAAATCGGTTTTCCAAAGTTTCAACCAAGCTGTCAAAATATTGTTGTTCCCGCTCAGAAAGAGTGCAAGCGAGCTGTCGAGCAGCACCAGTAAGATGAGAAAATAAATAATCTGCCTTCTCCGTATTTGTCCATTTATTGAGCCTTGAAATGGTTTTAAAAACTTGTATATATTCCCCCCATGACGATTCTCCATTAAACCCCTCTGGTTTAATACTGTGGCGACGACTTGGCTGATGCACGTGAGGGGCGTCGCCATGCCCACCCCCACATAGAGATGACCTCGGCTCCTGTATTGTATTGTCAACCATATCTCCAGTGTTATGGCGAAATGAAACTTCATGTTCACTGTCTGAATTTTCTTCGAATTCTTGTTGCTGATCAAGGGACATAATTATGCCAAGTTTATGGGTATGATTAAAATTGTCCAAGTCTTACAGTTCACAGTTTTGTTAGCACAGTTAATCCCACCGCTGCCACCAGTTGTAGCGGAACATAACATATTTGACCGCAAATGACACACAGGAAAGACGTGTAGAAAACCTATTTTCGCTACAATATTGTAACCTTAAAACATCTTACTTTGAAAACTGTTTTGTTTATGGCATTGTTAAGTGGACAGCGTGTTCAGACACTGTTTTATCTGGATATTCGGAAGATGACTTGAACCGATTCATTGTGTAAATTTAGGCTGGGCGATTTACTTAAGGGGCTTTCACAATTGAGACTTTCGCCGCACGGTCAAAATACTGAAATCGACCGCACGGTGGAGATAAAATTTTTCGGGCCGCAGTAGAATCGGAAAAAATACCGCAAGAAAATAATCCATTTTACGATTGGCCGGGGCATCGTAAGGGCGTGGAACGGTTCCCGCACGTTTTAATCCACGAATCTCTTGCGGCGAACCGCGCGAGTGACGCAAGCAACGCACGTCTAGCGCACGTGATCCGTGAGACAGTTGCGCGGAGGTATTACGTGATTTGTTGGAACGTGCGGCGTGCCGCAAGATGCATCGTGCGTCATTGTTTTTCGCCGCGCACCAATGAGCGGGCGCCTTACGGCGTTTTGTCAAATCGTGCGGCGATTTCGGGCTCCGCAGACGTGATTGCAGTATAAAAAGGCGCATAGATCCAAAAAACCGTTAGAAAAAGAACGGCAATCCATTGAGGAAGATCACCACGATGCCCGCCAAGAAGCAGACCAAGGCAAAAGCTTCAACTTTTGTGAGATAAAATGAAGCACCCTAAAATATATACCTGTAGGACGCCTGAGGGTATTTTTCGCACGGTGAACGCAAGGCGGTGCAAGACCGTGACGGCGAACCGTTCAACGGTTTACGACTGCCGCAAGGTTGGCGGAACAAGAAATTTCACCGTACGGAGCATCTTACGACACAAAAAAATCGTGCAACAACCGCGCGTCAAGATACAACGGTTTACGGTGAACGTACTGGCGCCCGCACGGATCAGAGGTAATAAAAAAATTCGCACGGCCGAAAATTGGATTCCATGTGCACACCAAACTTTTCTGCGGCTTTTGCGGCACAAAAATTCCGCGCGGTAAGGTGCGGTTGCCCGCAAGGAAGGCTGCGGTCCGTCGTGCGGAAGGCCAAAATTCATGACCGCAAGAGCCGTAAACCCGCCGTATCTCAATTGTGAAAGGGGCTTAAGGCAGTCTAATCCGACACGTCACTTACAGGAACTTGAGTTCCCTTCTTTTGCTACCGACAAACGATTATGTCCTGTTACTTATATTTCAGAGTATGTGGTCTCATGGGGTCCCGTAGGAAACCAAAGTGAGGTAGAATTTATAAATTAAACGAGACTTACCTGTAAGTTGAAGCACTTCCTGCAAGAAAAATAACTAGAATCGAACATAGGACACATTATACACACCCAGTTAGGTTTAAAGGATTTATGAACAACCTTTGGAAATATTTTCTAATTTGCGTTAAGTGTGTTGTAGAACATGTAGTTTAAAAGTCTGACCAAAAAGAAAATTAAATTTCGGTCGCAGCACATACAAAATTCAAGCTACGTTTGCCGATCTACAATGCTTACGAAAGTTAATTATCTCAGAGACTTATGACGTCAAACACGACCTCCGTTGTGTACGTACCCTTACAGCGATGACGTAATAAACGATCTCTGCTGTCTCCGAACGTCTTTGTGGCAGTTTGTACACATCGAAGGTCGTGTATGACGTCATTTTTGTTGCATTACTGTGATTTCAGGCCTGGATGAAAAGGGTCAACTGAAAAAGCTACAATTGTTTTGAATTGTACCTTGAGCCCTGGTGAACTTGACTTAATGGCCGCTCTACACTTTATGAGTCATCCAGCCGAATCTGATCAATTTAATGGTATTAAACGTGCAAAAATTATTGGTAAAACAGATCCTTAAGCTATATAAACAGAACGAATATTACTGAACCAGACAAGTTTCTTGCCAAATGTTGACTTTTGTCAACACACACCCGCCTGATTTGGTTATGACCCGTCTGGTGATTGTTTGGTCTTGTACGCCTCGCTCAAAATTATTTTACTTGCCAGTTTTTTTGTTCGAGGAAACCGGACTCTGTGCCCGGAGGAAACCCACGACCTTCCGGTGGTAACTGATAACTATCTCACATACATGTAGGTCGTTCGAGTCAAAACCCAGTCAGAAAACAAAAACGAAAGACACATTTTGTTCATACACAGACAGACCCTGCTGCTATGCATACAAGGGACATAACTCTGGGCATCATATATGTTTTTCCGTTTCAGACACCCATATATTTTAAGTTATACTGTCTCACCAAACATTTGTAGTCAACATAAATTGGAACAATTGCATGGTCGTTTCAATTTCATTATGTTGTTCTTTCTTCTCCCCAAATTGGATGTCGCCGATCTGTCGATTAGGGCTTTAAAGGGACGTGACACGTAGAACGTTAAAATGTGTGATATTCGACTGTCATTTATATAAAGATGAGGTTTCCAGATAGCCATTGGTAACTTTCCTAGCCCCACTGACAGCTGGATAGGCAGTTTTATTTGGGAATTCCTCAGCCCACTTTGTTGTGTTTAGGTTTGCGGTATGGACCCATTCCGGATGCGCGTGTTGTGCGTTTTAACCTGTTTGTTTACAATAACAACAGGGAATTCCATAAATAACTCTTTATATGTACATCTTGGTGGAAAGTCGACTTGCTGCTTAGGTTTGCGGTATACACTCTCTGGCGTTTGGCCATATAGCCTTAATCACGTCTATTTCGGAAAATTGCTAAGAATTTTAAAGTGGATGAGCCGCCAAAATGTTGATATTTTGACGTTAAAACAGAATGTTGAAATTATTGGCTATTTTTCTCAAGACGTATAATTCAGAAGCCTTTTAGTAATTCTAGTCTCGAAAATGTACGATAACGTGTTGTTTTGAACTAACTTTGGCTTAGAATGAATGAATGGTCTTTCCGGTTATTTAAAAAATAATGTTTACTTTTCGAACACGTTTTCGGTTCGTACAGGTCACATACTGTATGGATTTTGCTCATTCTAATGCCAATCATTTAGTTTTTCGTTGGCATTTAAAACCTTTTACTGTCCTGAAAACCAGAAATTATGAAAAAAAGTGTGGATTTTGGCAGCTCATGCCACTTTAAAGTTTGTTTGTTTTGCTATGAAGACACGCATGCGCTCTGGTGGGTAAGTCATTCCTATATAAAGGACATGACCACGCATGTTTGCCCACGAATGGTGAAGATAAACACTGTACCCAGAGTTTGTGTCATAAACATTTAACATTAACTCATAAAAACCTCTTAGAAGGTGTGCAAATATAGTGTCGTCATTTAGCGGACGGTTTATAATCTCTAACATAAAAACAAACGAACACCGAAGACTGCCGAAGATCCACGTGAATCAATCGTTCATGGTGAAAACTGTCAAACTGCAAATCTCGGAAAAGTTACGTCGTTTTTCGACTGCACATGACGACACAAAGCACCTTAGTGTGGTGCAGTATGTTGAAAGATCGTAGAAACCAGAGACAAGATTGATTGATTGAGCAGCTTGTTATTCCGTTGTATTGATACAGTGTACGCGCGTCTACAGTTACATACACACATCTTATACAGTACAAGCTGGGATGACGTAACTGACAATATACATGAAAACGGATTAATCTAACGTTACTACTACTTCTTAAATGTTAATGTAGGGATTTAACAATCATTTTTAAGAAAATGCTTAGAGAAGTGAGAGAACATTTCAACGAAGGATTAGTTTTGAATTAAACCCGAATAAAGAAAACATATTTAATTATTTGGAGAAAAGATGCTTCTTGCATACATTAACTTGAAATGAAAATAGTTAAACTGGTTTCAAAATGAAAGTTTACGCTTAAATTTGAAGTTCATATAGTCATTGGGTTATGGTTGAATGGTAAATTATTAAACTTTAGCTCAAGTCATTTAAATTTCTGTGATCAAAAGTCTTGGTGGGTGACGTGTTCTACGTGGTTATCTCTGGGGGTGAGGTTGATGTCTGTTCAGACGATAGGTATCGTCATCATCATCGCCATCATCATCACGGTACGTGTTTCTCTTCATATGCTGATAAACGTCCCGGTGCAGTTTTACTGGTTTAAAATGAGAAGGGTTACAAGTGATCTTGTGATGATCGTTTTGAGCTGTGATCATGGATCCGTTGATGGCTATTACGTTATAAGGAATTGGTGAAAAAGGAGGTGTCATCTTGTTCACTTTTCGTTGCTTCACTAAAACTGTGTCATTTAACTGCATGTTGTTGGGTTTGGTTCGAAGTTTACGATCAGCATACAGTTTCATTTTATTTTTGTTGTTTTGGTCTACTTGTTTAAATTGATCATCAGCAGTTGAAGTTAAGACATGTATTTCTGGGAGTTTGGTCTGGAGTTTTCTACCTACATGTAGAAGAATTTCCGCTGGTGTTTTTCCTGTGCTTGAATGATGGGTTGCTCGGTAATTACGGAGAAAACAGTAGAGTTCCTGTTTCCAGTTAGTCTTATCAACAACAGATGCACAAAGGGACTTTTTAAGAGTTCTCATCAGCCTTTCTACTTCACCATTTGCTCTCGGTCATCCAAGGAATGAAACAAATTGTTTGAAAACATGGCTATTGAATGGTGGTCCGTTGTCTGATTTCACAGTGTGAGGTATCGCAAAAACTGAAAAAGTCTTGTCTAGAATAGGTAAAACGGCGTTAACGTTGGTGGACTTGACGATTTCAACAATGGGGAATCTTAAATGTTCGTCAACAATGACAAGAAGATAATCAGAGGATGGTAAAGGTCCACAAAAATCTATGGAAATTTTCTGCCATGGAGAATCTGGTAAGTCGGACATATTTAGGGGTTCAATTTTTTTGTATCCGTGGTTGATTGACATGCTAAATATCCGTGAATTTCTTCTTCAACTATTTTGTCGATACCAGGAAACCAAATCTTCTCTCGAAAAAGGGCTTTAGTTTTGGCAATTCCCTGATGTCCTTCATGTGCTAGTTTTACAGTTCTGTTTTGTAGGGATTCTGGCATAACGAGTCGGGAGTCCTTGAGAGTGACTTTGTTCTGGATGTCTAATGTCAACTGATCTTTAACTTGGTAAAATCGCTTGAAACACGAATCACATGTTTTTAATTCAATTTCCCAAGTTCCATCAGAAATACATTTTTGGATTCTATTCAACACATCGTCATTTACTGTGGCTTCTTAAACTTCTGACAGTTTCATGGCTTTAAGAAGATGTTCTGTTGTTAAAAAGTCAATGAATTGTTCAGTCGAATTTGATGTTTGTTTGTTATCTGTCAAGGGGGGACGGCTGAGGTAATCGGCTGGGTTATTTTTACCGGAACGATGAGTAATTTTGAAATCGTATTTCTGTAATCGAAGAGCCCATCGCTCAATTCTAGCGGGTGGTTTAGAAGCTGAGTTGTTGTAGATTAATTCTACAGGTTTACTATCGGTGATAATGTGAAATGATGCACCATCGAGGTAAAGGTTATAGTGTTCACAGGCCCACACTATGGAAAGAGCTTCCCGCTCTACCTGTGAATACCGCCTTTCCACATTTGATAAAGCTCTAGAAGCGTATGCTACTATTTGTACCTTTTTGGTGTTTGGGTCACGTTGAGAGAGTATACCAGCTAATCCAACTGGGCTAGCATGTTTCAAACGTTGTTTTAGATTACCTAAGGCTTTATCATGTGTTGCTGTCCAATCAAATTAAGTTTCTTTCTGTGTAAGCTTTCGTAGTGGAGCTGTTAGGGTAGCATAGTCCGGAATAAAACGAGATAAATATGCGGCCATTCCCAACAGACTTCTAACTTCTGTAGTGTTGGTTGGGGGCTGTATCTGATGTAATGCCGAAACTTTGTTTGGATCAGGGCATAGTCCGTTGCTGCTGAAAACGTAACCATAAAAACTGAGTGTTCTTTGGTTAAACTGACACTTTGGTTTGTTTAAAGTCAAATTATTGTCTCTTAAACGTTGCAACACAGCTTTGAGAGTCTGGTTATGTGATGCTTGAGTTTTCCCAAATATAATAATGTCATCACTCAAGTTTAGTGTTCCCGGTATTCCTTCCAAAACTCGTCGAATACTTTCTTGAAAAACTTCAGATGCCGCTGAGATGCTAAAGTTTAAACGTTTATATCTTCTTAGACCAACATGTGTACTAAAAGTAGTTATGTATCTGGATTCAGGTGCTAATTCCAATTGATGATACGCCTTGTTAGGATCTAATTTGGAAAATATGATGGCACCATTCAGGTCATGAATCATTTCATCAATAGTTGGTGTCAGGTGACGTTCTCGTTGAATGGCTTTGTTTGCCTGTCTCATATCGATACATATACGGGCTTGATCTGGGTTGTTTGGTTTTGGGGCTACGACGATAGGTGACACCACGGAGTTGGTCCTTCGACTTTTTCAATTATGTCCAAGGCTTCAAGATTTTCTTATTCTTTCTCTACCTTTTTACGTAATAGGAATGGAATCATTCAATGGGGCTGGGCTACAGAAGTTACCGATTCATCAATATGAAGTTTGACTTGTTGATTGGCCAGTTTGCCTATACCTTCAAATCTGTCTTTGTAAGTTTCTAATAGTGTATCAACATCTGTGTTATTTATAGTGTTGGTTGAGTGACCTGTTTTTGTTACATTGTTGATGATTTTGAGTAGTCCTAATTTAACAACAGTTGTGTAGCCTATCAGTGAGCCTGGTCCGTAGGATACTACGAACTTGACTGGTTCAGTTACATGATAATGTCCCATTTTAGTCAAGATTTCTTCCAAAATTTTGATTGGTACTTTGGAGCCATATGGATATACTTTTGTAGTGGTGTCATAAAAGAATAACTTTGTCTTTGATTTTATTGTAGTTTTGTTGATCCATTAAATTTACACTCGCGCCACTGTCAACTAAAAAATTAATTTGACTGTCACCTACTTTGAGTTTTATTTTGTTTTGTTGTTGATGTTTGTTTTTGTGAACAGAGAATACATATTGATCATTATCGTCGGATGACGAGCTATTTTCTGGTTGGTTGGTAACACAAAATTGGACTTTGTTTGAATTAGACAAGCATGATGCAGCATGATGGTTTAGTTTTCCACAATTAAGAGATGTTTTCCCAAAAGCTGGACAGGATTGTGGGCCATGCCTATGTGGGAAGTGTCCGTCACAATTTCTACCGACATTATTCTGTCGCCGTTGGTGATAGCGTGAGCTAGATTTGAATGTGTTGCATTTATTTGCTTGCGGTTTATGCTGAGGGCGTTTTGTTTGTGTGTTTTGTTTATATTTTGGTCGATATGGCTGTTTTGAATGTAATTTGTGCACAGATTCTGTGCCCTTGTTTTCTGTGTCTTCACATCGTTAGCTTGTTTATCAGAAATATCAAGTGTTCGGCCAAGATTCAGCACATCTGTTAAAGTCATTTCATGATTCCGTAGTACTCTGGTGCACTGACTGGTGGTGAATAGCTGAATACCAGTTGATATGTCATTAGTAGAATCACTGACTGGTGGTGTATAGCTGAATACTAGTTGATATATCATTAGTAGAAGCACTGACTGGGGTGTATATCTGAATACCAGTTGATATATCATTAGTATAAACACTGACTGGTGGTGTATAGCTGAATACCAGTTGATATATCATTAGTATAAACACTGACTGGTGGTGTATAGCTGAATACCAGCTGATATAGCATTAGTTAAAGCATTGACTGGTGGTGTATAGCTGAATACCAGTTGATATTTCATTAGTAGAAGCACTGACTGGTGGTGAATAGCTGAATACGAGTTAATATGTCATTAGTAGAAACACTGACTTGTGGTCCATAGCTGAATACAAGTTGATATATCATTAGTAGAAGCACTGACTGGTGGTGTATAGCTAAATACTAGTTGATATTTCATTAGTAGAAGCACTGACTGGTGGTGAATAGCTGAATACGAGTTAATATGTCATTAGTAGAAACACTGACTTGTGGTCCATAGCTGAATACAAGTTGATATATCACTAGTAGAAGCACTGACTGGTGGTGTATAGCTAAATACTAGTTGATATTTCATTAGTAGAAGCACTGACTGGTGGTGAATAACTGAATACCAGTTGATATATCATTAGTAGAAGCACTGACTGGTGGTGTCTAGCTGAATACCAGTTGATATATCATTAGTAGAAGCACTGACTGGTGGTGTATAGCTGAATACCAGTTGATATATCATTAGTAGAAACACTGACTGGTGGTGTATAGCTGAGTACCAGTTGATATATCATGCAGCACTGACTGGTGGTGTATAGCTGAATACCAGTTGATATATCATTAGTAAAAGCACTGACTGGTGGTGTATAGCTGAATACCAGTTGATATATCATTAGTAGAAGCACTGACTGGTGGTGTATAGCTGAAAACCAGTTGATATATCATTAGTAGAAGCACTGACTGGTGGTGTATAGCTGAGTACCAGTTGATATATCATTAGTAGAAGCGCTGACTGGTGGTTTATAGCTGAGTACCAGTTGATATATCATTAGTAGAAGCGCTGACAGGTGGGGTTTAGCTGAATACCAGTTGATATATCATTAGTAGAAGCACTGACTGGTTGTGTATAGCTGAATACAAGTTGATATATCATTAGTAGAAACACCGACTGGTGGTGTATAGCTGAATACCAGTTGATATATCATTAGTAGAAGCACTGACTGGTGGTGTATAGCTGAATACCAGTTGATATAGCATTAGTTGAAGCAGTGACTGGTGGTGTATAGCTTAATACCAGTTGATATATCATTAGTAGAAGCAGTGACTGGTGGTGTATAGCTGAATACCAGTTGATATATCATTAGCAGAAGCACTGACTGGTGGTGTATAGCTAAATACCAGTTGGTATATCGTTAGTAGAAGCACTGACTGGTGGTGTATAGCTGAATACCAGTTGATATATCATTAGTAGTTCGCACTGACTGGTGGTGTATAGCTGAATACCAGTTGATATATCATTAGTAGTTCGCGCTGACTGGTGATGTATAGCTGAATACAAGTTGATATATCATTAGTAGAAGCACTGACTGGTGGTGTATAGCTGAATACAAGTTGATATATCATTAGTAGAAGCACTGAATGGTGGTGTATAGCCGAATACCTGTGAATGACCTGCCCGTTGAGAGTTCCTTTTCGTTATGGCAACTCAAAATTGCTAATGCACCCCCAGTTACATCGTGATAGATTTGTCAGTCCATCTATTTCTCAATGAGAACAAGCTCACGTTTATCCCTGGGATAATTGAATGAAACGTCGTCAAATCCCACTGAGTCCAAGAAAATGGAAAATTTTCTGACTGGGTTTTCACTCGAACTACCAATGTGGGATGGTTGCCAGTTAACACCGGATGGACGTGGGTTTCCTCCCATAATAAAACTGGCAACGCCACTATATATGTAAATCAATCTTGAGTGCGGTGTAAAACACCAGTCAATCAATCAACCAAAACATGTAGCTAGTGATGATTTGTGAATCGCAAATTGAGTTTATAAAATTAAAATAATTTCTGCAATTGATCCATGAATTATTATTTTCTAAAAGAATATCAGTATCACCTTTAACGCTATCATTCTGAGCATATTTGTTTGTAAGACTGATTGATATGCGTTTTATATCTTAAAGTGGCATGAGCTGCCACAATGTTATTATTTTGACGTTGAAACAGAATGTTGAAATTATCGCCTATTTTTCTCAAGACGTATAATTCAGACGCTTTTTAGTGCTTCTAGTCTCAAGAATGTACGATAAAGTGTTGTTTTGAACTAACTTTGGCTTGGAATGAGTGAATGGTCGTCCCGGTTATTTAAATTTTGTTTACTTTCGAACACTATTCCGGTTCGTATAGGCCACCTACTGTATAGATTTTCCTCATTCCAACTCTAATCATTAAGTTTTTCCATGACCTTTAAAGCCTCATACTGTCGTGACGATCAGAAATTATGAAAAAAATGTGGATTTTTGCAGCTCATGCCACTTTAATTAGGAATATTGACTTTTATATTGTGCCAGGTTGGTTCCTAAATCCTAGTGACTTAAGACTAGGATTATTTCACTTATATGGCTGCTTTGTAGGTTTTATTGTGGGAGGAAACCAGTCACTGTCTCCAGAGAAAACCTACAACCTTAAGGTGGTAACTGGAAGTCCAATAGGCAAGGGTGAAGCGAATGTAGGTCCTGGAAGCTCTGAGGCCCTAGACGAGCGTAGACGCGTTCTAGGCTTTCGGAGAAATGTTATAATATTCCATACTCCAATTTAGCTAATTGTGAAAATGCCACAGCCAGTTATATAGAAACATGCTTCCTGTTTCACTTCATATAAAGGTGGGTAAAATCTTTGAATTACGATGCCGTATCCCCCGCCGGCCATGCATAAGATTTATCAATGTTATGTAACATGGAAAACAGACAAAAGTTTGTTTACAAACAGGATATCCCTATCCTCACTTCATAGCAATCATCCTCACTAAGGTTTAACAATATTCAATGCAATCTGAAATGCGCAACATTCCAGAAGGTAACAATTTAGTCCCAGCAGGACCATGTGGTCAAGTAGGGCTATGAAGCCTGAAACACCCTACATGTATTAGTGTTAAGTCCAATACCTAATGATGTACCGGGTATACATAATATTACCGTTAGTGGATTGTAACCTATACAGGCTACAGATGAACCGGTACAGAATTTCTCTAGGCCGCAATTAGTTGAAGTTCTTTGTTGCCAAAAGATGTTGATGATGGGCGGCAAACAGAGTTGACCGACTGGCCATATTGGAAAACATGTAACTCTATTGTTCGCAGATTTTCTTTCAATTTCTCCTAATTTAAGCAAATTTACAAACATTCAGTTCCATCCTTTAGTTCGCCGTTCCAAAAAAAAAACAAAAAACGTTCAAACACTCACTTCTGCTGCTTACATTTCCCAAGTTCATTTTGACGGAATCGATGGAGGCCAGCAGGAGATTTGGGCTATCCTTCGAAAAAGGACGAGGATGCAACACAAATGTGAGTGTTTGAACACATTTTTTGGGGGTGGAACGGCGTATTAAAAGATCGAACTGAATGAGTACATTAAGTTTGGGCCGGTTACGTTGTTTAAATTAGGAGATAATCTGAGCACAAAGTGTTGATTTTCAGCTTTCTATGTTTTCCAATATGGCCGGCCCTTCAAATCTGTTGAACAGAGTTTGAAGAACTTCAACTAGGCCGCAATATCATGTTGAGTGGGTTGAAATTACTTGGATGCGCCCACAATATGGCTCTGGCGTAATCTGTTGATATTGCTTCATTGGCCTGTTGGTATTTTATTTTGTAGCTCCGGCATGTAGCGTTAATGTGAGGCCCGAAGGGCATGTTACCCATGTAGCGTTAAAACTTAATTTGAGGATTGTTAGGCTCTAACTTAGACAGATGTTACTGTTATACTTAGAGTTAGACTAAGTTAGAGGATTGTTTACCGGTTTACTACAATTATAAATATTGCGGACTATCTTACTTTACTGTACAAACTATCACTATTATTAACGCTACCTGGTTGCCTTGTTCAACGCTTGCCAAATCCATAATGTAAAGTCGAGTATGGATATTACCATAACATTTTCAACTGGAAACAAGGCACAGTGATGAAGTTTTGATAATGTTGTTGTTGTCTGAACCGAAAGGCCCAAGGAGTATAGATGGTCTATACTCCTTGGATAGGCCGACTTGTTGTTCTTTACAGATATGCTTATCTCCCTTGGATTCAACTTTGGCGTTGGGTAGTTTACATCGATTTTTGAAATGCAGGGTGGTTAAGTCTGCAGGCATTGACGCGGAAAGTACATGCCATGAAAATATTATTGGAACTGCTCGGTATGGATTGATTGATTGATTGATGTTTTACGCCGCGCTCAAGATTATTTCACTTATATGGCGGCGTTCCCAGTCTTATTGTGGGAGGAAACCGGGCTCTATGCCCGGAGGAAACCCACGACCTTCCGTTGGTAACTGGCAACCATCCCACATAGGTCGTTCGAGTGAAAACCCAGTCAGAAAATTTTCCAATTTTTTGGACTGAGTGGGAATCGAACCCGCGACCCATTGGTGGAAGCTCGGTATGGAAGAGGACAAGAATAATCTTTTATGAGTTCTAAAGAAGTCCGAGATAGGTCCATGTTAGTGTGTTCATGGCTTGTAATTTCCGCACCGAGGTCTACGCATCAGGCCTACCACCTTGCATTTCCAACTCGTAAAGGAACGTTGGTAGGCTATATGTGATATATAACCGATCTTCCAAAGCCCAGACCATTCATTCAAATTTTAAGGCACACTCATCGCTAAAATGCAGAATGCTGTTTAAATTAAGACGATGGACGGTTTCCTGTATATTTTCCCCTGGCAGAAGAAGTTAGGGAAGTCTCCTTCTCTCTATGGAAGCTATCTTCACTTTTATTCCGAATTTAAGGATACCTTGAATTTATTTTAAGATATCTTATATTAATTCAAGATATCTTAAGATATTTGAAGATATCTTAAAATATGGAATAACTCGCCGTGAAAATCATGAATACTGTTTACATGAAAAACAGTGGGCGGTTTTCTGTATTTCTCCCAGACAGAAGAAGTTAGGAACTTTATTTTTTTACCAGAAGTTGAAAGTCTTGGCATCATCTAGTATTTTTAATTTGAAATTAAAAAACAAAATTTTCAGGTAGGCCTACCCGCAATGGAAACAAACTCCGAGTGGGGCTCTCGGACTTGAATGTGAACAGCCCATTCTATCACAAATGTGCCCTAAAGGATTCACATCCGCGTTGTTGGGCCTACGCCTTCAACATATCCAACGTCTCACTGGAGGGATAAAACGCAGGTTGGAAGCTAATGGAGGCTATATACGGGCTATTGACCTTCTGTTCTAGGGTGTTCTACACACTCAAAGTGACATTTTTACTTCAATATGTTCGCCATGTGAAGCCAGAGGGACTCTAAAGTTTCATACTTAAAAGTACCGTTTAATTTTGTTGAAATACACTTTTGATTTGGCTAACGATAGGCCTATCCTGAATAAATAGTATAGCTTTTTGTCATTAATGGTGATTTCTTATCGCCAGAATGTTGCCCTTTATGATTATGATTGTGCACAATCGTTTCTGGAACATCAGTTTGCCAACAATCTCCCTACACCAATGATTTTATCGGTCGGTGCAGACTTTCCAGGGGGTTGCTTAATAACTGTTTTCTTTGTGTATCTATATCAATAATGAAAAAAAAATTAGAGAACCTATTTTTTTTTCAAATAGATAAAGCTGTGGAAAAAATGAAATAGGGCCTATACATGTAGACTTCGCATTTTGCAAGGAAATATCTAAAACTATTATATGATTTCTGTCCTATTTGTCAGGCTTACTGTAAAAGTTGATAAATTTAGATATCTACCTCGATCTTTCCATTCTGATATTTTATGGCTGTTCAACCAACAGCTGAATACCAGGTTATCAACTAATACGGCAAGACATTTACTACAGTGAATCGTGGTAGAGTGATTGATTGATAGTTTGGTGTTTACGCCGCGCCTATATGGCGGAGTTGTCAGTTTTATTGTGGGAGGATACAGGGCTCTATGCCCGGAGGGAACCCACGACCTTCCGCTGGTAACTGTCAATCATCCCACATAGGAATCGTGACAGAGTAGGCCTACTATAACTCTCTCTATATACTGCACATAACAGGCAGATCTTTAGTCTTTACTCGTATTCAAGAGATGTTTCTTTGATCAGCTGTCTTGAAATAAGCACGAATAATTCATCAATCTAACGTCAGTTACACACATTCTTAGAAATGTGCAGAGAAAATGTTTATTACACAACCACGCTACAGCATAACGTAATCAGTTGTGCGCCACGTGTTTGTTTACAGGTCCAAAAAGTTCTCGCGGGCAGTGTGGTGTGGCTAAAATCAATCCGCGTGCATGGCCTTCACAAAATGGCTTCCTTATTGCTGAGAGGTTAGGCCTAAGTCTCGCCTGCGAAGATTGACTGCTCTTTAGATTGGGATGATACAGTGTAAGTTGAATTTCCGCCAAAAATATACTACATTCAAAGAGTTATTTAGGGAATTCCCAGTTGCTTTGTTTTCCATCTGGCAGTCAGTAAACAAATAGCCGAAAACACCACACGCGCACCAACGACTGGTCTTATAATGCGCATCTAACTAAAGTAGGCAAAGGACTCCCCGAATTAAAACTCGCTCATCAGCAGTCAGTGGTAGCTATGAAAGTTACTAATGGTCATCTGGAAAGCTCATCTTGTTAATAATCAACAGCAGAATAGCACACATTTTAAAGATGTTAGTTCCAGGCTTGTCCCTTTAAGATATATTAAAATGAATTTTAAAATCATTTTAAGATATCTTGAAATAACAGCTATATTAATGTATCTTCACACGATTTTAAGATATTTTGAATTCATTTTAAGATATATCTTGAATGCATTTTGATATCATGAAAGGGTCGCAATTTTGGATGTGTTTCAAGATGGCGGATAAGGAAGCAGGGAACGTAATAACAGGAGATCCCTCATGTAGTTTCAATCAAAGCTAATCCATTAGCACCCTAATTCTGGAGATTGTACGTAACTTAAAACTCAGACAGTAATGGAGAAATCCTTTTGCTACATCCATAAATAAACCATAAATACAGCAGTAATGGGACATGTATGTACAAGAATTCGTCTCAATAAAATAAATGGAGTGGGAGTTAAGACGTGTGGACAAGGAAATTGTCCAAGCAGAAACTTAAATTCTTTAAAAATGCTTTATTTTGCGTCATTTTTTCAGCATTATTCCCAGCTCCGTCACCACCAATAATGCGTTATACTTGTTGTTAGAAAACCAGATTATGTTCAAGAATAAAATAACTGTGACATCCTCGCCCATGATTATGGAATTTCATCCAAGCTGTAATATATAGTTCAAGGAGATGGATGCTCTGCTTTTTCGAAGCCCTAGGTCTACCAGTAACCATGACAACGTGAAGTGAGCGGCTCGTATATCAAAAATGATTTTTAAGATATCTCAGATTGATTTTAAGATAGCTAAAATTTATTTTAAGATATCTAAAATTTATTTTAAGATATCTGAAATTTATTTTAATTTTTAAGATATCTTAGAATTAATTCAAGATATAATAAAATTAATTCAAGATATCCTAAAATCAAACAATTTTGAAGATATATTAAATAGGAATAAAGGCGAAAATGGCTTGCCAAAGACCTACGCCTGTTTTTTCCGTCTGTTCATTCTTTCGTCCCCGTTCCTTGTGGAAGCGCCTCGGAACCATTATACCAGGTCCATATAGGCATATACTAGAGAGACCTCTGACAAACTCGATTTTCGGTCGTCTAAAACCTATGTTTGTAGGTCACACAGGTTAAAACGGAGAGTCAATTTCACCAAATAGTCCCATTTTAACGAAATCAGGAAGATGGTGACGCTCCATGTTGACCAGATTCGCCTTGAACTGACCACTGTTATAAGCTCCACGGGGCGTTCTAATAGTTGGTAATGTTTGTAATGGTGGATGTAACTAACAATAGTTCTAGCCGATTGTAAGAGAATAATAGAAAAGCGGGTAAATGTCACATGGTCAATTACCCTTCAAGGTGAACTCACCAACCTAAGTACAGTGAATTTTCCGATAAAAATAGCGACATTTGGCTTACTTCTAAATAACTTCAATATCGTCCAGGAGTCTAAGTCTAAGAATGGGGAAGTGTGAAACGTCAAATTACACCATATACAGGGCATTGCCGCTTTTTAACCCAGAGGTCACCCTAAACAGCGCCCTCTCTCGGTCAGTCAGAAACCGTAGCTTTTCTTCTCTTCCTCGTGTCAACTATTATGAGACAAAAAGATGGCGAACGTTTTAGATACGACAACAGTGCTTGGTGGAACAAAAGTTGAAGTTTCCGAAGAATTTCGAATAGTTGAAAATGAGACAAGGAGCCTTGTTTTGGAACGATTTGAGTCGAAATGGAGATACCTGAATACCGTCGTGGTAAAGCTTGTATAAGAACCAATGCATTCTCCAAACAGCGGTTCCTGGGATTGCCGATAGATATGATAGCCCAGTAAGTGGAGAGTGAATTTATTTTCTGATTTGAAATTGCGCAACCATTGACAATTTCAAAATCTACGCGCATATATAAAGTCACCGCGGAGTGAAAGGCTTTGTGCCCCACAGAATCAAAATGCAACCCTATCGTGACGTCAGTTTAGAATTGTTTTTGTAATCACAGACGCTGGTGAGGAACTTTGCACCTCTCAGAGATTTTGAAAACAGGTATAACCAAAGCCAGTTGAATAACAACAATAATGTTCAATTTTCTCTGGTATAACTTTGTAACGTTACAACATCGCAGAAAATCGAAACATTTTCAAAACTTTCTTAACCAGTCTCAAAGCGTTTCATAAACTTCATATCAAATGACCACTGGTGTGAGGTCCTCTATGAACAACTCCGTCCAAGACAATCAAGTGATACCATGGACTGTGATAAATTTGACACCCTACCGTGGATATACGGGTAGAAATTTGGTGTCGGACAGATAATTTATATCTACCTTCTTACTCACGTAAAATAACTAAACAATTTTGAACTTTTAAACTGTCATGCTTGATCAATTATAGGTCACAGATCATGCACGCAATGATGCGCATCTTAGAACACAGAGAAAGAGAATTGTATAATACCAGAAGTAGTTCAAATTGATCCGTTTTAGTTTAGCTTCAGTGCTCTTGTCTGGGCAAAAAAAAGAATAGTAAACATTTTAGAACGTCTAAACGTTTAGTTAACAACACGTTTTTAATGGCCATTCATCCCTGGTAGATTTCCGGGCATCAAAATCAACATAAACAGAAAAAAATCATTTTACTCCTAATATGAGATACAGAAATTACAAATTATTATTTTCGCTGACGATCGTACATTTTTTCTTTTTATTATGTATTACTTCTGTTCAAATCATCTGTGTATAACCGTGATTTTAGACCCGTCTTACCGTTCTTTCACTGGAGCGCAGTATTCAACTAAATGATTGACGTCGAAATAAAGGAAATATTCGTAGCCAGTGACCTGTATAGCCTAAACCGAGGATATGTAATTATAATGGACAGAGTTGAAATAGCCTAGAAATATTAGTACATTTTATGGTAAACTGCTTTTAAAAACTACCTTAAATTGGCATGAGCTGCCTAAATTCACCCTTTTTTCATAATTGCTGATCGTCACGAAAGTAAGAGGCTTTGAGCTCATCGAAAATCTAAATGATTGGCGTTGGAATGAGAAAAATCCATACAATATGTGGCCTGTATGAACCGAACACGTGTTCGAAAAGTAAACAAAATTTAAATGACCGGGACGACCATTCATTCATTTTAAGCCAAAGTTAGTTCAAATCAACACTTTATCGTACATTTTCGAGACTATAAGAACTAAAAAGCCGTCTTGAGAAAAATAGCCAATAATTTCAACATTCTGCTTTAACGTCAAATTATTTTGGCAGCTCATGCCACTTTAAAGTAGGCCTACATCCACAAGATTGACATTAGCAGAAAGCTGCTATTTCATACTCCTCTGTTAGATCTACTAACAATTAGTTAACTCTGCATGTTTTAACTAATTTTGTCTTATTTATGGCAGATCGTGAAATGAATTTTAAAAAAAGATCGGTTAGCTCTTTGTTTAAAAGAAAGAAAACCCACAGAGTGATTGAAGTTGACCATAAACATCGGATAAAGCAGTTTAGTTTCATACCAATTAAAAGTGACAGTTGTACCAATTAAGAGTTATACAGCATCTGAAGGTAGAGTGTATGAATTTGATAGGTGACGCCATTCGCGCGTCTATAAAATACACGCGCGAAATACAAGGGCTAGCAATAGTGTACTTTTACTATGGCGATCTGTAGAGCTGATTTTTATATGCTCATAATATTCAGTATTTCATTACTTAGCGTATAAAACTAAATTCGGTCTGATACAATGTAGTGTAAAATGGGTCCTGAACAGTAGAATTAAGTTTCAAAACACATCAACGATGGAATATGGCCAATTTGGATTTAGCGCTAATATATTTTAAATTGGGAATAGAAATCAGTGCAGACCTTTCCAGGAGGCAGATTCAAAGCCGGCTTGGTCAGTCGGAACTCCCTTCGGCTATCTTCGCTCGCTACCGGTCGGCTTTGGCACGCCTCGGACAGTCTGCGCTTTTTATACTGTAAATCACCGTATTTTGGGGCTACATAAAGATGGCGTCGAAAGTAAATATCAAAATGTTTTACCACAGACGAAAAAATAAAATAATCATAAATTTATTAAATGCTAATATCATTTAGAAAGATATTTGTTTATATATTTTATTTAGCCCGGTAAACCACATGTAGCAGACAGACGTAGTTTCGGTACATATCCGAAATCGAGGCTGAAAGTTAACAAACCGAGTGTTTCGGTCACTTACATTATCCCAGGGACACTTTTGTGGGGCCCTCAAGAGGATTTGGGAATGGTACGCTTCACGGCTACCTATTTGGTCGCCATATTTAAAATGACCTGCAGTCTATCAGAGGGTATTTCACGCACGTAAATCCCCGAAGTTATCAGACCGCCGGCTTGGGCTGAAGTGAGACACGTGACTGAAACTTACACTTTTATTGGCCAGCTCCGTAAGCAGGCGGCCTGCCGAAATCAACATGAATGATCTACTGTCATTGTCGTTTATAATGGTGAAAGTCAGCGAAAAATAATAAGAATAAACTACACACTTCTATCGAAAGCTACTAGGCTGCTCTTTTTATTGGATGTACATGTTTGGCTGGATTTTCTTTCCTTTTAAGGACAGCTATTACCCTTAGAATCGATATCCATGTCAAGGTTGAAGCGATTGGAATTGTTTTCCATAAGAAGCAATAATGGTATGCAGACAGCAATAGATCCCACGACACACCAGTTTGTCCAGCTCACGCCTGAAAAAGGTGAAAGAAGAATATTCATGGATGGTTTGAAGATAAATTCGATAGAGAAACAAATCCAGGCAGTTTCACCATGTAATCACTGAAAGTTTTATAATCCATTAATGTACACATATTCCTTTAATTGAATATAATATCACCACTTCCTGTCTGCATTTTATATACAGCTCTATTATTACTCGTTCAGAAATTGAAATAAATTCGACGTTTCACATGGTTCCTGAGATGTGATTTCGGTAAGCAGCTGGGATAAACCATAGCAAACAATGGCTACGACACCCCGAAATTACACCCCATGAAACATGTACAATACCTCGACTTCCGGCAGAGCTGTATATAAAATGGAGACAGCCACTAAAATGTTACTATGATTATTTGGAAGCCGCAAAAAATTACATTTAAGCTTTAAATATTGATTTCAAGCAATTTATCTTACTAGTTTAATAAGCCCCTTTCGGGTTTGACGGAAGTCCCACGAGATCACACGAGACACGTGTTTAGGGGTATAACTTTCACCGATCGGCTGTCCGATTAACATTAGTGCTTAGGGAGATCGGCTGTAACCCTGTTGTTTTGTCCGTGATTCTCAGCTTACAATCTATACTTTTTACAACGGTCTTTTTCTGATACATATCAAGCTAATTACAAAGCCATTAGATACTTTTTTTGACCGGCAAAAACTAATATTATCTCTAACACACAAATAACACGTCATAGTTGTGTTTTAAACCCTTGGTTTTTGACAACCTCGAAGCGTATCCACGCGATATAAATATTTTTACTGACCGTCAATTGACAAAAACGCAACTGATAGCTTTTGGTGTGTTTCACAAAAAATTCGGATTAAAGAAATGATTAAGAAAAAGCACGATAACCACCGATCGCCATAAACGCTAATGTTAAATGAACGGCTGGTCAGTGAAAGTTATACCCCTTAACTCCTTTCTCGCGTGATCTCGCGGGGTTTTAGCCAAACTCGAAAGTGGTTTATTCTATTCCATCCAGAGCGATATTGACTATTATATGATCCTTGTTGCCTGATCGAATCAGTGAGTTACAAACAGGTATGTTAAGATGGTAAACATATAAAGAATGTTACTGGAATTGGTCTGTGTCAATCAACCCCGATTCTATGGTCCATTGTTCTAAGTTCTTAAAGGTGTGCTTATGCTATACGAACGGGGAATGTCTTACCAGTATTTAGAACTATCACAGCAAGAAGAAAAATACCACCAAAGAAATTACGACAAGTGGTCAAAGCAGTTGTAGCTATCCCTTCCGATAGTGGAAAGGTTACTTCACAAGCCAACTCAAATGTGATTGGGATCCATGAGACAACGATAGCGAAACCAACAACAACAGTCAGCCATACGTGTACTGGAATGAACAAGAAGTACCGTTTAGACACTCTGTGTAAACTTAGTCGTATGATATCGTTCTTGTGGCCGAGCCTGTTAATGGAGGACCTGGCCTCTATCATGGATAGAAATCTCGAACTGTATCATCAAACAGTCACTATTTATGTGTGATTTTGTGACATATTGACACCTTTATCAGGTGGCATGGCATTTTAAACTATATGTAATATCAAATTGTTACCTTTTTCAGCGGTGAGGAAAACAGTCAAACCTTTCATATTTGCGCGTTTCTACTTATTTGTCTACATAAATCTGAAGGTCTAGATTGCTTGATTGATTGATGTTTTACGCCGCCTTCAAGATTATTTCACTTATATCACGGCGTTGCCAGGTTTAATGGGGCGGAAACTAGACAACTTTTCCACATACGGCGATCGAGTGAAAAATCCGCAGAGATTGTTTTCAATTTATATTTGTTCTGAGTGAGATTCGAACCCGCGCAGGGACAGTGGTGTTGCAGTGGGTTAGAGTGATCGTCTCTTTGTCCCACACAGACCCTCCATCGACGGGGCGCGGGGTTCGAATGACACTCAGGCCAAATTAAAAATTTCTGAGCGGATTTTTCACTCGGTCGCCGTGTGTGGAAGACATACCAGGTACTCGTCGAAGGTCGTTGCTTTCCTCTGGGCAATAAGTCTGGTTTCCTTCCCCACTAAACCTGGCAACGCCGCCATATATATAAATCAATCTTGAGTGCGGCGTAAAACATCAATCGATGGAATGCCTGTGTCGGACTGAGGTACGATCACCCTAGCCGACTGGAACAACCTAGACCCCTGAAAGTTTAGAAAAACCATTACAATCTTTGGTGGTTTGTCTCTTTTAAAGGAATTATACACTATGTTGTTGGCATGTGGTGTACAGCTGATACACCGCTAGTAGTAATGTGTCGAATGGTAAGAACAATTTAATATAGAGCTACCTTTACTGACGATGACAAAACCCGAAGTTATGATGGCTAACCAGGTAAACACTCCAACATTCACAGTAAACAGGACCACCAAAACCATCTTCATGTGCTTAGCAAACAAATCAATTCCTCTACAACAAAAGTTCAAGTACGATCCATGGTTTTTATTATATTGTTATTCGATATTATGGAATTATTGGATATTGTCAAAGAATACAAGTCAGTTTTGATTATACGATTTGGAGAGTGTTAAAGTGTTTATTGGTGCATGGTTTCCTAGAAAGGCAAGGCAAACTATAACTGTTACAATTGAAAGATGACATGAAACGACTGACCTTGCCATTATAACACCTCCAATAATGCCAGTGAGTATTGAATAAAACCCCATCCAACCAGCGTCGTTCTGTCAACAAACACCAATATTATTTTGTTATACCGGATCGATGTTTTGAGCGGTTTAAAAGTTGAACGTTTCAAACCAATTGCGGTAGAGGTAGATGAATGTATTAAGTAAATGAACGCCGTGGCATACTGTCTGTAGAATTATTAATTGACTGTGCAAGTTATTACTCGAATACGACCTTTTCCGCCGGGTAATATCAGCAGACGAATCAAGTTCGTATTAGCCGTAGGGTTGTATTGCCTAGTTCAAGTCATATTGGCCGAGTTCAAGTCATATTGGCCGAGTTCACCGAGTGCGGCTGAAAGACGCAATTGTAACATGTGATGTCACAGAGTTTTACAGACGCAGACGACAGATGTTGATTTCAAAATGTCTACACCAGAGCGCGTTGTACAAGGTCTTATTGACGGGATATTACAGTTAGAAGAAAAAACTACTGTAAGTGAATCCGATTGCCGTTTTAGGACAGCGGAAGAGGAAGAAACTTCTCTACTGATCCAGGAACAAAAAAAGAGCGCAATAAAGGTCGGATGTCATTTTGTTTAGGGCATGGATTAAATGTTCAGTGGGCGACCTCCTGTTCAACTTGACAGCTTGCATTAAATTAACTTCTACAGTCTATTAATAAAAATATTATGAATCGAGTGTTTTCAAATTGCCTTGGGTGAGTGAGTGAGTGAGTGATTGGGGTTTTACGTCCTGCTCAACAGTATTTCGGTTATATGAAGACGTTGTCTCCTTGTTTCTCCTTCGGGTGGTTGTATTGACCCTTGGCCTGCGGCCTCGGGCCAATACGGCCACCCTCAGGCCAATGCCAAGGCAATACGAAAACACTCGATTAATAACATATATTATTAATTGACTTTCAATGTTATTGGCATAATACGGAGAAACGGTCACACTCATACAGGGCTTACCAGGGCCAATACGAAAAAACTGGGCTAATACGAACAAACAAGGCCACTACGGACTGGGCCAATACGAGATCGAACATGGCGACCGTTTCATTGCTATCACTTCGAAATCCCAACGCTATTTTTCTTGAATTCATCAACAGAAAAAAAGAAAATAGCCAATGTTCAGTTAAAGAAAAACAAATATTCCGTCTATTTCATTAGATAAATTAAAAATTGCATTAATAACAATTTGTAAAATTAAAGAAATATGTTCCTATGTTTTATGTACAAAAGGGGGACAACTCTTGGTACACTACGTCTAGATTTTTTTAAAGAAATTTTTAAGAAAATAATGGTCAACTTTCCTTGCAAATGTGTCTATTAAAACACTATTAATTTTAAATGACACATATATTTTATGCAAAAAAAACATTGAACGCCAATTAATAAAATTTTCATTAATCAGGATGTTCCCTATTGGCATTGTCACAAGTCCTCGCAAAGCCGTATTAGCCCTCGGCCTTCGGCCTCGGACCAATACGACTATCCTCGGACCTGTAACAGTGCCAATAGGGAATATGCTGATAAATAACATTATATTATTGTCATAATGTAACGTCATATCTCTCCCAGGTGTATATTCTAAATATTTTCATACATACTTTTAACTCAAGTCGTTTGCTGCAACTCAAACATTACAGTCCCTGTTTTGTTGGCTGCAAACTGATGTGTTTACCTGTGAGATACCAATTGGTTGGAGGTCCACATCTAATATAGAAATCCAGCAATCTATTATACCAGATGTTATTCCACTCACTAAAGATATGAGCCATAGCTGACGATTTCTAAAAGTATGACAATTTTTGTAGTAGGTAGCTTGTTATTGACATGAATCATATTAAATAAATATAAAATAATAAAACTTTGCTTGATAAAAAATGCGTAGACTGTGAAAACTCCTTAGAACCTCCTGCTCTGTAGAAATAATTAACTTTTTAATCACTTTGGACTAAAATACTGCAACATTACTAATATTGAAAAGGTTTAATGTTCATGTTATTACAGCGAATAAAACATATACATTTGATCTCTTAGCTTGGGACAATAGTAGCTATCATTTACAAGACATTTCTCACCTTAGAATTGCTAAAAGTCCTTGTTTGTATCCAACTCGTTCTAATGACGCCGTTTTGCTTGGCGGTTGATCTGGTTTCGGGGGAAAATAAATAACCATGGCAAGAAAAATTACCAAAGAAAATCCACATTCTGTAAACGAAAACTATCTACTATTACACGACATATGTTACGTAAAACATATATTTATATTATCTTCTGTCCTTGCATCGTCGAAACCCACGGTTAAAAATTCCGCTTACGCTCACATTACCCGTGGGACAAGTCGGACTCTGCCCGTCGTTTCTAATTGAATATGCATGTAGATTTTGATTGGTTCCGCCACAAAACTGTGGCGGAAAATTTCACCAATCAGAATCCGCGTTGCTTCAGCATCTTAGCAGTGTTCAAAACAAAGATGGACGACTTTTCGGTTGTATCACAACTCACATGACCTATTGGGGGCCGCCATCTTTGTTTTTACTTCAATTCGATAAACGTGTCTCCAAAACTGAAGAGTTAAAACGTTTATAAGAAATCGTTTGATTGGTCCGACAGAAAATGGGCGTTCCCAGAAAACGACGCTTAACGAGGCAATTGACCCAGGGGTAAGAGGTGAGCTTGTCGAGAATTTAACCCTGGGTATCCGAGGATGCTGTCCTTGTTGCAGTGAGATATAGACTTGACTGAGATAACCCTTACCTAAATATAAAAGTCTGGTGACACCCTCCCGTACAGGCTCCAAACCAGCCGCTGTGAAAACATCGTGAAGGCAAAAATACTGTTATTCTAAGCATTACAAACAATCTTCGGTTATAGATTAAATAGATGCAGGAGTAATACGCTAAATGGGTCTTATATTTGCCTGTATTTGCCTACTTTATTTGATTGTCATAGATTGTTGTGCAAACAGTTGTTACTTTTCTAATGCATGAATAAATTAGTAATTCACACAATTAGAAACTTATCTCCAGAATTGTTTTATACAAGAAGATTTTCCTTGTGTCTGTGTGTTTCAGTGTTCATAAATAAATAAATAAGTAATCTAAAATATGGTTGGATTTGTGTAGACCCGTATCTTGGCGTGAAACACACCATTACTCTTCCTCCTCAAAAGCTGAAAACCATTGGAAGTCTTGGAATTTGAATCACTTACATGACAAGTTATCACTGTTCACACAAATCTTCGATTGTCTAATTCCAGTTACTCTGTATCACAGAAACATATGTTATCATGGAAGTTATTTGATATATGTGTGGTAAAGTCCACATTGCACCTCCACCTCCAAAAAAAGCACAAAAACATAAAAGTAAGCAAAAATAAGTAAAATAAATAAATAAATAATGTGATAACATATAGGCCTCCTACATTTTAGATACCCTTCATTATGTTAAATTATTTTAGAAAAATGTATTTTCTTTACATCGTTTTATTGTTCATCTTGCATGTGAAACGTGAAAATGGATATTTACATGTTGCTCTGACTGCAGTCATTGTCCGGTTCTGGAACAAGCAAGGGTCCTGGATGAATTGTAAGACGCAAAAATACATCTCACAAAAAAACATATTACCGTCTCTCTTTAGAAAATAAGTTCCATGAATTAAAGATGTTGCTATACGGCACTATTAGAGATGTCCCACTGATAAACCAGGCCAGTTAATTTCCGATCACCCATCGATTTTTACGGTTTGGACAGGCTGGCATTTCGTCAAACATAAATATTTGGATTCTTACTAATAGTATAATTTTCTCAGCATTATGCCCTACTAATATGAAGAATTCGGCAGTTATTTCAACACAAAAAGATACGTTAGATGAATAATACCCCAGTAAGATGTATTAATTACCTATGATAAACGAGAATGAGAGTCCTAGGGCGCTGAATAAATTCCCAATGCTGGTAGATGTCGTTCGTTCACGAGGTGGGAACCAAGTGGCTGAAAGTGGCGTACACGCTGCCAGGGCAACAGGCCCTGCCAGTCCATTAGCAAGATGACCCAAATGGATTAACCTACAGAAAAATACACGTAATTCAGTAGAGCGTATTTTCGTTACGTCTCGGGTTACAAGTACCATATCACCTAGCCAAAACTTTGACCATACTCAATAGCTCTCGTTTTATGGTCAAAGATAAATCCCCCCTGGAAACGAGGGTACGACCCTTCGTGACACTCGTACTAAATAAATATGCCAGTTTATGGGTCTAACCGTTAAGAATTTATTCCTCTTTGAGTACGGGGTATTTATTGTAGCGCCTGACCAAGTCTAAGGTCTGCCTAGATCGGTTTGGGATCGCTTCCAACTCCACTTCGAAATTCGCGGCAGCCATTAACTATTATCAACAGCAATCGACTAAGTGCGCATGCGCAATAAAACCAGCGAGCGACACAAACTGTACGAGTTGTCTTTTCCTATTGCCGATTGCGAAACGTTTCTTTTGTGAATGGAGCTTACAAAATGGAACACAATATTAAACAAAAAATGACTGTCAATCCACTATTTTATTACAGTTTACAGAAAAATTTCATAAGGACTATTAGATTTTTTTACAGATCGATTTATGTTTAAGACAATGTTATTTCGCTTATTTATGTAGTCGTGTTGACTGGATTATTTGAAAGAAAACCAGCTTGATTAGCTGAGGAAATCCCCGACCTTCTGCTGGTTCCTTAACTAAAGTAACCACAATCCCACTTAAAGTCAGTCGAAAAAATCCGGGTCAACACATTTGGTACGTTTACCAGGATGCTTTCTCACGGCCTCGCATAAGAAACAGTAGCCAAAACTTAGACCATATACACGTAGGTTTACTCAGTTTAAACACTAGAACTATTGAGTATATGGTCAAAGTTTTGCCTTAAGAAGCCGGTTCATGTTTGTTTGAAGTAATTGTAATTAATCTTAACTACTTGTGGAAAAATCGCAAAAAATGTTCATACGACATTTAATAACCAGATTGTCTTTCAAACGCAACTTACTTTAATTATGTTAGATACGTTTTATATAAACTGACCACACAAGTCCATAGTGAATTGACTTATATGATCCATACTCGGAAAAATGAGGGCGTAACGATCACTTTTTCCATATTCAGTTGGAGGAATTCCAATAACATGGTTTTTTTTTAATATGAGATCTTTGAGATCGCAAAGCAAAAACTTTGACACTAGTTATTTTCGGATATTTGATCTGTCAAACTTGGCGAAGAAATGACAATTCGTACAGTTTGTGTCGCTCGTCGGTTTGATTGCGCATGCGCACTCAGTAAATCGCTGTTGATAATCGTTAATGGCTGCCGCGAATTTCGAAGTGGAGTAGGAAGCGATCCAAGATCAATCAAGGCAGACAGACTTGGTCAAGCGTTAAAATAAATACCCCGTACACAAATAGGAATAAATTCTGAACGGATAGGTGTCCGGTAAGATCCATAAACTGGCATATTTATTTAGTACGGGTGTCACGAAGGGTCGTACTCTCGTTTTCAGGGGGGATTTATCTTTGACCATAAAACGAGAGCTATTGAGTATGGTCAAAGTTTTGGCTACATATCACCGTATGTCTACAGTAAATGCCTGAAAATGAAAGCTGTATCTATTATGAAATGTGACTGAAAATATATTGGATTCTTCGCCTTTAACAATGATCATAAGTGCTACATTGAAGGGAGAGAAAATAAAAATGTCAGCAGTAGCGGGTTAATTTTACCTTTCTAGCGGTATCAAACAAAAATTGAAGTTTATAAAATATCATATTATGCCAGTATCCACAAAACCAATTGGTCAACTTTCCAAAACTGCCACCTAAAGCCAGGTTAGTTTCACTGTATTCATGGTTTTTCAATCTCAAGAACATCAATATGCCTAACGTCAGTTAATCGTGCCTTTAAATCAGACTTTCAGTTATTAATACATGTTTAGACAGCAATGACTGGTCATTGGCTATAAAGATGTCCAGTCATTTTACTATTTTGTATTTTTTTAATTATTTTCTGAGCCATATTCATGCCGGCCTTATTATGCTAAAACACAGATGGTATGATACCTTTTTCCACGGCACCTTCCCGGGTCTAAGCTGAAAACCAAAGGAAAGCTCTTTAGTTTTATTTTTTAAAGAATTTGGGAGGCTTTGGTCACGTGAATGTCCGTAAATGACCTTGACCAAGTAGGTTGTGAGATGGAGTTTATAACCGTATTGTTTGTTAATGTTAGGTTGTGAGATGTAGTTTATAACCGTATTGTTTGTTAATGTTAGGTTTTGATTGATTGATTGATTGATTGTTTGGTGTTTTACGCCGCGCTCAAGATTATTTCACTTATATGGCGGCGTTGCCAGTTTTATTGTGGGAGGAAACCGGGCTTTGTGCCCGGAGGAAACCCACGACCTTCCGCTGGTAACTGGCAACCATCCCACATAGGTCGTTCGAGTGAAAACCCAGTCAGAAAATTTTCCAATTTTTGGACTGAGTGGGATTCGAACCCGCGACGCATAGGTGGAAGTTAGGTTTTGAGATGTAGTTTGTAACCGTATTGTTTGTTAATGTTAGGTTGTGAGATGTAGTTTATAACCGTATTGTTTGTTAATGTTAGGTTGTGGGATGTAGTTTATAACCGCATTGTTTGCTAATGTTAGGTTGTGAGGTGTAGTTTATAACCGTATTGTTTCTTAATGTTAGGTTGCGAGATGTAGTTTATAACCTTGTTGTTTGTTAATTGTAGGTTGTGAGATGGAGTTTATAACCATTTGTTCGTTATATCTGTGTTGTTTGTCATAAACCGTGTGTTGTTTGTTTATTGTAGGTTGTGAGATGTAGTTTATAACCATGTTGATTGTTATAACTAATGGCAGGTTGTGAGATGGAGTTTTTAACCATTGGTTTTTTTTATAAATGTGCTGTTTGTCATAACCGTGTTGTCTGTTAATCGTAGGTTGTGAGATAGAGTTCATAACCGTCTTGATTGTTAATCATTGGTTGTTTGTTATAACTGTGCTGTTTTGTCATAACCGTGTTGTTTGTTAATCGTAGGTTTTGAGATGAAGTTTATAACCTTGTTGTTTGTTAATTGTAGGTTGTGAGATGGAGTTTATAATTTTGTTGTTTGTTAATTATAGGTTGTGAGATGGAGTTTATAACCATTTGTTCGTTATATCTGTGCTATTTGTCATAACCGTGTTGTTTGTTAATCGTAGGTTGATGGTTATAACTGTGCTGTTTTGTCATAACCGTGCTGTTTGTTAATCGTGGGTTGTGAGATGGAGTTTATAACCGTATTGTTTGTTAATTGTAGATTATGAGATGGAGTTTATAACCGTTTTGTTTGTTAATTGTAGGTTATGAGATAGAGTTCATAACCGTGTTTGTTAATCGTTGGTTGATTGTTATAACTGTGCTGCTTTGTCATAACCGTGCTGTTTGTTAATCGTGGGTTGTGAGATGGAGTTTATAACCGTATTGTTTGTTAATTGCAGGTTATGAGATGGAGTTTATAACCGTTTTGTCTATTGTTTGTTTCTGTGCCGCGGGGGGGGGGAGGGCAACATTTATGGGGTACAATCTCAGTCTTCCGATGTTCTTGACATAGTTAAGATGCGTAATCATTGTCAATGTATTACAAAGGGACTCCAGGAATGATACAGTAATCTAAACGAAAAACTGGTATGTGTGATGGGTTGCGAAGGCGTTGAAGTGAATGAATCAACCTACGTTTAAATGGTAGATTTTGACCAAATTGTCTGGCTGGTTGTGATTAATTCACTTCACTTTTTGCTGTTTTCTAACGTTTTAAGACTTCAAATTGTTACATGTAAGACATATTTGTTATGTACCGACCATGATGCCCAAGGTTGTTGAGTTGTAATACACCGTAAAGCTGCTCCAATAGTAGTCAGACCAGAGCTTATAATGCATGACCAACGCAATCCTGTAAATGATTCAGAGAGTTTAAAAAAATGAATATATTATTTTTATCGACTAGCCTCTAGATATCAATGAAGAAGACTGAACATTTAATGTATTTATTTCATATAATTTTGAAACCGCAAGTAAAGCCTCACGTTAGTTTGATTCTGTTTGAAGCGTCATATAGAAAATTATAACATAGATTTTATATGATGATATCTTACCTTTGACGTCCATTATCCATGACATGGGTAACACGGCCAAAATAAATGCGATAGGTCCCCAATTTATCAAAAGAGCAATATCTCCATTTGTCCATCCAAACATCAATTTGGCAGATTGTGATATGGGACCCCATGTATTCCATACACACGTCTGTAACATGGCTGATATGGAATATAAAAAGAGAATATAGAATCGTCTTTTATACACTTTTATCTCTTGCTTGTTATCCTGGTTAATCTGCTTTGTAAGAGTTTTCAATTGTTTTGTGACCGGGTGTTTCCTATGAGTTCTTGACGGATGGTTACTTGAAAGTAATCCATTCCCATAATTATCCAAAATTGTATCCTTCAGAAGCGGTTTCTTATCTCCCATTGTTCTCAACTGTTTTACTATCATGAGAGAAAAGCTAGACGCATTCCAAAATCGTTTGATAATTTTGTGATTTCAAAATCATCGTTCACTTGTGCTCATGCATGCATACCAATATCATATACATATGCTTTATCAATATGCACACCAGCTTATTGAGATGTATTCGTGTATTTCAAATTCTTTGGTGGCTGCACTTAACCTGAACTATGTACTTCTCAACTCGTATTCTATATCTTACTCAGTAACACTATAGAGCGTTATAAACTTTTATTATTTATACGTAAGTGAAAACTAGGGATTTCCTTCACTCAGAAATGTAATAATTCACTGCAGTGCAATAACACTTTTTGTTATTTAATGCACGCGTCGAAGCCGATGACGTCTTCGGACCTACTTCTTTCTTGTGTACTGACGTCTGCTGTACAACAGCAACAGTACATAGGACTTCGATAGGCTAAATGAAGCCTTTTCAGTCTATTTAGCATTAAGATAAATACTTTACAACTGAAAACACTAAATTGATTCAATAGAGGATTGGCTTACCACTTTAAATCAAAGCGATAAAACAAAACTTCATTACCGATCGTCGTTGTGTGGCCTGCATCATCATGGCTTAGGAGAATCGTAACGAGAAACTGTAATTGCCGTTTAATGACGCGGTAAAACGATGTTAAGTAGTTTCATAGAACATTTTTTATCCTTGTGACTGGTGCGCTGCGGAGTTAAAATCCATGTTGATCGATTTAATTTCTTTTTCCACGAAATATCCCGAAAAACTTCACAGAGAAAATGGCAATTCAAATGTCCACAAATCTGACAGTTGACAGTCACGTAAGAAGAACAGACATATTGTTGTTTCATTGGTCAGCGATATATATTCCTACGTTTGCTGACAACCTAATCGGCGGCCGTTACCCCTTCAACAGATCCGACGTCTCACCGGAGGGATGAAACGCAGGTTGGAAGCTATAATGGAGGCTATACGCGCTATTGACCTTCTGCTCTAGGGATGTGTTCTACACGCTCAAAGTGACATTTTTACTTCAATATGTTCGCCCTGTGAAGCCAGATGGACCTTTTTTATTTTGTTAAAATACACTTTCGATTTTACTAACGATATCCTGAATAAATTGTACAGCTTATTGCCATTAATGGTGATTTCTTATCGCCTGAATATTGCCCTTTATGATCACAATCGTTTCTGCAACATCAGTTTGCCAACTTCCCTACACCAATGATTCTATCGGTCGGCGCAGACTTTCCAGGTGGGTGTTTAACTTTTTTCTGTATGTATAGTTTCACTGAAAAGTCAAATGTACAAAATGTACGCAACAGTATTATCACGTATTAACTACGAATGCAAAAGGCTATATCTTGAAGATTTGAAGATAGAACATACAATTTTCTAATTTAGTTAAAACCATTCCACATTTGGAGAACCAAGGTCATACTTAATTGGGCCAATTGTTTACAGTACACACTGTAAAATGTAATCCGTAAATTTTACGATAGAATACTAGCAGCTGGGCTGCCAGCTTTCTACCGTAAAAATAAGGGTAGACCGTAAAATCATAAGTTACGGTATACCGTATTTTTACCGTAAACGCACGGTATTGTTATCGTAAAAAGGACGGCATTATATTGAAAATTGGGGGAAACCAGGGAACCCCCAGACTACTTCACATATGAGAGATATATGCTGCCCTTGTGTGTGGCACATTACATGATATTGTAAGATAAAAATTTTCCTTGAGACAGAACTGCTTCCAGTGGACACAACTGGATTCCATTTATATTACCCAGCCGACACTGAACTAACCAATCCAACGAGCCACATTCCTAATCAGTGAATGTGAAAAAACATTATGAAATCAGCAGGCTAAGAAATACAGGACTTTAAATCTTCAACCCCAGTATGGGTCTGTTAATGTAGATTTTCAAATGTTATGTACCCCCAACGAAATAGTAAAACTGATTACTTCTGCAAGTTGACAAACATATATGTATTTGAAAAAATGCTGATGAAAAATCTCTTCATACACCCTTAGGGCAGGTATCTGTATCTACACTTTTAATACAGCTATGTTTAATTAACTATCTTAGCCTATAGCGACAATCTTTTTCTTTTATTAAATCGCCTACGGCGGGATTCGAACCTCTAACCTCCCATACAGGAGGTGCGCACAACAGCGACATGCGCACTAACCTTAACCGTAGCCTTTTTTATGAGAAAATTAAACTTTATTCATCTCAACATAATTACATCAATACAGCGTCAGTCCCAAAAAAGAATATCACAGATAAGGGGACGAAAGAATCAAGTCAGCACAAGCAAATCAAAAGCGGAACACTAAGCAATCATCGTTAGACAACTTCACAAGAGGGTTTAAGTCTGTAACTTCTTTATGGAACTACATTATACGACTTCTATCTTTATAACAAACATGTCGCTGTTTGACCCAGTTTTTAAGTATGTTTTGAATAACATAATTAAGTTAATACGTTTCTTGTGATATACATTCAAATTCCTGCATTTCATAATGGTATAATGCATTTAGGTAAGAAACGGGTGCAAACTGAAACAAAACCTCTATATTATCAGCAAAGAAATTAACAAAATCAGATAAAAACGGACAGAATATAAATAAATGTGTTAAATCTTCAGGAGTTGTCTTACACATATCACACAGGTTGGTATCGACTTTACCTATCGTAAATAGTTTCACCTTAGTACAAATGACATGATGTATCACTCGAAAATCTAAATCTCTACACTCTGGTGGTTTTACTAAATGATGTGGCACCTTCCAGAAGATTCCGAGATCTATATTTGGAAACACATTTTCCCAGATGTTAATACTGTTAGGTGGTCGCTCAACATGAGAAAGTAAAATAGCATAAAAGTCTTTTGAACCAAATAGTTCTACATCTTTCTGTCTCCCCTTATGCTCTATAGTGATATCTGGCCGATCACAAGGGGTATCATAGCTGGACAGTCTGTTCCATTCACGAGGAATACAAGATTTAATTAATGTATACATTGCTAGAACTTTGCCCTTGTCAACATCAGGCATATATTCCTCTATAACTTCAACGACACCAGACAAAGGGAGATAACCCGGATTGGTTTCATATAACAGATGTTTGACGAGAGTAAAACCAGATTTTATAAATGTCTCACGTCCTAAGGTTTTACCATTGACAGCAATACTTGGATTACCAAACAGTGGTTGACACCAGAACTGTTCTTTTGTTTCTATAACTATCTTAACCAGAGATTTAAAAATAGCCCAACTCTTAAACAATTCGCAATAAAAATATGGCAGATCCCCAAAAATGTTGTTATTGTTCGACATGTAAAGAAGCTCAGATGTCAGATTTAACTGACCACATTTAGACAAAAAATATTTTTAAAAAAGCTACCACACTAGGTCTATATCTGCATTCAAAAATTTTGCCAAAGCTTTCAGTTGAAAAGCCCTGGATTTTAACCCAATATCTTGTAAATTAAGACCACCATCACATAGTTTTTTAACCGCTGTGGAGTCAGCCACCAAGTGAGCCCCTCCTTTCCACAAAAAAATAACACAAGTTTTTTAATTTCTGCCAGGTAAGTAACACTCATAGTTATAACAGCTAATTTATGCCATAATTTCGAAACAATTAGAGTATTCAAAACAGTAACCCGCCCCTGAATGGTTAAATTCCTTCTTGACCAACAGTTTAAACTTTTCTCCAAATTTATCTTAGCATTAGTAGCTGCACAATAGTTATTTACAACTGTCAAAGTGTGCTCAACTGAATCCGCATCAGCAAGAGTCAGTGTAATATCGTCTGCATGTTGATAGCTAACTGAGAATATGTTGGTGTTTCGTATTCTAATACCTTTAATATCATTACATTGCCTTATCCAAAATACCAAGCCGCTCCACTGTTAAAACATATAACATAGCAGAAATTGGGCATCCTTGTCTTATAGATTTGCATACATTAAAAAAAGGAGTAACAAAACCATTTAATTTTACAGCACTTCGTATACCTGTGTAAAACGTCTTAATCCATCTTATACAAGTTTCACCAAAACCAAAAGAATTTAACACATTAAATAAAAAATTATGAGAGACTCTATCGAAAGCTTTTTGTTGGTCAAGCTTCAAAATATACAAATCAATATTATCTTGTTCAACATAAGAAATAACGTCTCTAATTGAGGCTATGACATCAGCTATATCACGACGTGGAACACAGCATGTTTGAAAAGGGGAGATAATTTTCTCCATTACGCATTTCAATCTATTTGCCATACATTTTGAAAGTATTTTGTAGTCGACGTTGAGAAGGGTTATCGGTCGCCAGTTCTTCAATTGATCTTTCTCACCTTCCTTTTTTATACACAAGTGATATTATTCCAGTTCTCATTGAGCGAGTTAGACTGTTATCATTAAAACTTGTCCTAAAGACCTCTAGCAATATGTTACACACATCTTTCCAGAAGAAACTAAAAATTCAATTGTAAGACCGTCCTTTCCAGGACTTCTACCTCTAGATAGGGCCCTCGGGGATGTAGTAAGCTCCTCTAAGGTAAGGTCTTGGTCACAAAAATATTTATCAGCTTCTTCAAGTTTATCTGTGATCTGAGATGTTACACTATTAATAGAATCTATAACTATGTCATCTTCAGAATACAACTCACTGTAGAAGCCTGTAACTTCATCAATAATTGAATCACTATCTCTTACTAACGAGCCGTTTTTAGTAAGTAGTTGTTTGATTAATTTATTCTCTTGTCTCTGTTTTTCAAGATTTAAGAAAAAAATTGTGTGTCTGTCACCCTCCACGGCACATTGTGCTTTGCATCTTATAATAGCCCCCATGGCATATTTCATTTTCTAAAACTCTCAATTCTTCCTCCAGATGCATTATGGTATTTTGGTTATAATCCTTAACCATAAAAGCCCTACGATATTCATTATCTAATTTACATTGCAAATTAAACATTGTCTGTTTTTTTATTCTGTTTGCGTTTCTTACCATGTATTAACGACAACCGTTTAAATTTGTATTTTAAATTGTTCCACCACACCCCAATGTCATTTTTATACAATACGGTTTCTTTTTCATTGTTAATAGTGTCTCTAATCTTTTTACAAAAAGCAGTATCTTGTAATAATTGATTGTTAGATATAAATAGTCCAGGGCCCCTTTCAACTGTTGATAGGTCTAATCGTAAATAAAGACTGCTATGGTCACTGAGACTGTTTCTTCGGTGATATACAGATTTTACAACAGAAACTAAATTTTGTGATACGAAAATATGATCTATGCGGCTTTGTTGTAAAATACCTTGAACATTCCTCCTCCACGTAAAACTTATTTTATCAGGATGTACATACCTATATATATATCTCGGAGAGTAAACTCCCGTGCTATAGATAATAATTTCTCCCTTGATCTGTCTACAGCCAAAGTTTTATTGCCTCTATCTAAAGGAGAAAATACAGTATTTAAATCACCCATGAGTATAGTTAAGACATTATCTCGAAAAAAGTACAGAGATTTGTAAAAAAAGACACCCGTTCATTACTTGTATTGGGAGCATAGCAGTTTATCACATAAATTCTCTTACCATCAATTGTGATAGTAATTCTAAGTATTCTACCTATTAAATCACATTTATAATCAGTTACTTTGTCCTTCAGCTCTTGCGAAATGATTGTGGCTACACCACAACTATTTAAAGTTCCGTTATTGTGAAACACTTCCCCACTTATTAGATTTTTATAGTTCTCAAGTAATTGCTGGTCCCAGTGAGTTTCTTGCAAACAAAGTATGTCTATATTGGACACAGAATATAAAGCATTTATTGAATTAATTTTTCCAGGACTTCTTAACCCATTACAATTTAGGGAACTTAACAAAACCATTGTGAGCAAAGATATTAGAAATATATATACAAACTTGAACATGATCAGTCTGGGGAGGTTGTCACTTTACGGTAAGGTGTCATACGACTCGATTTTACTGCAGAGAGACAGTGGAGGGTTTAATCCGCTTACTGCGTCGACGGTTTACTGGGGTAAAGCCTGACTCGCTGTGAGTCTCACCTGTGGTCCCCGGGTCCGAAACAAGGTTATATTCACCAGAGCTGGATATATCATCGTGAATACCACCTGGCGTTCTAGATACAATACATTTTCCTATAGCATTGCTGTCGTCAGTAGTGAGATCATTTTCTATTGTAAGGTCAGCACTAGAGGTCTCCCCAGCCACTTCCATGTTGGGCCATGTTTAGGCGGTTCGACTGTACAACTCGCATCGGTTGAACGTTCACTCTGTACTGGAGGTGGTTCAGGGATATCACACCTACAGGAATCTGGGTTATACCCACATTTTCACACATAAATTCATCATCATTTTTCTTACATAGACACTCCTTATTATATTTTCCACATTTATGACATGGTGAGGCTCTACAGGCTTTTGAAATGTGACTTTGCTGGGAACACCTGTAACAAAAGTATCCCGGACATGCTTTATACAAATGAGTATCGGATAGGCACAATGAACACACTTCAACTTCTCCGTCATGAAGAACACGAAAATATTCCGGTCCAGTAGCTGTTTGAAAACGCATTGCGTAGGGCAATGACTTTAACCCAGGAGGAAACAGCACTTTCACATACCTCATTCCATCAGCAACGTTGTTGTTTTTGTGAAATTTTCTCTTCACATCTGATAGGACAATAATATCAAGGTCATATAATTTCTCTCTAATATCCATATCCGTAATGAACGAAGAAAGGTGCATAAAGCTAACGATCATAGTCTTTAAGATACTTCTAAGGTAGAATATGTTTCAAGTCCATTTACCAGGATATCCATAGAGCTTTTGTCTGCCACTGTAATTTCATACGAATCATCTTTCGGTACACACGCCATTATCTAACCCAAGCCACACTATAACTCCACCGCCTCAATCACCTCACCAGCCGACAGTTTCTTTCCATTTAACAATAGTTTCAGTGTATATTCTTTTAAATATCCTCCTTCATACGTATTATTAGTACCAACAACTCTATCTGACTTAGCCTGAGAGGCCATCATACAGCTGTGAGAGCCTTTCACGTAGTCACACAGTATGAGACAACAACAACATGATAGAGCACTAAACACGTCTGCACACCACCACGGTCAACATGGTACTTCCACCTTTAACCACTAGACTAACTACAAATATGAATCCTTCACGGAAACAACCGAGGAGATCAGATCTCGTTAGCTCGGAAACGACAACTCCGTCTCAAAGTTATTTTACGGTACACGACCGTAAAGCTTCCACTGAAGTATAAAACGGCAATTTACCGTTAATTTGAAAATATTCTACTGTAGAATTGACGGTAAACGGTTACAGTGCACTAACGCATGGGTAACGAGTCCCGATTTTTTTTTAAAAAGCTTTAGAATGTACTTCTGCGGACAAACACACTACCATTTGTACTACTCAATTACACAGTATCTGTACAGTCTTTTATATCGGTCTATTAACGATAAGTTGAATTTTAAATTAATCATGGACTGATTGATTGATTGTTTTGTGTTTTACGCCGCGCTCAAGATTACTTGAGTTTTATAGTGGAAGAAAACAGGGCTCTATGCCCGGAGGAAACCCACGGCCTTCCGGTGGTAACTATAGCAACCATCCCAAAAATAATCATTGAAATTTTCAGTTAAAAACTCACTAAGGTCAAATGTATCGAAATGGATCCGTTTCTCTCAGAAAAGAAGATACTTTGAAGTTAGATGATTTATCGACAATAAAATGTCCCCCAAACAGCAATTGATCATAGAACTAAATGATATTATGTATTAACCAACTCTAATGCTTAGTTAAATATGACTTTTCAAAAAGGTATGTCCGCAAATCTAAATACTCGTAAACTCTCAATGAAAAATCATACAAAGCTTTGATATTGTAGTTTAGTCCCATTATTATATGTTACAACACATACATTAAAAGGGCTCGTTGTACTTTATGTATATAGAACAATACTCCCCGAGCGATATATATATATATATATATATATATATATACAACAAATACATTAAACAGACTCGTTTTACTTTATGTATTGAGCAATACTCTCGTAGCGAAATGTACACAACAAATACACTAAAAAGATAGTTGTACTTTATGTATAGAGCAATGCTTTCGTAGCGAAATAACCACAACAAATAAATTAAAAGATAGTTGTACTTTATGTATAGAGCAATGCTCTCATAGCGAAATAACCACAACAAATACATTAAAAGATAGTTGTACTTTATGTATAGAGCAATGCTCTCGTAGCGAAATATACACAACAAATACACTAAAAGATAGTTGTACTTTATGTATAGAGCAATACTCTCGTAGCGAAATATACCCAACAAATACACTAACAGATAGTTGTACTTTATGTATAGAGCAATACTCTCGTAGCGAAATATACACAACAAATACACTAAAAAGATAGTTGTACTTTATCTAAAGACTTTCGCATCTTTATATTTGCAGATAAACCATTAATGTCACACTCGCCGCTAAAACCAAGAATACTGTTTACAGTGGACGGTTTTCTGTATTTTGCCCCAGAAAGAAGACGTTAGCAACTTTCTATTTTTACCAAAAGTTGTAAGTTTTGGCATGATTTTGTATTTCAAGGTCAAAATCCTTTATGTCTAGGCATGCGCGCAAGCATACAGTATAATTTTACGAACTTCATCAGAGAAATACAGGTACAGGATCGTGAGGGACACTGGAAGACAAGATGGCCAAAAAAAGGGTAATCCAACACTGAGGTTAACAACTTTCTGATCTTTGTTGTGGTAATCTGGCTTTGATTCTTCGTAGAAAATAGCAGTTGTTCTGGTCTATTGTCGACCATAGCGAAGAAAGACTGGTTTTGTAGGGTTTGCATGCAACTCTATTCTCCGTTTGCAAAAGATCGTGTTTCTGAAGGACTGGTTATTTATTATTTTTAACAAATGAACCATTAAGGTACTAAAACTAATCTATGGCGTTATAACGCCTCAATTCTACCTCACTTTGGTTCCCTACGGGATCCCATGATATTGCGCGAGACGTTACCAGCAAGCATGCGCTTAGTTACCCTTAGCAGGTATCGGACTGCAATTTTGGAGCTCCTTTAATTTGCTACTTTTGGCTCGCGATGGATAACGCTTCGACCTCGGATGCCACTTTAGCTCTTGATGACGAGCTAGAGGCATTTAGCTTGGAAAGTATGTCTCAAAGACCTTCAAGTTCCAAGAAAAAGGAGAATTTGTGCGGTCGTCTCGTGCGACTGGTGCACGTGGCTTGACACAAGTCGATAACAGAGGTGAAACCGACACGGTAAACCCGCGCAAAGTCAGCCCTAGTTTGTCCGGTAAACGGAAAACAGGTAAGACCCCAGACACTGGGATGGAAGCGATTAAAACAATGCAAAATGAAATGCTTTCAGCCATGTCAAACAAAAAATTTTGAAACCTTAACGGTTTTTATTGTAAACTCAACATAAGGAGCTGATAATGCTTCCTCTTCAGGTGAGTACGAAAAGGAGCCACCTTTCAAACTACCCAGGCAGGAGTTGGTTTCAGACAGGCTTAGTGTTGACCTGGACACTTTACTTCACGTAAAAAGTCCCGATCACTCCCAGGCCGATGTTGAAGAGTCCAATAATGATATACTCTCAGACATTGTTCAGTCGTATGACTCGGTAGAGGAAACTGCTCCACCAATAAGTGAGCGAGTCGCCGAACTTTTAAAGAAAGTGACATCTGTTAAAATGGCCGAAGACAAGCTGAAACAGCTTTTGAACAAAAATCATCGGCCAGCAAACTGCGAATTGTTTCCTACTCCAGTCAACCCAAAAATATGGAGTCGCCTAGATCGACCGGTGCGGTCCCGAGACCATTATATGCAGATTGTTCAGGTTGACATTTTGAAAGCTATGTCCGCCATCCTTCCATAGCTTGACAGTTTTAACATCTTCCCAATTGATCCAAGAAGATGTTCGTAAGGCCCATATCCGACGTGCAACCGATGCCTTACTTGAACAAATTATGCCAGTCCTTATGCACTAGAGACATACCGGTCACCCGGTTTTTGTTTGGGGACGATTTACCCAAACGAATAAGGGGCATATCTGACTCTAACAGGATGGGCCGGTCTATCCAAACAACTCGCTCAAACAATATAATTAGTTCCTCTTTTGTTTTAGGCCGACAAAGTTGGTGGAACCAAAGGAACCATTATCAGAACAACAATCGACGAAATCGAAAATCCTTCAGACAGGAGGGAGGCCGAAGAGTAAAAAATTAATGATGGTTAGTGATATAGGTAAGCATATAGCTTATACATCTAGCAGTATTGCTTCTTCTTTTCAAGCTGGAAATTACCTATGTGGGATGGTTGCCTACGGAAGGTCGTGGGTTTCCTCCGGGCATAGAGCCCGGTTTCCTCCCACAATGAAACTGACAAAGCCGCCATAAAAGTGAAATAATCTAGAGCGCGGCGTAAAACACCAAACAATCAATCAAGCTGGAAATTTAGCTAAGTGTGCTGGTCAATGGAAGAAAATAACATCGGATAAGTGACTGTTAAGCACCACCCATGGCTATGAAATAGAAATGAATGGCCAGCCTTATCAATCATCAAAGCCCATGAACATAAAGTTTTCAGATAAGGAAGCAAAAGTTACAATAAAGGGTGTCCTTATTAAAGGTACATACGAAGACGGGGAATTTCTTTCCGGTATTTTTCCTCGTAAAAAGACCAATGGCTCTCACATAATGATTTTAAATCTCTCTGACAATTGCCTTTCACTAGTATTGACCTACAGGGTGCATATTATTCTGAGCCACTATGTCATGAAGACAGGTACTATTTAAAGTTTAAACGGCTTAATACATTTTATACGTATTCTTGTCTCCCAAACGGGTTATCATCGGCGCCCCGAGTTTTTGCCAAAATATTAAAGGCCTTTGCTCAATTCTACGAGAACAAGGCCCTTTGCTCAATTCTTCGAGAACAAGACGATCTGCTTATTATAGGTCACACGCCAGATGATTGTGATCGCAGCACTAAATTAGCCCTGCACATGTTTCAAAGCTTAGGTTTTACTATAAATTGGGATAAACCATCGCTAACCCCTTTACAGCATATAGAGTATTTAGGCTTTATTATAAACTCTGTGAATATGACGGTTTCCATGACCGGTCCAAAATCCAAAACAATTCAAACAGCGTGTCAAGATCTAATTAACAACTCCAGCTCTCTTGTTATTAGAGATGTGTCACACGTAATATGTCTTCTTGTGGCTAATGGCCTGCTGTAGAATATGGCGATTTATTTTACAGACAGCTTAGCATAGAAAAGTCAAACGTACTTACTCTCCAATATGGTGATTTCGATGCTGTTATGACACTTTCTTCTCAGACGATACATGAGCTGAACTGGTGGTAACTGGTTCCCAGAAGAAGCACAAAACCATATCAATTATTTAGAGCATCTGGCTGCGTTTTTCAGCTTAAAATCACTGTTTAAATTGGACAAATATTCACATTCTTATGATAAAAAATTAAAGACATCACCACGTCCTCAGTTGTTTTTTAACAACACGAGCTTTCGACACCTGTGCCGGTGTCTTCGTCAAGTGTAACATTGAGTGTTGTTAAAAAACAAACTAGGGGGCTCAAAAGTTGATTGTTTGACTGTTACCCGAAACCTCTTGTTCTGGTGTAAAAAACGTTCAATTTGGTTACCAGCAAGTTACCTCCCCTCTGCCATGAACTATGCAGCTGATATTCTATCGAGAGCTGAACACAGTTGCAAAGAATGGAAATTACATCCTAACATTTTCTCATAAAATTTGTGTGGTGACCGGTCGCCCATCTGTTGATTTGTTTGCCTCTCGGCTAAATCGCCAACTTGAAAAATATATTTCATGGAAACCAGACCCTGAAGCGTTTGCTTATGATCCTTTTTCAATACAATGGTGTAATAAACTGTATTTTCTCCTTCCAGCTTGATCCCAGCAGTCTTGAGAAAGACCTGAACAGAGAGAGCAGAAATTATCTTGATGGCACCGGTTTGGCCGACTCAGGTGTGGTTCGGGAAAATGCTCAGCATGTTGGTAGCTCAGCCACTGTTACTGCCACTGGACAACAAAATTCTCATACATCCACATTGTCAGTAAAAGTTGTTCTCCTTGATCAAATTGAGACTTCTGGCCTGTCGATTGTCCGGGAATCCCTCCAAAGTGGAGACATTTCGGAAAGGGCTATCGAGATTATCAAATCATCATGGCCATCCCCTGGTTATAAGGTTGTTACGGGGCATGTTCAACTTGAAACCTTCAACCCCAAAGACGTCAGTGACTTGGGATACCTCTATTGTTTGGAATTATATCACCGAATGGGCTACTTAGAATATTGTAACCTTAAAACATCTTACTTTGAAAACTGTTTTGTTTATGGCATTGTTAAGTGGACAGCGTGTTCAGACACTGTTTTATCTGGATATTCGGAACATGACTTGAACCGATTCATTGTGTAAATTTAGGCTGGGCGATTTACTTAGGCAGTCTAATCCGACACGTCACTTACAGGAACTTGAGTTCCCTTCTTTTGCTACCGACAAAAGATTATGTCCTGTTACTTACATTTCAGAGTATATGGACCGAAACAAAGTCTGTTCGGGGGACCAACACTCAATGTTTCGTTTCATTTGTTAAACCACATAAACCTGTGTCAAAGAACACTATCTCTCGTTGGATAAAAATAACATTGCAATTGGCTGGTATTGATATGTCAATATTTACTCCTCATAGTGTGAGATCTGCTTCAACCAGTGTGGCATCAGAATCATTAGTCCCTTTAAGTACTATTCTGAAAACTGCTGGCTGGAGTAGTGATTCAACTTTTGCTAAACATTATAAGAAGCCGATATATAGGCCGGGAATTTTCAGCAAGGGTGTACTTGCTTTGAAATAAACAGGTTGTAGTTGAAAGTACTCAAATGGAATTTGACCTTATTTGTGTAACAATTTCTTGCTTTGAACGTGTCATGGGATCCCGTTGGAAACCAAAGTGGGGTAGAATTTATAAATTAAACGAGACTTACCTGTAAGTTGAAAACAAATTTAATGATAGTAGCAGTAACATAAAAAAAACATGGAGAACAATTAATGAATTAGCTGATCGAGCAAATCAACAAGATGTCACCGACCATATCACTGAAAATGGTGAGGAAATACAAGACAAACAATGTATTGCTCAATCTTTTAGCGATTACTTTAGTTCGTGTGCAAGGAAGCTTTAAGCACAAATCCCTTCATTTCCTATCAACTTTTCCGAATATCTGGGTCCACCAAGTCCAAATACTTTCAAATTTTCTCCTGTAAACAGTGATCTCGTCATATCAACCATCATGGAACTCAAGTCACCTGCCCCCGGTGTTGATCGTATCCCAATGACATACATTAAAATAATTGCCTCCCACATTGCACAACCATTGACTCATTTAATAAACCTTTCTTTTCTGTGTGGCAGAGTACCGCGGTCTTTGAAGTTTGCCAAACTAGTTCCAATCCATAAGTCTGGATCCAAGAATGAAACATCAAATTATCGCTCAATTTCAATACTCCCATGCCTCAGTAAAGTTCTAGAAAAACTTGCAGCAACACAGATCACTGAATTTCTTGATCTAAATGATTTGATCTCTCCGCATTAATATGGGTTCCGCTCCTTTCATTCCACTGCCCATGCCGCTACGGTTCTTTATGATCACCTTATCAGTACAAGAGACAGAACAAAATTTAGTGCGCTCGTATTCCTTGATTTATCTAAAGCCTTTGACACCGTAAATCATCTTATGCTTTTAGATAAACTTTCACATTATGGTTTTACAGATAATTCAAATAATTGGTTAAGTAGTTATTTATCGGGTCGAAATCAGGTTGTTTTTTGGGATAGTTATAAATCATCATCGTGTAATATCGAATGCGGTGTCCCCCAAGGGTCAATTTTAGGGCCAATTCTTTTTTTGATTTATATAAATGATATAGTAAATTCATCAAATAATGTAAAATTCACCCTCTTTGCCGACGACACAAGTGTATGTTCGTCTGCTGAATCATTATCCAGTGCCGTCGACACTGTGTCGACGGAGCTGGAGAAGATATCAGTGTGGCTGGCCGTTAATAGGCTCTCTCTTAATGTCTCGAAGACTAAACTTATGGTTATCTCCCCTTCAAAAAACTGCCCTGAGATACCAAACCTTTTTGTTAACAATAGTCCCATAGATCACGTAAAGGAATTTAAATTTTTAAGAATTGTTTTTAACAATAGCCTTCAATGGTCATCTCATATCAGTTTGGTTTGTAGGAAAGTATCTCAAAATATAGGTATTTTAAAGCATATTTAAAAAAAAACGTTAATAAACATACCTTATTTATTCTTTACCACTCCTTAATTCATCCTTATCTTTCATATGCAAACGCTCTGTGGGGAAGCACTTATCATTCTCATCTCCAGTCTCTTCACTTACTTAAAAAAAAAGCTGTCCGAGTCATAACATTCTCTCATCGACGTCAGCACACCGAAAACGCCATCTTACTACCATACATAAATTCATGCATCACTCAGTTAATCTTTCCATATCTTTTCAAAACATTTTTTCGCGACAGTGAACCATTCATACCTACCAAACAAGGACTTTAAATTTGAACCTATCTCGTCCATTTTATCATTCAAATCTCTCATACTATTCCATACGAGTAGCGGGTCCGCGGGAATGGAACAGACTACCAGTAGCTTTAAAATCAATCAAATCTTTGTCTCTTTTTAAATCATCAATTAAAGACTTTTTATTAGATCTGTAGGCCTCCTTCATCACCACCTCCGCGTTCCGCTTTATCCATAACTATACGCAATTTAGATACTTTTAAAATGTATCCTTTATTTATAACATAACTTCGATTTCTTCTTTCTTTTCGTTATAAGAATTGATGTTTCCGTAAAAAAAATACTTTTTAAGTTTACAGCACCTGTGACGTATGACCTATTAACCTATAACATGCTTTTATTACTGGGATATAACAAGTCCATTGGACTTTATTCCCGCCGACTAATGACCTCAATTATTATTTTATTTGTATCTTTTTCTAAGGTGAATAAATGAAATGAAACTTCCTGCAAGAAAAATAACTAGAATCGAACATAGGACACATTATACACACCCAGTTAGGTTTAAAATGTCTATATAGAGGTGTAAGGCATCCGCAGAACCGAAGGTTGATTACAACAACAAAAATTAAAAACCGTTCAGCTTCAATGTTGTATTACTGTGATTACTATCAAAGAAAACTACTCTGGTAAGGTAGACTGAATCAAACAGTGGAACATCGTGAGTCGGAGAAAATATTTCTACGAAAATGTGACCAAATAGAAGAGACGGTAGCGAATCAAGTTTCTTAAAATTCTTAATCCTGCCCAAGCCCAACCTAATTTACCTACGGATATTATCCTAAACTGCGCTCATACAAAATATATTTGAACATTAGGTTTGTGTTAAAAGATCCATTAGTGGTCAACCTTTGGATCGGTGGTCGTAATATGGCAGATCGTGTCTGAACTCCAGTTGTGGACTGCAAAGATAATTTCCACATGAGACGAAATCAATTTCGACGCAATTTACTTTCATGTTTTAATTTTACGCATATTAGTTTAGGTAACTGGATCTTCATTTTCATACTATATTTTTTAATGATATATATCAAATGTTACGTAGTTAAATGATTAAAAAGAACTATATTTACATGTATCTATATATTTTTTCTCATATTTCTTATATTGAATAAGTTTCTTATTCTGTTAAAAATGGGCATGTCATTTAGACGTTTATACTCAATCATAAGTTGATATAATGAACCACAACCCACGATATTTCATTAGGTTGACGACAGGCAGGAGTTTGGCCTTAATCAGTAGAATTTTGTGGAAAAGATAATTTGACAACAAATCATCAGTATTTTTGGTAAAGCTAACATGCCGATTTGGTATAGATTTTAGATAGTAATCAATTAGCTGTAAAATTCTTTAACGTTCACTACCGAAATCCGAGATAATAGGACAATAGGAGGTGTAAGGCATCCGCAGAACCGAAGGTTGATTACAACAACAAAAATTAAAAACCGTTCAGCTTCAATGTTGTATTACTGTGATTTCAGGCCTGGATGAAAAGGGTAAACTGAAAAAGCTACAATTGTTTTGAATTTTACCTTGAGCCCTGGTAAACTTGACTTAATGGCCGCTCTACACTTTATGAGTCATCCAGCCGAATCTGATTAATTTAATGGTATTAAACGTGCAAAAATTATTGGTAAAACAGATCCTTAAGCTATATAAACAGAACGAATATTACTGCACCAGACAAGTTTCTAGCCAAATGCTGACTTTTGTCAACACACACCCGGCTGATTTGGTTATGACCCGTCTGGTGATTGTTTGGTCTTGTACGCCTCGCTCAAAATTATTTTACTTATATGGCGCGTTGCCAGTTTTATTGTTGGAGGAAACCGGACTCAGTGCCCAGAGGAAACACACGGCCTTCAGGTGTTAACTGGTAACCATCTCACATATATGTAGGTCGTTCGAGTCAAAACCCAGTCAGAAAACAAAAACGAAAGACAACTTTTGTTCATACACAGACAGACACTGCTGCTTTGCATACAAGGGACATAACTCTGGGCATCATATATGTTTTTCCGTTTCAGAGACCCATAGATTTTAAGTTATACTATCTCACCAAACATTTGTAGTCAACATAAATTGGAACCATTGCATGGTCGTTTCAATTTCATTATGTTGTTCTTTCTTCTCCCCAAATTGGATGTCGCCGATCTGTCGATTAGGACTTTAAAGGGACGTGACACGTAGAACGTTAAAATGTGTGATATTCGACTGTCATTTATATAAAGATGAGGTTTCCAGATAGCCATTGGTAACTTTCCTAGCCCCCACTGACAGCTGGATAGGCAGTTTTATTTGGGAATTCCTCAGCCCACTTTGTTGTGTTTAGGTTTGCGGTATGGACCCATTCCGGATGCGCGTGTTGTGCGTTTTAACCTGTTTGTTTACAATAACAACAGGGAATTCCATAAATAATTCTTTATATGTACATCTTGGTGGAAAGTCGACTTGCCACCTTTCGTCCGAGTTGACCACTTCTTATTTTTCTAATAATCTGAAGCTGAACGGAGAATGACAACAAACTGAAGCGGTGTATCCTTTTAAAGGTCCGTACAAAAGCATGCCCGGCCATATAGAGATGCAGTTTAAATCAATGTCTCAAACCATTGTATGTGCAGAAGAAATCCAGTTGATATATCATTGGTAGAAGCACTGACTTGTGTAACCCGAACAATCAGCATCTATGGTGCTGAGAATCTAACATACACTCTCTGGCGTTTGGCCATATAGCCTTAATCACGTCTATTTCGGAAAATTGCTAAGAATTTTAAAGTGGATGAGCCGCCAAAATATTGATATTTTGACGTTAAAACAGAATGTTGAAATTATTGGCTATTTTTCTCAAGACGTAAAATTCAGAAGCTTTTCTAGTTCTCGAAAATGTACGATAAAGTGTTGTTTTGAACTAACTTTGGCTTAGAATGAATGAATGGTCGTCCCGGTTATTTAAAAAATAATGTTTACTTTTCGAACACGTTTTCGGTTCGTACAGGTCACATACTGTATGGATTTTGCTCATTCCAACGCCAATCATTTAGTTTTTCGTTGGCCTTTAAAACCTCTTACTGTCGTGACAACCAGAAATTATGAAAAAGTGTAGATTTTGGCAGCTCATGCCACTTTAAAGATTGTTTGTTTTTCTATGAAGACACGCATGCGCTCTGGTGGGTAAGTCATTCCTATATAAAGGACATGACCACGCATGTTTGCCCACGAATGATCAAGATAAACACTGTTCACATTTAGCATTGACTCATAAAAACGAACACCGAAAACTGCCGAAGATCCACGTGAATCAATCGTTCATGGCGAAAACTGTCAAACTGTAAATCTCGGATTTCGACTGCACATGACGACACAAAGCACCTTAGGTTGGCAGAAAGTTTCTTTTTAACTCATATGTTGAGGCGGGTAGGTTAAATAATCTTTTCTTTGCTTATTTTATAGTAATTTCCAGTCGCTTTTTCCAGCGGCATAATCATTTCTTATGTGCAAAAATAACGTTCACAAACTATAATAACGTGTTCTTGGCTGTGTGGTAATATACATGTAGAAATAAAGAAAAAACACTCAGACAAGATTTCCCGGCTATAGCTGGTGGTGTATAGTGGGGTACCATTTGATATACCATTAGTAGAATCACTGACTGGTGGGGTACCATTTGATATACGATTAGTAGAATCACTGACTGGTGGTGTATAGTGGGGTACCAGTTGACATATCATTAGTAGAAGCACTGACTGGTGGTGGATAGCTGAATACCAGTTGATATATCCTTAGTAGAAGCACTGACTGGTGGTGTATAGCTGAATACCAGTTGATATATCATTAGTAGAAGCACTGACTGGTGGTGTATAGCTGAATACCAGTTGATATATCATTAGTAGAAGCATTGACTGGTGGTGTATAGCTGAATACCAGTTGATATATCATTAGTAGAAGCATTGACTGGTGGTGTATAGCTGAGTACCAGTTGATATATCATTAGTAGAAGCACTGACTGGTGGTGTATAGCTGAATACTATATGTTATTAATCGAGTGTTTTCGTATTGCCTTGGTATTGGCCTGAGGGTGGCCGTATTGGCCCGAGGCCGCAGGTGTGAGACTGGAATACAGGGTACCCCAATTTTTTAATAATACTTTTATAAATACTTAGAGTGTAGCCTAATAGTTATTTCCAGGGTTGTTTAGAATAGTTGAATATATGTTCAAAGGGCGACAACTCTGGTTACCTTATTGGTTTACCTCATTATTTTCTATGCTCTTAGCGGTATTCTATTCCACCTTATTAAAAGTTAAAAGGAAACTCAAATTCAACATCGAGTAATGCCTTCCTTTATTCCCATTTAGGTAAGCTATTTTGATTGACATTTAATTAAGATATATGTAAGTATAATCCTGTACATGTAGATCTGCGTAGATAAGCAGAAGAAGTGGTTAAAACATAAGTAAAAGTAAGTTAGCTGTGGCTGACGAATCCGGCATGTTAAATGTAGGTCACATAACGTTACTTCGACGTAGTGGTACAACAACAACACTAAGTCAGTGTTATTTTCTCAACAAGTGTCTAGAATGTTGCGTTGGGTGAATTAAGAGATACATGTATGCTAGATGTCGAACGCGTAATTGAGTATTAACATACGTGATATGAATACATAAGTTAACAGTTCACCGTTTGCGTTCTTATAAGTTGGTGAAGTCGTGTTGTTGATTGGTGTTATTTCGTTATCACTATCAGTGTTATTTCTGAAGCGTTGTTATGACAGGTTAAGCAAGTTATGCTGTTTAATTTTTAGTGTTTATTCATTTGTCATTAAAAGCTAGATCAGACTGGTAAATGGCATTCGTAGGATAGTTCAGGTAACCATGGTTACTAGATGCCAATGGCTTAATCTGTTAATAGGGCTAATCGGAAATATTTAGCAAGTAACACGTAAAATCTAGATGTGCAGTTTAAACAAGGATAAGGTTTAAATTTACAAACAGTGTGTGTTGAGGCTTAATAATAGGCTAACAGTCAAAAGTCAGAAGTTAAATAGCTTGGCAATGTTAATGTTAATTGTTCATTTTGTAGCTGCAAGTTTATTTTAGCACTTTCATTGGACAGACAGAAGTAGTGATTTAATGGAGGTTAACAGCTAACAATGGTTAAATGTTAAGCAGTACCCGTGTTGTACTAATCTCGTTAAGATAAATAATTCATTCAAGGCAAGTTACAGTTGTGGTTCAAAGGGAGATAATGCTCATTAAAGGGAGATAACTCGATAATTGTCAATTAATGCAGACCTGATCTGTGGAGTTAGATAAATCTGTTAAGACCCTTAAATAGTTAACCACATGGTATTTACGAGGAGTGGATGTATTTATCCATCTGTCAAGAGCATTAATTGCTGTCTAGTAATTTAATTGAGCTGTTAAAGCATAGGTAAGATAATGCAAATGTAATAAACAAGTACCTGTATGAGTAAAGCTGTGTTAGCTATTATAGTTATTAAGCATTATTATATGTTACTGAACAAGCCATGTATAAGCTCCAAGTATTCTTTGTTTATTGTACATGATGTTGTATGACTGCTCTTAGCGGTATTCTATTCCATCTTATTAAAAGTTAAAAGGAAACTCAAATTCAACATCGAGTAATGCCTTCCTTTATTCCCCTTTAGGTTTGACGCCATTTTAAACCATGACCGGGTAACATTTTGGGGGCTTGTCCGGAAACCGTCATGACCAACACAGTGATGGACTGACACACTTTTGGCAAACCTAAAGATGGCGGAATCAAGACCTGAAGTTCGGCGTAGCAGCCAGTCAGATGAGAGCGATGCAGAAGCCAGTACCTCACAGAGAGTGGATGGTCAGGGAGAGGCATCAGATATCATCAAGGGATTGGGGCAGTGCTCTATGTTTCATAAGGAGTTCAAGATAATGGGACAAGTGGGCACTACCAAAGGATGTTTGAGCTTCGTGAGTTTACGCCGGCAAATTGATGCTGGAATTAACAAAGGTTACTCCGAAGAAGAAATTGTTGAGGCCGTAATAAAAGCTGTGAGCACTGGGTCGTTGAAGGCCTACCTTGAAGTCAAAGAGGACTTAACTCTGTCAGTATTAAGAGGGATTCTCCGTTCCCATTATAAGGAAAGGGATGCCAGTGACTACTACACTGAGTTATGTAATTTGACTCAGGGGCCCAGGGAAGACTGTGAGGAATATTTGATCCGGGCCTTGGGAATAAGAGAGAAAGTGTTGATGGCATCAAGGGAGACAACTGAGGGTTGTCATCAATACAGTCCAGAGTTAGTTAAGGCCAGGTTTCTCGAATCCTTCTACACAGGCTTGATTGATGAAACTATTCGAACACAAGTTAGAACTGTCATCGACGGGACAACAGTGTCCGATGAGGAACTAATTCAAAAAGTTAATAAGATGTCTAGACGAGAAAATGAAAGGAAATCAAAACTGCGACAAACAAAGTCCAAAGTCCAGATTTCCAGTGTTGATTTACCAGATTTCCAAGTAAATGAAAATAAAACTGTACAAAAGGGAAACCAAGATAAAGAAATTTCAGAATTAAAGAGAGAAGTCTCAGAATTAAAAGAATTATTGAAGTCTGCTTTGGAACAAAAGAACATTAAAGATAAATCAAAGTTTCAAAATCCAAAATCCAAAGAATATGCAGGTTGTCCTGATTGTCGAACGGATAAAGCTTTGGATTGTCGCCACTGTTGGCAATGTGGTAGTAACGAACATTTCAAGGCAGGGTGTAAGCAACGGCCCTTTAAGAACAAACTGTCCTTACAAGAACTAAGGGGAACTGTCTGCCAATTATCACCAAAACAAAGACAGTCAATGGTAAAACTAATTGGGGATCGTTGCACTATGCAGTGCAAATTAGATGGGGTTTTGATACAGTCCTTATGGGATACTGGGGCACAGTGCTCGCTTGTCCCTATCACATTTTTGGAACAACAACTGGGTTCTGTAAAAATTAGACCCATTAGTGATTTTTTTGAAGATAAACTAACTATTCATAGTGCAAATGGCAGTGAAATACCTTTTGAAGGTTGGGTTGAACTGAACTTTTCAATAAATGAACAGCCTGGACTAAATGTTCCATTTTTAGTGTGCAGTCACCCTGAGGTTAAAACACCTATCATAGGCTATAATGTGATTGAAAACTGGGAAGGTGGTAATGTAAAACAAGATTTGTCACGAGCTTTGCCTACCGTGTCACAGAGAGGAATCAATGCTGTGGTTAATTTGATTTCAAGGGGAAAGGGTGAACTTGGTAATGTGAAGGTTGGCCGCCGCGAAGTATTAGTACCTAAAGGTGATTTGATTCCCCTCCGATGCACCAGTCATATATATTCAGACAAGAAAACCACTGCTCTGTTTATTCCGGATGAACAGTTAGACTGGCCACATGGACTGTGTATTACAGATTCTCTAATTGAAGTACCCCATGGATCAGCATGCCATGTTAAAGTTATGGTGGAAAACAACACCAAACATGATATTGTCATTCCTAAGAACACTCATTTGGGTACTTTACAACCAGTAAAATCTATAGTGCCACTGTCTCTCTCACAATCTGAACCAGAAGTGAAATCTGAACTTTTGTCCACCAGATGCAAAAAGTGGGATCCACCTGTGGATCTAGATAAAAGTGATCTAACTGTACAACAGAAAGAAAAAGTACGTGCTTTGTTACGTGATGAATGTGACGCTTTTTGTAAAGACGACAGTGATATTGACTGTATACCTGATCTTCAGTTGAAAATTCAGTTGACTGATACCACACCTGTGCAACGTTCATATGTGTCAATTCCCCCTCCACTCCATCAAGAGGTTAAGGAGTATTTGACAGATTTATTAAGGCGGGGTTGGATCAGAGAAAGTTCTTCAGATTATTCAAGCCCTGTGGTTTGTGTAAGAAAAAAAGATGGGTCACTCAGACTGTGTATTGACTTTCGTAATCTCAATAAAAAAACTGTTGCTGAACGCCATCCTATTCCCCGTATCCAAGATGCCTTAAACACATTAAAGGGAAAGTCCTGGTTTTCCCTTCTAGACCAAGGCAAAGCCTATCATCAGGGCTTTGTTTCGCCTGATTGTCAAAAATTGACTACGTTTGTGACTCCATGGGGATTGTTTGAATGGGTCCGGTTCCCATTCGGGGTAAAGGGGGGGGGGGGGCCCGGGGCATTTCAACATTTCATGGAGAAGACCCTGGCTGACCTACGTGATAAAATTTGTATCCCATATCTGGATGATGTGTTGACATTTAGTGCTGACTTTAATAGCCATATTGATCATGTAAGGCAAGTTCTGAGAAAATTGAAATCCGCAGGGGTAAAACTGAAACCATCAAAATGTGAGCTATTTCGTAGAAACGTTCGATATCTGGGACATATGGTATCTGGGGATGGTTATTCCATGGATCCCGCAGATACAGAAGCTGTGTTGTCTTTAAAAGAAAAAGAACCAACTAATGTTGGAGAGTTGAGAAAAATCCTGGGTTTTATTGGATTTTATCGGAAATATATACCTGACTTTTCAAGGCGGGCAAAACCCATTTATGATTTATTAAAGACTGACAAATTGAAATCCCATGTTAAGACTTCAAAGCAACGCACTAAGAAATCAAAAGGTCAAGCTCCCAGCAGTCAGAAAATTGCTTGGACTGATGAGCATCGAGAAATCTTAAACAGTTTGATTGATAATCTAACTGAACCTTGTGTTATGGCGTATCCTGACTTTGAGAAAAGCTACATTCTCAATATTGACGCTTCACAACATGGTTTAGGTGCAGTGCTGTACCAGCGCCAAGACAGTGGTAAGCTGGGTGTGATAGCATATGGGTCCCGAACTTTAACTTGTGCCGAAAAAAACTATCATTTTCATTCGGGCAAGCTGGAGTTACTTGCTCTGAAATGGGCTGTGACTGAACGTTTTCGTGACTATTTATTTTATGCCCCGTCATTTGAAGTTTACAGTGATAACAGCCCAGTTACCTATATTTTGACCACTGCTAAGCTTGATAGTACAAGGCATAGGTGGGTGGCTGACTTGGCTGAGTTTAATTTCACTATTCATCATAAGCCTGGCAAAGCTAATGGTGACGCTGATGGACTTTCAAGGCTACCTTTAGACATCAACAGCTTTATGTCAGAATGTACTGAAAGTGTGCCTTCAAATGTGTTAAGTGCTGTGGTCAGCAGTGTGTTGCTGAATCACCAGTCGGGGGTGACCCCCATTGCGTCTTTAACAATTAACTGTGTTGAAGCAGAGTGTGTCACTTCTGTGGGAAAATATTTGACTTTAACCAATAAAGAACTACAAACGGCACAAAGTGAAGACAAAGTGATAAAACCAGTTTTGGAATGTTTTAAACGTGGAAAGAAACCTACGTTTAAAGAATTGAAAACTGCTCCGGCTAATGTGAACACTTTGTTACATGAATGGAGGAAATTAGTTATTGAGGATGGACTGTTGAAAAGAGACACTGTGTTAGGTGGTGAAAAACACAGGCAGCTTGTACTCCCTTTTAAATACCATTCCATGACACTAGAACTGCTTCATAGTGAAATGGGCCATTTAGGGGTGGAACGTGTATGTGCTTTGGCAAGGAGTCGATTTTATTGGCCAAGAATGGCAAAAGATATAGAGACTTTTATCACGAAAAACTGTCCTTGTTTAAAGAATAAAGTACCAATGTTTCAGGATAAAGCTCCCATGGGAAATTTAACATCGACATCCCCCCTGGAGTTAGTGTCAGTGGACTACCTGAAGTTAGAAAGAAGTAAAGGTGGGTACGAATACATTCTGTTATTGGTTGATAATTTTACTAAATTTGCTTGTGCCTACCCTACTACAAATAAGTCGGGGAAAACTCCTGCTGGTAAAATTTTCAATGACTTTGCCATGAAATTCGGACTACCGGCTCGACTGCATCACGACCAAGGTCGTGAATTTGAAAATCACATCTTTAATGAACTTCACAGGTTAACAGGGGTTGCCAAGTCTAGGACCACTAGCTACCACCCGGCCGGAAACGGTCAGGTGGAAAGAATGAACAGAACATTGTTAGGGATGTTAAAAACGTTGCCTGATGATCACAAGTCAAATTGGGCCGCCCATGTTAACAAGATGATATTTGGGGTGGTGGCCCTGGAAAATTACGTTCTCATTGGGAAGAGACAAGTTATGTGATTGTACGTCGTATGGCTGATGACAGTCCCGTATACGAAGTTAAACCAGAAAATGGAAAAGGTAGAGTTCGAGTGTTACATCGAAATCTTCTTTTACAATGTGATGGATTACCGTTAACTCCTGTGGATAAAAAGTCCACGACAAAACCAAGGGAAATGGTAAAAGATGTAAATTATGACATGTCTACCGAAGAACAAAATGATGATGATGATGATGATGATCAAATATATTTTGATTTTCATGGATCCAGGGGTCATAGGCCCCGGCCTAAAGATGGAAATGAAGGACTCAGTGAGCAAAATCAAGATAATATTCTACCTGAAGTTGACACTGAACCAGAAAGACTACATCGCCGTCCTATTAATCCTCCAAAACGGTTTACCTATGATCAGCTGGGTGTTCCATCGGTTTATGGATTACAAACAGAAACAGCGAATTCTGTGGACTTGATAAATTATATGGGTTGTAGTAACCATTATGTCCCTGTAATTTATGGACTATGGACAATTCCAAATTAAAGTAAAAATCCATGGACTTTTCATATCGTGCTTCCATGGACTTTCATAGTGTTGCCCTGGACTTTCATATAGTGTTTCCATGGACTTTCATATTGTGTTTCCATGGACTTTCATATAGTGTTTCCATGGACTTTCATATCGTGCTTCCATGGACTTTCATATTGTGTTTCCATGGACTTTCATATTGTGTTTCCATGGACTTTCATATCGTGCTTCCATGGACTTTCATATAGTGGTTCAATGGACTTTCATAGTGTTTCCATGGACTTTCATATAGTGTTTCCATGGACTTTCATATTGTGGTTTCATGGACTTTCATATCGTGCTTCCATGGACTTTCATATTGTGCTTCCATGGACTTTTATATTGTGTTTCCATGGACTTTCATATAGTGTTTCCATGGACTTTTATATCGTGGTTCCATGGACGTTCATAGTGTGTTGCCATGGACTTTCATTGTATAACTGTTTCTATGGACCGTTATAGTGCGTCGAGGAGTTTCTTACAAAATAACTGTGAAATCTCATAAACTATTGGAAAATGTGTTATCTCATTTAAATTGAGTGTTGCTTGATAACAGAACTTTGATGGTTATTTGATTGTCAAGTTAGCTTAAAATATTGTAAATGTCTAGGGCGACATTTTTTTTAGCGGGGGAGAGTGTGAGACTGGAATACAGGGTACCCCAATTTTTTAATAATACTTTTATAAATACTTAGAATGTGGCCTAATAGTTATTTTCAGGGTTGTTTAGAATAGTTGAATATATGTTCAAAGGGCGACAACTCTGGTTACCTTATTGGTTTACCTCATTATTTTCTATGCTCTTAGCGGTATTCTATTCCATCTTATTAAAAGTTAAAAGGAAACTCAAATTCAACATCGAGTAATGCCTTCCTTTATTCCCCTTTAGGTAAGCTATTTTGATTGACATTTAATTAAGATATATGTAAGTATAATCCTGTACATGTAGATCTGCGTAGATAAGCAGAAGAAGTGGTTAAAACATAAGTAAAAGTAAGTTAGCTGTGGCTGACGAATCCGGCATGTTAAATGTAGGTCACATAACGTTACTTCGACGTAGTGGTACAACAACAACACTAAGTCAGTGTTATTTTCTCAACAAGTGTCTAGAATGTTGCGTTGGGTGAATTAAGAGATACATGTATGCTAGATGTCGAACGCGTAATTTAGTATTAACATACGTGATATGAATACATAAGTTAACAGTTCACCGTTTGCGTTCTTATAAGTTGGTGAAGTCGTGTTGTTGATTGGTGTTATTTCGTTATCACTATCAGTGTTATTTCTGAAGCGTTGTTATGACAGGTTAAGCAAGTTATGCTGTTTAATTTTTAGTGTTTATTCATTTGTCATTAAAAGCTAGATCAGACTGGTAAATGGCATTCGTAGGATAGTTCAGGTAACCATGGTTACTAGATGCAAATGACTTAATCTGTTAATAGGGCTAATCGGAAATATTTAGCAAGTAACACGTAAAATCTAGATGTGCAGTTTAAACAAGGATAAGGTTTAAATTTACAAACAGTGTGTGTTGAGGCTTAATAATAGGCTAACAGTCAAAAGTCAGAAGTTAAATAGCTCGGCAATGTTAATGTTAATTGTTCATTTTGTAGCTGCAAGTTTATTTTAGCACTTTCATTGGACAGACAGAAGTAGTGATTTAATGGAGGTTAACAGCTAACAATGGTTAAATGTTAAGCAGTACCCGTGTTGTACTAATCTCGTTAAGATAAATAATTCATTCAAGGCAAGTTACAGTTGTGGTTCAAAGGGAGATAATGCTCATTAAAGGGAGATAACTCGATAATTGTCAATTAATGCAGACCTGATCTGTGGAGTTAGATAAATCTGTTAAGACCCTTAAATAGTTAACCACATGGTATTTACGAGGAGTGGATGTATTTATCCATCTGTCAAGAGCATTAATTGCTGTCTAGTAATTTAATTGAGCTGTTAAAGCATAGGTAAGATAATGCAAATGTAATAAACAAGTACCTGTATGAGTAAAGCTGTGTTAGCTATTATAGTTATTAAGCATTATTATATGTTACTGAACAAGCCATGTATAAGCTCCAAGTATTCTTTGTTTATTGTACATGATGTTGTATGACTGCTCTTAGCGGTATTCTATTCCATCTTATTAAAAGTTAAAAGGAAACTCAAATTCAACATTGAGTAATGCCTTCCTTTATTCCCCTTTAGGTTTGACGCCATTTTGAACCATGACCGGGTAACACAGGCCGAGGGTCAATGCAACCACCCCGAAGGCCAACACCAAGGCAATACGAAAACACTCGATTCATAATATTTTTATTAATAGACTGTAGAAGTTAATTTAATGCAAGCTGTCAAGTTGAACAGGAGGTCACCCACTGAACATTTAACACATGCCCTAAACAAAATGACGTCCGACCTTTTTTGCGCTCTGTGTTTTTTTGTTCCTGGATCAGTAGAGAAGTTTCTTCCTCTTCCGCTGTCCTAAAACGACAATCGGATTCACTCACAGTAGTTTTTTCTTCCCACTACAATATCCTGTCAATTAAAACCTTGTACAATGGGCTATGATAATGATATAGACATTTTGATATCAACATCTGCCGTCTGCTTCTGCCAAACTCTGGGAGTCTTTCAGCCGCACTCCGTGAAATCGGCCAATATGACTTGAACTCGGCCAATATGACTTGAACTCGGCAAATATGACTTGAACTCGGCCAATATGACTTGAACCCGCGAAGGTCGTATTCGGGTAATAACTTGCACAGTCAATTAATAACAGTTGATATATCATTAGTAGAACACTGACTGGTGGTGTATAGCTGGGTACCATTTGATATATCATTAGTAGAAGCAGTGACTGATGGTGTATAGCTGAATACATAGAGGTTATCTAACGAGAGACAGTGTGTTACGATGAATATCACTCGAGTCTATTAATTTTCAAAGTCACGAGCCTCTGGCGAGTGACTTTGGAAATTAATAAACGAGAGTGATATTCATTGTAATACACTGGCTCGAGTCTGATGATCTTTTTCTCACACTGCACAAAAAAAACAGCGTCTTATAAAAAACACGCCTAACTTTAACTATAGTTAAAAAATATTTGGCGACGTCGCTCTATTTTCAAGAATGGCTGTCCAAAAAAAGACTCGATAAGGTATTGTGGCGCCAGAAATGACGTCATCAACGACGGCATCCCAGGCCCTTCAATATAGAGTTGCTGCTGGACGCTTGATCTTAACGTCATAATGACTGATGACGTAATTAATTTGCGACGTCAGTTTTGACATCTTTCGTGAGGTCATAGCGTTACTTGGGCCATAATTTCACACGTTGATTATGCAAAAAATAACACACTGCCTGGGAGTGGAATTATCGGGGGTGTAGTGTGAGAACAGTTGATATATCATTAGTAAAAGCACTGAATGGTGGTGTATAGCTGAATTCCTGTGAATGACCTGCCCGTTAAGAGTTCCTTTTCGTTATGGCAACTCAAAATTGCTAATGTACACCGAGTTTTATCGTGATAGATTGGTCAGTCCATCTATTTCTCAATCAGAACAAGCTCACGTGTATCCCTGGGATAATTGAACGAAATGTCGTCGTTTTACCAGGAACACCCATTTACTGAAATTCCAATTAGACGCTTTGCTATAGTTTAACAAGGTAAACTTGCCTGAAGACAGATATTCTGCGACAGTCTGCAACGTTTCTTCGACACTCGTACTTGTCGCAGACAATAAGAATTCGAGTCAGGTAAAGAAGAAAAGTAAATAGACGTTACAGGCCTTTCAAAAATTCAGAAAGTGTTTTTTTTTTTGCTCGCATACAACAGAAAGGTCGTTCATCTTGGCAGTCGGAAAACACTTTGGCTATCTTCGCTCGCTACCGGTCGGCTTTGATGACGCCTCGGGTAGTCTGCGGTAAATCACCGTATTTTGGGGCTGAATACAAATGGTGTCGAAAGTATATATCAAAATACTTCAATTGTCATAGTAAATGGATCAAAAGCTGAAATCATCTAGAAAGATATTTTTACATACGGTAAAGCAGACGCGGTTTCGGCACATTTCAGGAATCCTCCAATGCTTCAATCATAATACTGATCGGGCCTGAAAGTTAGCAGCCAGAGTATTGCGATCCCTTACATCATCACGAGGACACTTTCGATGGGCCCTGAAGAGTATATGGAAATTGCACGTTACACAGCTACTTATTTGGACATTCAAAATGACCTGCAGTCTCTATCAGAAGGAATTTCACGCACGTAAATCCCCGAAGCTACCAGACTGTCATCTTCGCTTTGTTCATTACTGACATATTAAAATAACGCGAATTGTGATTGGTCAAACCAATCAACGTTTACATTCATGTCAAATACGAAACCACGTGTTTTCCCTCTATTTTATGCACATGGTAGAACAAAGTTTATGATTTATTCAAATGTACCAGTATACTCACGTAGCTATGGTCGTAATATATTTAATTATGAAAAAACTTACAACGCAAACAAAAAAAAAACGTATTTCAAAAACCTCTCGATACATCATTACTGGTAGTGACTTTCTTACCTAAACGATCTTCCGTAAAGATATCCAACTTGCTTCCTTTCTTTCGGACTAATTGAGGGCCCTGCTGAAAAATTACTTAAATTCAACTGTTTTCGATTTAATGAAAAAACATGGACGAATCTCACGGAATAGCAAGAGGACTTTCAATCAATTAATCCTTTCTACTCAAGAATCCCGGTAGGTCAAGTTTAGTTATTTTGGCTGATCATGATCTCCCCTCCCCCCCCCCCCTTTAACCGAAATATTGAACAATTATGCTTTCTGTCTTCGAAGTTGTGACTGTGGTCTATTATGTAAAATTATTCAATGGGAACCATAGTATATTTCCAATGTGCCCGAGTGTTTTAGTGATCATAAATATATCTTGTGTTAAAGCTGTTAAAGCTACATTTTCTCACTGTATTATATTGGTTTAATAAACCTTTTACACCAGTCATTTAACGCCATTCTTGTGTTGTGTCTTTCCTGTGTTAAAAGGTCTATTAAACCAATATAATACAGTGAGAAAATGTAGTTTGGTCATCCGGTCACCATGTCTACTCATTGTCATACCATAGACTATACGCAGAAATACTGTAGACCTAATTTATTACATACACGTATATTTTAGTTTGAGCAACTGTGGGAAGTGTGGTAAATAGTCGGCTGTACAACATTGTGGTAAATAATCTGCTGTACAACCTATGATGTTGTTAAAGTACAACCTTTCACTTGGCGTCAAGTTCCTCTCTCAAACCGCTGGGGTTGATGTTACACTTTGGATAACCCTTGTTATCGCCATCGCTTTATTATGATAATGTCCAATTCAATATGCTTATTAGAGAGATAGCCGTTGGTCAGTCAGTTTAATCTGTGTTGTCTGTAGTGACCCAACCGGTTTTGGCTGAGGTGGTTATAGTATCAAGTTAGTCACTACTGACCTATTCGGGGCAGACATAACATGTCGTTATGCAGTGCAAAAGTCTCTGCACGAAGCCTATCATCATGTCACGGTAAAAATTTGTCACTGAGTACAAGGCATGTTGAAGTCTATCAAGTCACTGTTTGGTATGAAGTCGCCATAGTGATACTATGAAGAGTTATTATATCACTGTTTATTATGAAGTCGCCGTACTATGAAGAGTTATTATGTCACTGTTTATTATGAAGTCGCCATACTATGAAGAGTTATTATGTCACTGTTTATTATGAAGTCGCCATACTATGAAGAGTTATCATGTCGCTGTTTTACGTCGCCAACATTGAATTTGTCATTTTCGTGGGGGAAATCTATGGGCGCATATTGTTGTAAGTAAATAATTACTATGTGGCTAATGTTTGGCTGTATTATTATGTAAGGTATTAACTGAACAATTTATGAAAGTTAAATACTACTGTATTAGCTCTAACGGAATGCTATAATTCCGCAATATAAGCTTTGATAACCATGATCACCTGGCTAAATGTTTATCGGAAAATGTTTGTATTGATAACATTGAATGTTTTTGATTATGGCAAATTTACATCTATGTATGCGAACCTTATATATATATATATAAATCACTGTCTTTTTCTTTTTTGTTTCTATAAAAGGTTCACCAGTCCTTTTACTGCGTTGACACCATGTCCCTGTCTTCTTATTGATTTTTGCGAGTCCCATACGTAATAGTGAACAACAATGGCATCGGACTCCAATATTGACCGTTTGAAAGTCTTACGTCGCCAGAAAAAAAGCTGCCATAACTCGCCATTTGGGAACCCTGAGTTGTCTGGTTGCCGAGGAGGATGCCGCTGGGGTGGAATCACGGCTAGAGGTGTTACGTGGGTATTTTTTAGAATTTGAGTCTTCCCACGACGAGTACCACAGTTTGTTAACGGAGTCTGAGGAACTCTGTATTATGACTTAATTGCCTTATTAAGTATGCCAAAAGTTGAACTTGATACGTTTAATGGCGATCCTTTGCAGTATCCTGCTTTTAAGGCAGCCTTTAATGAACTTATTGACAGCAAATCTAATGACAATCAAGTAAAGTTAACCCGTTTGCTGCAATACACCAGTGGTGCAGCAAAATCAGCTATTAAGAACTGTGCTTTGTTGGGAGGTGATGTGGGTTATCCGAAAGCACGCGACCTTTTGAAGAATAGATGTGGGAATTCTCATCTAGTTTCTAGGAAAATAATAAATGACTTGAAAAATGGCAAATATGTTACAAAAGCTAATGACCTGCAACAACTAGGTGATGATTTGTCAAATGCTTTAGTTACGCTGGATCGCTTACGTTTCTTTTACGAAGTGAACTCTCAGCAATTTATTCTGGATATCCTCCAACGCTGTCAACCTAGTGTGCGTAACCGATGGAGGGACAAGGCTCTACGCTCGAAATCCAATTTAGACACATATCCAACCTTTCGTGACTTTGTTTTTTTTTTGTTAAAGCTGTTGCCACCGAAGCTTGTGACCCGTTGTACGGTACGAACTCTTTAAAGGCATATTCCCGAGCACAGGCACACGGAGTGCTCTCCCTTATCCACCCTATGTTATACTATAAATCTGGACAAGACAGGAAACACTTATTCTGACTGCCTTCAGCAGAATCCTTCAGAATTTCTTAAAAATATCTCCTTTTGTACATTAAATTTCACACGAGTCTCAGAGAGATCCTTGTCAAGCAATATCGAGGCCTAAGAGCAAACAAAACACCCTTTGCCGAAGGATTTATCAAGTTTTCCAGCGAAATTCAAGTTGACAGAATATTCCAACTTTGGGGCTTTACGGGATCTTACGAACGGTTGTGCGCGCCAATTCCAAACCGTTTTACAGATTCTATAAAGCCCCGAAGTGAAAGCGAGGCCCCCAGAGCGGCAAGTGTCTGAGACTTCTGGAATTTTCTGTCAACTTGGATTTCGCTGGAAAACTTGATAAATCATTCGGCAAAGGGTGTTTTGTTGCTCTGAGGCCTCGGTATTGCTTGACAAGGATCTCACTGAGACTCGTGTGAAGTTTAATGTACAAAGGAGATGTTTCTAAGAAATTCTGACGGATTTTGCTGGAGGCATTCAGAATAAGTGTTTCCTGCCTTGTGCATATGTATAGCATAACATAGGGTGGATAAGAGAGAGCACTCCGTGTGCCTGTGCTCGGAAATATGCCTTTAAATAAAACGTTTGTTGCTAATGATGGTACTGTTGTTCAATCTATTGACACTGTTGATAGGGCTAAAGAGGTTCGAGATTTAATGTCGGCTAGCAAGTGTAGAGCCCTGGGAATTCGGTGGGATGTCTCCAGTGATCAGATCTTTTAAGTCACAAAAATCCCAGTCGTTGATACTCTCACTAGACGTCAAATGTTGTCATATCTTAACTCTGTTTACCATCCGTTGGGTTTAATTTCTCCCTTGTTGTTGAAAGATAAAGTGTTGTTTCAGGAAACGTCTCGTACAAGTTTGTCCTGGGATATGTTGATTCCGGTCGAATTGGCTAGGATGTGGCATAATTGGGTGTCTTCTCTTAGACAAATTTCAGCTATCCATTTTGACAGATGTGTCCTCCCTCTTAAGGTTGTGGATGGGTCGGTCGAGTTGCACCATTTCTGTGATGCTAGTCAGGTAGGCTATGGGGCTTGTAGCTATTTAAGGGTTGTAAATAGGCATGGTCAGATTCATACTGTTCTGTTGACTAGCAAGGCCAGGGTTGTTCCTATGAAACCAGTCACTATCCCTCGTTTAGAGCTCTCGTCCGCTGTCGTCGCAACTCAGCTCGATAATGTCCTTAAAAAACATCTAGGTATTCACCTATCACCGTCCTCGTTTTGGACAGACGGCAAGATTTGCTTGGCGTATATTCGAAATGATTCTAGGAGGTTCAAGGTATTTCTAACCGTGTGTTCAGAATTAGGGAGTCTTGTGAGCCAGATCAATGGCGTCACGTTAGTGGGATAGACAACCCAGCCGACATTTTGTCTCGTGGTTGTAACTCTGATAGGCTGCCGAATTCGGGGTTCGTGGGTCCATCTTTCCTGGGAAAGTTTAAATGTAACGGGCCGGAGTCTGATATTCAGATTTGATAGATGACGTTGAGGTGAAGAAAGACCAGTCTAGTTCCGCTACAGTTTCGTTAGGTGAGACAAGGTCTCATCCGGTTGACCAGTTATTGACTTATTACTCCTGTTTTTATAAACTTAAGAAAGCAGTCTGTTGGTGGTTACGGTTTCGCTGTTATTTAAAGTCTCGTGTTGATACGCCGTAGGGTCATGTGACTGTATCCGAAATGGCAAATGCTCAGGATATATTGATAAAGCATGTCCAAGAAGAAGGTTTTGAGAAGGAAATCTCTGCAATTATGTCAAGGAAATCTGTTTGTAAATCGAGTCGTTTGTGTAAGTTGTCGCCCCTGTTACGGGATGGTATTCTGGTTGTCAGTGGACGTTTGTCTAATGCTGCTGTTGATGGGCAGTTTGAAAGGCCTTGCATCCTGTCACCTGGCCACAGTTTGTCTCGGTTGATTGTTTGTGATGTTCATAATTGTGGCCATTTGAGTGGAGTAATGTAAGGAAGAAATTTTGGATTATTAGTGCACGAGGGCTCATTAAGAATGTGAAGAATGAGTGTGTTACATGTAAGAGATTTTACGGGAAACCCATGACTCAGAAAATGGCCGATCTTCCTGCCGAACGTTGTGAATCGGGTAAGCCGGTATTCAGTTATGTGGACGTTGACCTGTTTGGTCCCTTTTATGTCAAGTGTATGGTTGCTTGTTTACTTGTTTTACGGTTAGGGCTATTCATTTAGAGGTCTTAAACGGTCTGGACACAGATACGTTCATTAACGGTTTTATGAGGTTTATATCTCGTAGGGGGTGTCCAATTAAGGTATGGAGCGATAATGGCACTAATCTGGTTGGGGCTAAATCTGAGTTAGCTAAAAATCTACGACAATTAGATCGTGCTAAAGCCATCGGGGTTGCTCGCAGATGTGACATTGAGTGGAATTTCAATCCTCCTCTAGCATCCCATCACGGCGGTGTGTGGGAGAGGATGATACGTACTGTTCGTCGATATTGACTTCTATTATTCGTTCTTTGTCACTTTGTCAGATGATGTTCTACACACCGTAATGTGTGAAGTGGAAAACATTGTTAACAGTAGGCCATTGACCAAATGTAATGACGACCCGGACGACGATTGTCCTTTGACACCTAATCATATTTTGCTTAACAAAGATAACTGTCCACTTCCTTGGGGTATGACTCATACTTCAGATACCTATCGTAGACATTGGCTTCATGTACAGCTTATTGCAGATCGTTTTTGGAAACGGTGGTTAAGGTCTTATTTACCTGAGCTCCAAATTCGACATAAATGGGTCTCTATTCAAACAAATTTGAAATCTGTAGATTTTGTTCTTGTCATTGATGAGAACACACCCCGAGGTCTATGGCCTATGGGTCTTGTTGTTAGTACATCTGTGGGTCGAGATGGTCTTGTTCGAAGCGCAAAAATCAGGACAAGATATAATCAGTTGGTCCGACCAATTTCTAAATTGGTCCTTCTAGAAAAGTCTAAGTAAGTTAGACGTACGTATGTATGTATACATGCAGTTACTATTTCTTGTAGTTTGTACAGCTTCCTCTGAAGGATGTATGTTGTTTTTTTTTTTGTTTTTTTTTTTAATATTTTTGTTTTTTTGTATATTGTTTTTGAATTTAATAATTCAAGGTGGATGAGTGTTATCGCCCTCGCTTTATTATGGTATGTCCAATTTAATATGCTTATTAGAGAGATAGCCGTTGGTCAGTCAGTTTAATATGTGTTGTATGTAATGACCCAACCGCTTTTGGCTGAGGTGGTCACTGTTTGTTTTGAAGTCGCCATACTATGAAGAGTTATTATGTCACTGTCTATTATGAAGTCGCCATACTATGAAGAGTTATCATGTCGCTGTTTTACGTCGCCAACATTGAATATGTCATTTTCGTGGGGAAAATCTATGGGCGCATATTGTTGTAAGTAATTAATTACTGTGTGGCTAATTTTTGGCTGTATTATTATGTAAGGTATTAACTGAATAATTTATGAAAGTTAAATACTACTCTATTAGCTGTAACGGAATGTTATAATTTCGCAATATAAGCTTTGATAACCATGATCACCTGGCTAAATGTTTATCGGAAAATGTTTGTATTGATAACATTGAATGTTTTTGATTATGGCAAATTTACATCTATGTATGTGAACCTTTTTTATATATATATCACTCTCTTTTTCTTTTCTTATGTTTCTATTAAACGGTTCACCAGTCCTTTTACTGCGTTGACACCATGTCCCTGTCTTCTTATTGATTTTTGCGAGTCCCATACGTAATAACCCTTAAAGGGGTCAGTCCAGTTCACAGTTTGTAAGGTGGGTTCCTAGAAACCCAGTGAGATAGAACTGTTGAATTGCAATGAGGTCATTCATACCTTACTTTCCCAACAAACGACTCGAGACAATAGTTCCAGAAGGAGGGAATAGATTGAGCTTCATGTTCACGGAGCAAAATGTATTTCGTTAACACAATAGAGTTGCAAGATCGCGGCATGAGAGTTTATTCTCAAGACATTAGACAAACAACACACATACAGCAAATAGTCAATAACACAATAACACCGACGATGATATAACTGGCAGTGATGAGCCAAAAGGCAAAAAGGTATAAAGTTGGATCACAATAATTACCCGCCAGTGGATCTTCGCTGTAATGCCCACGGGTCCGATACACCCAAATATTTCCTGTCAAAAGATAGTATAGGGATGTAAATAAAATCCGCAAAAATTAGGTTGAAAGTTTTGGCATCATTTAGTATTTTTAATTTAAAATTGAAAATTAGATTTATCGGGTACCCACAATGTAAACAAACCCCGAACCTGAATACATCAGCCCTAATGTTATGAGTCTTGTGAGTCAACTAACGGCACGTTATAATTTTACTTACTTTATCTGAGAAATATAGAATGACCGTCGGGTAAGAGGGGCTCGAAAAGCCTAGCGATAATTTTCTAAGTGTAAACCAGAGATAAAAAGGCCTGAAATGAGGGTAACCCAACACATAAGTTAAAGTGGCAAAAGCTACCAAAATGTTGATATTTTGACGTTAAAACAGAATGTTGAGATTATTGGCTATTTTTCTCAAGACGTATAATTCAGAAGCTTTTTAGTGCTTCTAGTCTCGAAAATGTACGATAAAGTATTGTTTTGAACTAACTCTCCCAGAATGAATAAATGGTCGTCCCGGTTATTTAAATTTTGTTTACTTTTCGAACACGTTTTCTGTTCGTATCGGTCACATACTGTATGGATTTTTCTCATTCCAATGCCAATCATTTAGTTTTTCCAAGGCTTTCAAAGCCTTTTACTGTCGTGGCGGTCACAAATTATGAAAAAAGTGTGAATTTTGGCAGCTCATGCAACTTTAAGCGACTCTGATCGTTGTTGTTGTAATCGGGATTCGATTTTTCGTTTGTTTTTTCTAACGCTTAGCTCTACATTCTAAACCTAAGCGGGTGCGTTTTATGTGCCCTATGTCTAATTTGACTGATATTAGTTGCAGTATAAGCTCTTGTAAACACAATTGAATGTCCAACAGGCTACGGCGGCAAATGGACCTTTAAGAAGATAACCATACGCGGGGAAGTGGCTTATTGTCCAGGCAGCCATTTCAGACTGGCTATCAAAATTTGTTTTCCACTTTTTTGTAAAGTTCTAACGCGCACGAGTAAAAAAGCTTGCGAAAGTGAGTGCGTTTTGCTCAATTCACAGGGGCTGTATAATATATCCATCAATGAAGAAATGTTCAGAAAATTTACATTTGCAAATCATTTTATAGTTACAAATGAATGTAGGTCAATACCTGCCATGGACCATGCAAGCGAGAAACAGTAGATAAGACCATTGATTCCAGACATACAGCCATAGTTATCCTCTTCTTCTTCAGAATTTCCGTTTATCGCCCTCCGGGCTATGTGGCATAGGGAAGAGAAAAGACCAAAGGCTCCTCCCACAATAAGGTAAATTGGAATGTATCTCTCCGCAGGACAGTTGTGTAAATGTATAGAGCCTATCACAAAAATAAACAAAACATTGCATTAAGTGGTTATCTTGTATAGTTCTTACAATTTCTAGAATTTACAATTTACAACTTCAGGACTCGTGCTTTTGCGTATCTATACGCCAGCGTTTATACATGTAGTCGAGCCATTTAATAGCTGTTAACGCATTAATGTCAAGGGTGTACTTACCCATAACTATCATAGCTATTGGAATCGCTGTCACTAAAGCCAATACGATTAAGATAGTAACTGAAAGACGAACATAAATATAGGATTTTAGGGAAAAGTTATTCAGTGAAGTTTGTTGTGAAAAAGAATGCCATTTTGGCAGTGTTATCACATCGGCTTTGGATCTTAAGTTCTCCGTCTATAGGAGAGTGGAAATTAGGAAAGTGAATAGTTGGAGTGGATATTGAAAAAATAGATTTTAACATGGACATACCGGATCCGCACAAAACAGCACAACACAGTTTGGCAGCACCTTGGGCAAATTCAGCATTGCCACTAGACTCTTGTTTCGTCTTCTTAAGGTCAGAAAAAATTGAAAGTGGACTGTCTAAAAACACAAAAATTAAAAAAATACTGCAAAGTTGATTTCAGTCGCATATGTTAGGAAAACAATTTCTTCATAAACAAAATTCACGGTCACAAAGTCTTGAATTGTACATACTGTTTTGTTCAAAATACAACTTTATTAGTTTTTTTTTATTTTATTGATGTTTGCTTAGCAACCCTGTCATCTGAAGACCAATTGCCACAAAGATTGTTTCATCAGAGTAGATAGTAATTTGAGCGTTGAAGCACAGTGGCGTGTGGCGGCATTTCGGCGGTCACTTTAGGGCAGTTTTCGGGTGTCACTTTAGGTCAGTATTCGGTCGTCACTTTAGGGCAGTTTTTGGCCGTCACTTTAGGGCAGCATGGATAGGTTTTCAAAAATAACAGCCTGTATAAATCTACAGATAAGAAATAATATATTTGTTGAGTGTTGTAGTGTAGAAACGGACAATTGGAGATAATCCGGGGCTAGAATGCTTTGAGGTATTGGAAGAGTTACTTCCCTTGGGTACTGAATAACGCGGCGATTCGTCTTTAAACGGGGATTCCCCGCGTAAAACCCAGACAGGCAGGTCTTATTGCACCACCGCTGTGAAATGGGGATTTCCCATGACGTCAGGAGAACAGTTTCGGTCGTCACTTTAGGATGGTTAGTAATAATTATGAGGCTTGATAGGCAATCCTTTTCTATTATTAAATCTATAAACGTATACTCTACATGCGCCAATAGAGAGATTGTGTAAAGCTATAGTTATGCATCAGTTAGCGACCAGCTATTTACACTAAATAAATACAAAGAATGATACTACAGTAATTGTAACCAGCATGTTTATCGTTCTGATTGCCTGGCACCCCGACAAGTCTGGGAGGGTTATTACAGTTATTACAGCCGGCATGATTGTTTAGAATACAGAAAATTAAACATCGTGGTTAAGCTGTATCCACTATTAACAAAGAACGGACTTTTAAAAATGCTGTGTAGGTCAAATACACAATAGCCAAAGCAAAAAAACAACAACATATAGACACATGATAGAAGTCACACAGGGGAAACATTATTCCAGATTTAGAAAGTAAGGAAATGAAACATCTGAGATGACAACTGTCCGTGCCCATGAAAATTTTGCTCATACCACTACCAGACGCCCGGAGGGTGATAAGCGGGCACCGGGCGTTAAGCGGCCCTGTCCGGGCGTTCATTCAAGACGAAAGACAGTATGTAAATGACCAAAGACATGACTAACTTGACATTCTATTTATATTTCAACATCTTTATTGTGGTTATGTAAAGTTAAAACTAATAATAATCGGTATAGTACTTCTATATAGCATATAATTCCCCCAGGTGGCGTTGCGGGCGCATAAAACAGACCCGGGTACGGCCGCTTCAGGCCCGCCGGGGGTTCATTCAAGAGGAAAGGTTATTCGTACCATTACCTTAAGCATTATCTGCCTGCGTTAAGCGACCGTACCCGGGCGGTCATTGCCCGGGCGTTCACACCTGGGGGAATTATATGCTATATAGAAGTACTATACCGATATTATTAGTCCGTCGAGTGCCGTACATTAGACATGGAACTGTTTACATGCACTTAGTGTGGCCAAACTTTTACTCGGGATCATGATATGCGACGGCATCAGGATAGGTATAACCATCATACAACATCACTTCAAAGTCAAAATGAAGATCAAAACACTTCCTCCGAATATTAGAACCATCACTTCAACGATAATGCAGCGAAAATCACAGATTCAGAAAACAATGATTCTGCGGATAGTTGTGTAAGTCAAGAGATCCTAGATGAAAACACTCCGTCGTCAGCGGAGGAAGAATCACAGGAAGGTGAAAGCTTTTCCTCGGCCGAGAAAGAGTCGCAGGAAAACGGAAAGGCATCCTCAACGATGTGGGATAATCTTGTAACAAGGGCGATCGAACAGCACATACCTGAAACAGCTGACTCTATCGATGAAGAAAATGGTGACTACGAAACTTTGAGGCCAAAATAATAAAAACTCTGATGTCTTTATACTACGCGGAGAGTTTGATTTTAGAGGCTATGAAAAAATATCCAATCCATATAAAAATTATGGACACGAAACATTCACTACAAGACAATTTTGACTTATCACCGAGAGAGGCCCTGTATAATGCTATAAAAGTGAGGAAACCCTTATTTAACGATCTTTTACCAACCACATATCTAAACTTAACATACAATTAATATATGTTAATATAGTCTTAACTTTACATAACCTAACTCAATAAAGATGTTGAAATATAAAAATGTCTTTGGTCATTTACATACTGTCTTTCGTCTTTAATGGGACCTTGGATAAGTTACATCAGAAAATCTGGTTACATAAATGAACTTAGTCCGTTTTCCGATCCTATAGGTTTTAAGAGCAAACATTACAAACAATTATTTCGAACTTTTCCGATTCTTTTAGAAAGAGTGTTTTGGTACAGAGACCATACCTCAGAGCAAGATTCTAATTTACTGCTAAAAAAATCAAATATACGAGAAGAACGAAAATCGATATTTTGAATTAACTGTAAAAAGTCTACCTTTCATGGCATTTTCATAAGATGGTGGATGTTCGGCTACTCCTGGTTTAGGCTGAAAAGTACAGGAAGATTTTAGTAATAGACATTCTAGACAATGATAAAGCAAAATGTTCATAATCAGCTTAAATAATAACATTGAGAATATACCAATCGTATATCTCATCCACTACTGGGTACAGATCAGTATAATGAAGGATAAACATATTATAAATATGCTAGAATTAGAGAATCCGGTCCTTTGCAGATGTTTTTAACCTGAATTAATATTTTATGTTGCATTTAGCAGTTTAGTACTTTACGGAGTTAAAATCTTTAGAGTCATGTAGAGATTGACGCCCGCTGTTGTGAACTTCGGTTTAATTATAGAAGTTAAAAAAAAATATACATTCATAGCAAAAAGTTAATATTTTAACTTGAGAGTAATATTGAGACATAATTTGTTGGCATCGTTCCAGTTAATTCTCAAGAAAAACAAAAGACAAAACATTTTTCTCTCTGATAGGATTATCAATTTTACTATCGAGACATATGTTTGTAATACAGGGTAATGGGATGATTTGTAATTCTAGATTTATGTGGTAAGAGGAATGAGATATTTCAATTACCGGGTTGCCTAGCTCAATACTTGATATTTCCATAGTCCAGTCTGAATTACCTGAAATATCAGAATAAAATACAAGTAAAACTCGAGCAACTGCACGAGACAATTCATGGAATACATAAAACATCACTGACCCAAGGAAAACCTTCTAAACTCATTTATTAATGTCAATTGTTAAATCTCGCCCAGCATCAATCACGATGTGGCAACCAACATACGAACACTGGCTGTACTCTGGTGCGATCGATTAAATGTAACAACAGACAGTTAAACACGAACACTAAGACCGCATTAACACTGAATATCGAGAGACTGAAGAAAGATGAGTCCCCCAGAGAGGATTTATGTTCATTTCTGAGGATAATCTGTATGATGACATTTAAGAGGTATATTGGTTATATGGCGCTATTTTCGATATTCTGACATTTGGCAGCTTTCGATGTGTAGGTAATTTACAAGAATTTCAGTCAAGCTCGTCTTGTTTTGTTCAATTTTTGATCAATACAAATTGATAGCATAGTTATAAAGAGCATGATCTATTGTGTATATGTGCAATTTTGGTTATCCTAGCACAAATAGATCGGGCTGTATAACCCAGTAGGCGATTGGACGGCGAATGGCTTCCACTCGTCCAATTTCCTCGCATTTTGGATATCGCGCAAATTGATAGTATAGTTATAAATAGCATGCTTTATTGTGTATATTGTGCAATTTTGGTTGTCCTGGCACATAGTTTCCGGGGTACCTGTGCGATTACCATGGCGTTAATGGATGCAGATAATGAAAGTGGGGTTGAAGATTGTAAGAAATACATTGGTTGGTGTACCACAGATAGTTCTTTGTATTATAGTAGGGCATCATTACTTAATGGCGTCAGTAGGGTGGCTAAACAATTAGCTGAATCGGTGAATGACATAAATTGCATTGAGAACAAGTTTAAGCAATTCTCAACGTTTGATTCCGCGGTCAAAGCTTTTATATAGCTATGGTGGGCGGTATATAGTCGTATGGGCGGGCCGGTTGAATTAACCTTCGTATTTATGTATGTAACAACTTTTTGGTACGCTAAATGAAATCCTATTGTATCCCTTGTTTCTTGTGGAAAACATATAAACGAAGGCCGATGAATACATTTTTCAGACTGGTTTTATTTTCTCTTAATTATGGGGATTTCGGGTTGAGTGATTGTTGGGAGGAGGGCAACCAAATTCCTTTTGGTGTTTGCAGGTTACCATGTCTGGGTCGTGGTTTGCAGGGGAATATCTCTCATATATTCGCAATACTTAGCACATCAAAAGACGCAGTCAACTGGGTGGTTGCTTAGGATATGTGCAGATCCTCAGCGATCCCTAGCGGACAAGCCGATGATCTCACTTCAAGTTGGAAGACAAAACGGAAGAGGCTGTATGTTACAGTGGTATATAGCGTGTTTAGGGATAAGTGAGGGTGACTGATTGATGGATAGTTTGTCAAGTCCCCCCCCCCCTCCCACCCTGAAGTTCTTAAGATCCTCCTGGCTGTTTGCTCCTTTGCTTGAGAGACTTGATATCTCTCATATATTCCCAATACTTAGCACATCAAAAGACGCAGTCACCTGGGTGGTTGCTTAGGATATGTGCAAGTTCTTGCAGAGTTTGCGGCGCTGGGTGACGACTGCGCACGTGTCTATCCAAATCACCCCACAAATGGTCTATTGGGTTCAAATCTGGTGATGAGCAATCTGTCACTATTGGATGGGAAGTAAAGGAATTGAATCCACGTAGAGCTTCCAAGGCACCCAATGAGTCGGAAAAGATAACAGGATTGGTTGGTTTCATGTCAGCCAAAAAATGAAGATACACATAAGTATAGCGATGAGTTTTCCACAGAAAACAGATACATCATTGGATAGTCTTTAGTTTTTACTGTATTTAATTGCAGGTATCACATAGGCTGCTCCAACTTTTCCACTCTCTGGGCACTTGGAAGCGTCAACAAACATTTGCAGAGAATGGCTGTGGTTTCTCTGAATATATTCTTCAGCACATAGTTTAGAATGGTTGATTGATTGATTGATTGGGGCGTAACGTCGCACTCAACAGCTAAGGTTATATGGCGACAAAAGTACCAACCGACCAAAAGATCTTACTCACCCCCATCCTACCTAAATTTTAACATTAAAACCTCCACAGAACATACGAGCGCCAGGAAGGCTAATGTATTTGGCATACTTAATTTTCCTCCATGCTAGGTAGGTGAAAATGGCTATGGCAAAAACCACACCACCCCCAGCCCGAGGGTAGCTTAGAATTGAGTGGGAGGTCAGATTTACTACACTTAGTGTACACACCACTGGGGTACATAGAGACCAGGGTGGGAGAGGTGTGACACAATGTGTGTTTACTTGGATATAACACTTAGCATCATTGATAATTTCATTGGCTCTTACATTGAATGGTTTACATAGTCTATTATTAGTTCTATAACTATCGTCAGAACTCCTGCGATCAAACACAGAAAAGGCTGAGTTAGACTCAGATGATTTAAATAGCAGGGCATATCTGAGAGTGCGCACTCATCGCTGAAGTTCCAGAGGCCATTCGTTACAGATGTTTTGTAAAACATTCAGTGGTCTTAAGAGTGCCTGTGCATATTCTAAGTGCTGTACAATGGATAGAGTCTAGCTTTTGCTTAGTGGTTACACATGCTGAATTATAAGCTTCCGCACTGTAATCAATCCTTGATCGAACCAAAGCTCTATGTAATAGTAATAAACCGGTCGGTCGCGCATCAAGAAAAAAATGGACAAAATAGCGTAGTCTGTATGACAAGCAACGCATATGTGTGCAGTAAAATAATCTTGAGTACAGGGTCAAACATCCATCCATCAATTAACCTATAATAAGTTCTTCATCAAAGTGTCCCAGATCTTATTTATAGATTTTGTGGTTACCCAATTCTGTGTGATCAAAGTGGACCTGAAAACTTATAATATCGAAAAGGACAAGAGGATAAGAAGTTGCAGGGAGTCGACGGTTGCTGTGGGCATATCTTGAACAAAAGTATGAATTCCTGTATAAAAGCCTAGGTTTACAAATATATTCAACTCCAGAGAGGATTTATGTTCATTTCTGAGGATAATCTGTATGATGACATACATTTAAGAGGTCTATTGGTTATATGGCGTTATTTTCGATATTCTGACATTAAGCAGCTTTCGATGTGTAGTTCAGTAGGTAATTTACAAGCATTTCAGTCAAGCTCGTCTTGTTTTGTTAAATTTTTGATTAATACAAATTGATAGCATAGTTATAAAGAGCATGTTCTATTGTGTATATGGTGTAATTTTGGTTATCCTAGCACAAACAGATCCGGCTGTATAACCCAGTAGGCAATTGAACGGCGAAAGGCTTACACTCGTCCAATTTCGTCGCATTTTGGATATCGTCCAAATTGATAGTATAGTTATAAAGAGCATGCTCTATTGTGTATATTGTGCGACTTAATAGTTATATACTAGTATTTCTGTATATATTCCGTATGCATCTAATGGCACGATGCGAACCTAAAATCCCGAAAAGAATTACACACAAAGCACATCAAAAACTGCTGATGCCGTCAACTTAGTATTATCAATATCAGAGGTATTATACGATGTTTGATATTATATTAGCTGAATGCCGTGCAGACAGTGTTGTTATTTAGACCAATTCACAACATGATAAAAATACAACTCACCCTTACCAGTTGTTCTGGATCGATGTTGTCAATATCACACAGCCTGTTAAATAATTAGCACACAGTGGTGGTGTTTACTTGTCCTTTTCTCTTCCAATTAGTTTTAATTAGAGCGTGGTAGGGTTGACCCGCCTATAAATATAATGTGATAGTAAACCTTGGGACAATTCCTCACACTGCGCATGCCCACATGTAAGATTTATTCCAGGTGACCGGCCATGTGAAACGAAAGCAGCCTTAGGTGTGCGTTTCGCAATAATGTTATAGAGAAATCCCATAACTTTGTATATATTGTATTGGAATTTGTTAATTATAACATATGACGGGTTTCCCAAGATTCATTTGTCATTTTTAAGGCGCAAAGCTTACTTTAGCATGTAGCCATAGATCTATCGACTTTCTTTTGGCATATATTTCCTGCTAATTTGTTTACGTTATAGATGTCGTTCCCCTTGTTGACTGCATTGCTAAAGGCATTTTCTCTTTACTTTGTTTCCTCTGAAAAGCCCAAAGGAAACCGGTTTTTTAGTAAATTGCAACGCCCTCCGATTTTAAAGGGACACGTTGTCCAATATTGTTGACATTTTTCATAATACTTAAGAAAAAAAGAACAAATAAAAGGGAATCGACTTTGGATGAAAATGGTAGGTCTAGTGATTAAGGTTCTATAGCCCGCGTTGGGTCAGATCGCTCTGAAGTAGAATATGTGTGTACTCGGTATTATCAGTAAAACAATTGCATTACCAGAAAATCTGGTTACATCAAGTCATTAACTAAACTGTCCGTTAAAAGAAAGGGAAAAAGGGCGTGAGCCATATCCCGTGTCAGTGGAGGGAAATGCTTTCTTTCTGTTGCAAATAAGCAGCCGACATTTCGTAAGCTGAATAAAAATCTGCTTTTAAGTAAAATTCCCTTTTCATTACGTCATGTATTATTCAATAAAAGCTTGTTAGTTTCAACTTACTTTCTTTGGTTTAAACATAGGTTTCAATTGGTATATATTGGTTTCAATAGGAGCGCTATAAGCCGAAGCTTGCAAGTGCGTCTCCTTACATAGATGGAATTATTTTGCAGTTAAAATAAACAGAGATCTTAAAGAAGGAAATAGCAAGTAGTAAAAACAGAACATATATATAGATATGCGTAAAAATACATAAATATGAGATGGGAGTGTCGTGAATATGAATGGCATTTAATTTCAATCATTCAATATGTAACCATGAAGCTTAATACTGGGTTCGTTTTTCAAATCTATGAATGGCCAAATTGTTGGAGCTTAAGTCTTTAGGTCTCCCCAGGCTAGAACTTTAACAGGTAGGGATTGTAAATTATATTACTCTTAGATATCGTACAAGCATCAACGGATTTTTGCACAGAATGGCTAAGGCTTTTTATATCTCAATGTTTTAAAAAATTGTTTTGTTAGGGTCACCTCATCTTCTCGAGCCAAGTTAAAGTCTCCATGTCACAATTCCGTGTTTTACCTTGGCGGACTACTCCATTCCAACCAGTAAATTGAACAGCGCCCACTGGTGGAACTGTGAGAGTATTCATTCCTATCCACGCAGAGTCTTGGCCAATCATCACTAGTTCAACAAAAGTACAACGTGTATAAGACTGCCATTACGTTATTTCTCCTCTCCAGGAAGAGAGTAAAGTAAAGTTTTATTACCGTAAGCTACAGCTTATTGGCATTTCACATGGATACAGAACGATAATTCTTAGGCGGAGAGGGTAATTCTACTTCTGAGCTGAATAGCTTTACATAAATAAATTCCTAAATGTAACAATTCTTTTACGTTTTGGTAGATAACAGTTGAACCAGCTTAAAAACACTGGGTCGAGTGGAACAGTATCGTTTTATATATCTCGTCCTAAGGGATCTATACAGCGGACATATCAAAATGAAATGAAACTCATCTTCAATAGAATTGAACTGGCAACCAGAACATAACCTATTTCGCCTACTGACATTTTTCTATCTTCCTTCTTGAATAGCTAGGCTATGTGCTGAGATACGAAATGAGGTGATGTATCTTTGATATTTAACAAGAATCGGCTTACACAGATAGAATTGTAATGTCAGGGTGTCAATCAAATGACGATATAGAAAACATTTGGACATGCCAACCATCTTATTATGAGCGTCTTGGATAAAATTGTCGACTAAAACTTGTCTGTATCTCTTAATGAAAAAGGATAAATTTGGTACATTTTGATTGTACCAGTACTCATTTAAACCAGTAGATGACAATTCATGTTTGATACCAGTTAGTCAATTAGCCTTACTTGGTGTATTTAAGCATGTGTTGTACATATCTTTATATATATGTTGTAAGACACAATTGCCAGTATTTAATAGTTTTAACTCCTAAAACCCATTTGAGAAACATAAGATGAACAAGTTCAATATCTTTTGCTGAATGATAACCCCAAATTTCACAGCCATAATATAAAATAGATCCTATATAGGTGTCAAAAAGCTCGACTTTTGTTTTGCAATTGAATTCATACTGTGATAGATTGTGTCTAAGGCCAAACACAGCGCGTTTACCTTGTGAGGCCAACTGTTTCTGGCATCTACTGAATTGTCCATTATACATAAAACATAAACCTAAGTACACAAAATCACCAACCACATCTACTGGTTTATCTCCTATCAAAAATGATACATCTGGGCATTGCCATCCAGGGCGGAAAACAACCACTTTAGTCTTACATACATTAATTGACAACTCTCACTGTTGGCAGTATTCGTGTAAACAATTTAACATAAGTTGGAGGTTTTCTGCACTATCAGCAACGAGAGCAGTATCATCTGCATAAAGTAACAAAAATAAATTAACATCAGCAATTTCCACAGAGGGACAGTCCCTGTTTAACAATTCTATTTCAATATAATTTATGTAGATAGAAAAAAGTATCGGTGAAATACAATCCCCTTGCATTAAACATATTGGCTATAGGAATGACTCAGAGTATTGTCCTTGGTACCGAACCCGAAGATTTATTTTCTTATATAAAGATTTCATTATACTGAGCATTTTACCCCCGATCCATTCTTTGGTCAGTTTTTGCCATAGCATAGTGTGGTTAATTGAATCAAAAGCTTTGGCATAATCTACAAAGCAGCAAAATAGTTTTTTATATAGTTTTAAAATAGTTGCAAAAATGGCATCATGTGTCCCATAACCTGGCTTAAAAGCAAGTTGGGCATACAGGCAGCAGGTCACAGTTTCATTTTCCTTCATTTCCCATTTGCGGTAATATTAATGTCTGCTCTCACAGCACCTTCCCTAACTTTCGTTGAACCAAATCTTTCGGTGGGGGCCTTGAACAGTCCTTTGGCAGTATTTTAAGCACAATTTTTTCATAGGTTGAAGGTAGAAATTTTGAGATACGAGTAGAATCAGCTGATAGGGGTCTCTTTGCACATATTCCGCCGCATGTAAATAGACCAAAGCACCCCCAACTACCAGATCTCCACCACCTGAACTGGTCCCATTCCACTTCTAAAATCATTTCCAGACAGTAACTCAACCCCTGTCCTTTCATAAAAACTACAAAAATGCCCAGAAAAAAAATGCAGGGGGCCAGGAAAAAATAATAAAAAAACACACAAAAATATCTGAACTTATTTCCGGAAGTGACAAACTGTGACCTGTATCCTAACAGAGGCACAAAATTCCTTCAATCTACTTCTAAATCTAACACATTGAGGTTAAAGGTATTTGGAATGATCTCTCAAGAGGAAAACTAAATGCAATGAAAACTAAGCCTTCTGTAGCCCTCCCATTTACACCACCCCCCCCCCCCCCCCCCCCCCCCCCCATTAGAACATAGCAAGGACAATGACCGGTGAGCTAAAAAAGCTTAAAATTGTCATATCTCTTTATGAGGACACATATCTTTTTGTGGCTTCCTCAACTAAAATATACTGTGCATTTGTTACATTTTAAGATTTGTTGGATTACAAAATGGATAAATTCTACTCAAAGTCAGTCATACTGTGGCCAAATTTAAACAGCTTGAAAAAACAAGTGTTATTCTTGTATCCCAGGTTGATTTTAGGCTCAAAATTGTACTGGAAAGCGTAAAACCAGAGGAAGAAGTCCCCTGCCACACAGCTTATTGTTGGGATCCCCCAACACAAAACTCTGTTCAAAACTGCCCACAAGTACCCTTGAATATAAACTTAATTATTAGCCTAGCCCAGAGAACAAAACTGCACCCCAAAAAGTCAAACAAGGGTCTAAAAGGATATTTCTGTGAAAATATGATTAGATTTAAGAAAAAATATGCAAAAAAGGGGGGTGGGGTAAATGTAAGGTTGGTTTATTTTTTAAAACATTTGATTCCTGCATTCATGCAAGTGAAAATTGTGTAAGACACATGCAGGTACTGAATAAAATCAGGAAAGCCCAGGTCATTATATTCTGGGCGGTTTTATGCCAACTTTGAGTGCCATTAGGCATGCTATTTGAGGCGAATTTCTAATGTAATAAAGCTGTGAAGCCATGCCAATGGTAAAATTACCTCTGGAAAAAGTAGAAAGACTCTCATTTCCATTCCTTTGATGTGTCAATCAGGAAAATATGCTCACAGGTGGATAAACAATTCCATTCATCTTATACAGGACCTGAAATTACCTGAAAGAGTACACAAAATATTCAGTTTGACATAAAACAACACTGAAAAAGTTTTTTTTTTACAAGAAAAGGCATTTGGTAAGACTAAAAAGGAGGTTATTATGTTTCTCACATGTTGACCATCAAATCAATGTAAGAACTATAGGTTTTTGTCAGAAAGCCAAATAAAATTTAATATGTACACAAAATCAAGTAATGCCCAAATTCTTTTCAATTTTTGGGGGGTAGGGTAGTGTTCTGTGTGTTTTGGCAAGGGTAATGAGAAAAGCAACCAGATTGTGTGGCATATCATTGCAGAAATAGGTGAACTACCATATTGAAAAGTATCATTTACTTACAGGAGAAATTCAACTCCTAATCATGTACATTACTTTGCCCCCCAAAACTATCAAGAAATCAATTTTGTGCAAATATTTTGCTAGAAAAGACATGAAAGATACATTTTCAGCACATCTAGACAGTATTATAGGTCTTATAATGTGTTTCTGACAAGTTTTAAGTCACAAACACAGTGTTGTTGTTGTACAGTGATCTATTTCACAAAATATGTCTTCAACCCATACAGGCAGCAGGTCACAGTTTCATTTTCCTTCATTTCCCATTTGCGGTAATGTTAATGTCTGCTCTCACAGCACCTTCCCTAACTTTCGTTGAACCAAATCCTTCGGTGGGGGCCTTGAACAGTCCTTCGGCAGTATTTTAAGCACAATTTTTTCATAGGTTGAAGGTAGAAATTTTGAGATACGAGTAGAATCAGCTGATAGGGGTCTCTTTGCACATATTCCGCCGCATGTAAATAGACCAAAGCACCCCCAACTACCAGATCTCCACCACCTGAACTGGTCCCATTCCACTTCTAAAATCATTTCCAGACAGTAACTCAACCCCTGTCCTTTCATAAAAACTACAAAAATGTCCAGAAAAAAATGCAGGGGGCCAGGAAAAAATAATTAAAAAAAACACACAAAAATATCTGGAACTTCTTTCGTCCCTAGGAATTTCCGGAAGTGACAAACTGTGACCTGTATCCATCAGTAATGGAATTATATTCTTCGCACCATTTTAATAGTCGGTTATTTAGAACCGCGGTAAAAAGTTTACAGAGGTGGCTTACTAGGGTAATTCCTCTGTAATTGTTTGGGTCAATGGAATCGCCTTTTTTATATATTTATGATCACTAAAACACACGGGCACAGGGAAAATATTCTTGTCTAAAATAACCATGGAGACAAGTTTCTAATTGTGTTAAAAAGAGGTATATCATTTAGACCGTTACACCCCATAAATTGTTGTAACAAACCAAACCTATGATATTTCATTAGGTTGACGTCTGACAAGAGCTTAGTCTTGGTCAGTAGAATTTCTGGAATCTTTTTGTAACACATTCACAATAGTTACGCATCTTAACATCGGTGGACTGAGATTGAACCCCATAAATTTAGCTTTCTACCCCCCCCCTCCCCCCCCCCCCCCCCCCCATCGGACAGACAAAACTAAACAACGAACAAAACAACCATAAACTCCAACTCAAACCAGCTCACATCAAGGTTATAAGCTCCATCTCATAACCTACTTCTAGCCAACAACAAGGCTATGAACTCCATCTCAAAAAAAATCATGAAATTCTATGAGAATCTCATTAACAATGCCATCTTGCCCAGGGCTCTTACTGTGTTTCAGGATTTTCACAACATATAGGCTAGGTATTCCTGTATTTAGCGTGACGACGCTACTGGGGAATTCCCTTATATTCCCATCTTACAGTACTTTAAAGTGGTTATAAACCTGCTCTAGAGTAGTATTGTGTATCTCAATTCTAGTTTTACGCTAAAAGGTTTTATAAATGTCCTTTGGGTTATTTATCTTGAAAAATTCAAGCGTATTTCCTTCATATTGTTTAAACAAAAGTTTATCTTGTCTAATGGTTTGTTTATACCTACTTTTGGATTGGCATAATTTAATTCTATTATCAGAGGACTTTTGTCAATTAAATTCTTGCATGGCCAGAGAGTAATGGTGGAGCGTATCTTTGCATTAATCATTAAACCAAGGTTTATTGAGGCGGGGCTGTTGTTGGCGGTTAGGGTTGAATTTAACTCTCTCGCCGTTAAAAGTTGTTATAATTTCACCTAATATTTATGATCACTAAAACACACGGGAACAGGGAAAATCTTCTTGTCTAAAATAATGATGTGAGCTCAGACGCTTTATCGTCAACATTTTTATCCGACATCAACTCATTTCTTAATTTGTCAACATTAATATTGAGGCATTCTTGAATCAGTGGGTTATTCATGGGGTTCCATTTTATAAGTGTTCGATACTAATTAATACTGCTGGCTTTATCATTGTCAGTTGCTACAGTTACATCATCGTGCGTATACCTGGCTGTAACGGTCATTTTACAGACCAGAGAGATAAGGGCATGATCTCAATGTATATTAAAGTCGTGAACAGTAAAGGACTTGATGAAAGGTAACAAATCTTGATTGGCCAGGGCATAGTCAATTTGACTGCTGCCTTTTCTATTGTAAAATGTCATTTTACCTGTTTCATCTCCATAGTTTCTACCATTTAATATTCTACAGTTCGTAGTTTTACATAGGCTCAAAAGTTTCCGTCCAAAGCTATTACAGACAGCGTCCTCAGATAAACGAGTCTTTAAATTATAATCCTGAACATAAGTACATGCATTGGTTACGTGACGTAACAGGTGATTTGGTAATACGTCATTTTGTATGAAGTCACAGGCTGAGGATGTTCTGCTATTGAAGTCACACACACAGATAACTTAACCTAGTTTGCTATATCTCGTTATAAATTGTTCCAATTGGTCAAAAATGTTTAATTCAGTTACTCGATAAAATCCACTGCCCTCATCTTGGATGTGCACAAAAAATAAACGTTTTCATCTAACGAATTACTGTCATTGTCTAGTTTTACAATAACCAAACTGCTAGAAATTGTGTCTACAATGGCTGCGTTGGGGTACTTTTGTGTATTAATCAAAATAGCCAAGCCTCCACCTGCATGGGAAGCTTGGTCGTTTGACACAATGACATGCATGTGACCCAATTCTCAGGTCATCGTATGTTTCAAGACGAAACCAACATTCAGTAAGACATATTATATCAAATGGATTAATAATATAACAAAAATGTTTATCCTTTATTTTATGGTCGAATCTTCTTTGGATATTCCAACTTACTACCTTGAGAATCACTTCAGTCTGTATTGGACCAGGTGCAGTTGATTGTTCGTCAAGGGCACTACGTCTCTCCGGGGTGTACTAATCATTGTCACAGTCACTTGAATCATATAAAGGAATTTCGCGGATCACTTTTCCGTTGCATAATAAACGGGTTGGGAAAATAATAGTAGCCTAAGTGTCCAAGGTTTTGATTAGCTGCGAGAAGTTTTACTCGCATCCAATCAAAAGGCGCTGTTCGATTTACGGGTTTGGGTGGAGTAGTCCGCCTAGGCAAAACACGAAATGGGGACATGGAGGTTTTATATTGGCTAGAGAAGATGGGGTCACCTAGTAATAGATGATAAGTGTCAATAGCTTCCCAGTGTATATATTTCTTAGTTCTGTTTTTAGAACTGTTCTTTGGTTAAAGTAATTTGGGCAATTAAAGAAAAAATGCTCAGCAGTCTCTTCGTGATAACCGCATTTGCAGTCTGGTGATGTAGAGATGAAATTATCGAAAAGATCTGTATTTATGGAACTACAGCGATTACGCAGGCGACATAGTATAATATTAGTGGAACGTTGACTAACGTGGGGTGGGGGTATCGTCTAATGAATTCAGCTGCTTCTTGAAAGATAAAAAACATGGCTGATTTTTTTACAAAAGTGGGGAGGGCATTCCAATCGCGTATGGTTGTGGTGAAAAAAATATCGGCGAAATAATTCGGTTCTACACTGGTAAGGTGTGTATGACTCGGCATTACCTACATCGAGTGGATTACGCATACCTGTTAAAGGAGGAAGATGCTCCGACAGTGATTGGGGTGAAATTCCATTTCTGATTTTATAAAACATACACAGTCTATGTGTTTCGCGCCGTTTAGATAATTTGTTGTTATAGAAGAAAACCGGCAGGCCTAACCTAATGTAAGCAGCAGGTATAATGTCACGTAAAGGACACTTTGTCCTGGACAATGTCGCCATGCTTGGCTGATTTCTTTATATGTAATTGATGTAAGCTTGGCCATCAAAATGGTATACAGATGACAGCAGGTCACAGTTTCATTTCCCATTTGCGGTAATGTTAATGTCTGCTCTCACAACACCTTCCCTAACTTTCGTTGAACCTAATCCTTTGGAGGGGGCCTTAAACAGTCCTTCGGCAGTATTTTAAGCACGATTTTTGGATAGGTTGAAGGTAGATATTTTTCATCAGACAGTACCTCAACCCCTGTCCTGTCATAAAAACTACAAAAATGCCCAGAAAAAAACAGGGGGCCAGGAAAAATAATAAAAAACACACACAAAAATATCTGGAACTTATTTTGTTCCGGAAGTCAGAAACCTGTATCCTATCAGAGGTCAAAAATGTTTTCAATCACTTTCAAAATCTAACACATTGAGCTTAAAGGTATTTTGAATAATCTCTCAAGAGGAAAACTAAATGCAATGAAAAGTAAGCCCTCTGTAACCCTCCAATTTACCCCCCCCCCCCCATTAGAACATAGCAAGGACAATGACCGGTGAGCTAAAAAAGCTTAAAATTGTAATATCTCAGCTCGGGGAAAACATATTTGAATTCTGTAAACTAGTGTGAAGTCTAGTAAGTGTGTTCTACAATAAAATACTAAGTTTATAGGACACATATCTTTCTGTGGCTTTCTCAACTAAAATATACTGAGCATTTGTTAAATTTTAAGATTGGTTGGATTACAAAATGGAAAAATTAATACTTAGAGTCAGTCATACTGTGGCCAAATTTAAACAACTTGAAAAAACAAGTGTTGGTTGTATCCCAGGTTGATTTTAGACTCAAAATTCTACTGGAAAGCTTAAATCCAGAGGAGAAAGTTCGCTGCCACACAGCTTATTGTTGGGGTCTCCCAACACAAAACTCTGTTCAAAACTGCCCACAGGTATCCTTTTATATCAACTTAATTATTAGCCTGGCGCAGAGAACAAAACTGCACCCAAAAAGTCAAACAAGAGTCTAAAAGGATATTTCTGGGAAAATATGATTAGATTTAATAAAAAATATACAAAAATTAGTGGGGTGGGGTAAATCTACGGTCGGTTTATTTTTAAAAACAATTGACTCCTGCATTCTTGCAAGTAAAAATTGTCTAAGACACATGCAGGTACTGAATAAAATCAGGAAAGCCTAGGTCGTGATATTCTGAGAGGTTTTATGCCAACTTTGAGTGCCATTAGGCATGTTATTTGAGGTGAATTTCTAATGTAATGAAGCTGTGGAGCCATGTCAATAGTAAAATTACCTCTAGAAAAAGTAGAACGAGTCTCGTTCCCATTCCTTTGATGTGTAAATCAGGAAAAACTACTCAGAGGTGGATAAGCAATTCCATTGATCTTATACAGGACCTAAAAAAATATTCAGTTTGACATAAAACAACACCGAAAAAGTTTTTTTTACAAAAAAGGCATTTGGTAAGACTAAATAAAGGGGTTATCATGTTTCTCACATGTTGACCATCAAATCAATGTAAGAACTATAGCTTTTTGTCAGACACCCAAATAAAATTTAATATCTACAGAAAATCAAGTAATTTGCCCAAATGCTTTACAAAGATTCGGGTAGGGGTAGTATTCTGTGTCTTTTGGCAAGAATAATGAGAAAAGCAACCAAACTCTTTGGCATATCATTGCAGAACAAGGTAAACTATCATATTGAAAAGTATCATTTACTTACAGTAGAAATTTAACTCATAATCATGTGCATTACTTTGCCCCCCAAAAATATCAAGAAATCAATTTTGTGCTAATATTTTTCTACAAAAGACATGAAAGATACATTTCAGCACATCAAAACAGTACTCTAGGTTTTTAATGTGTTTCTAACAAATGCAAAGTCACAACACAGTGTTGTTGTTGTACAGTGATATATTTCACAAAATATATCTTCTTCAACAGGCCATTTGCGGTAATGTTAATGTCTGCTCTCACAGCACCTTTCCTAACTTTCGTTGAACCAAATCCTTCAGAGGGGGCCTGAAACAGTCCTTTGGCAGTACTTTAAGCACAATTGTTTCATAGGTTGAAGGTAGAAGCTTTTCACTCTCATTACAAACAGCTGATAGGGGTCCCTTTGCACATAGTCCGCCGGATGTAAACAGATCAAAGCACGCCTAACTACCAGATCTCCATCCACCTGAACTGGTTCCATTCCACTTCTAAAATCCTTTCCAGACAGTAACTCAACCCCTGTCCTTTCATAAAAACTACAAAAAATGCCCAGAAAAAAATACAGGGGGCCAGGAAAAATAATAAAAAAACACACACAAAAATATCTGGAACTTCTTTCGGAAATCCGGAAGTCAGAAACTGTGACCTGTCCCTAGATAACGGAAGTGGTCTACTTTGGCTATCGCCATGTTGTGTCTATTTCAAAGATTGATTGATTGATTGATTGTTTGGTGTTTTACGCCGCGCTCAAGATTATTTCACTTATTTCAAAGACGACCGTCAAAAGCCATCTTCTGCCATCTAAGGCCGTTAAGCGTTCAGGGCATATGCTGTCCATGAGCCCTACCCTGCTGTCAACAAATGGTTCTCCTGTCATCTGGGGCATCCGATTCTAGCTTGTTTGGTTGGGAAAAATTGTCCGTCTTTCTTAAAAAATTAACCACTGGCTGGTTGTTAAATTTGTTTGTCTTTTAAATCCAAAAGAGTTGAATTATCTAGAAAACCCCCAGAAAGCGTCTCCGTTCATCAAACGTCTCAGAGATAATACACCCCACGCATTTCTTTCCTACTTTCCAAAACATCCAACTATTTAGGCCCATGAATCCTCACCTCTTTGATGTAGTCAGAAGGAGACGTCAGATCTGTTGAAGGGGTAACTGCCGCCTATACCGATGTAATGCGGCTTCAAATTCCTGCAGATTTTGTAGAGGAGGCTGTAGGGCTTGAATGTTTCTGCCCATCCTATCCCTAAAGGATTAAAATCCGTGCAGTTACCCCTTCAACAGATCCGACGTCTCACTGGAAGGATGGAACGCAGGTTGGAAGCTAATGAAGGCTATACGCGCTATTGACCTTCTGCTCTAGGGATGCGTTCTACACACTCAAAGTGACATGTTTACTTCAATATGTTCGCCCTTTGAAGCCAGATGGACTCTCAAGTTTCATACTTACAAGCATCTTCTTATTTTGTTAAAATACACTTTTGATTTGGCTAACGATATCCTGAATAAATTGTATAGTTTATTGTCATTAATGGTGATTTCTCATCGCCAGAATGTTGCCCTTTATGATCACAATCGTTTCTGCAACATCGGTTTGCCAACAATCTCTCTACACCAATGATTTAATCGGTCGGTGCAGACTTTCCAAGGGGTGCTTAACCTTTTTCTTTGTGTATATTTTCACTGAAAAGCCAAATGTACAAATGTAAACAACAGTATTATCACGCAACTACGAGTGTAAAGGGCTATATCTTGAAGATAGGACATTCAATTTTCTAATTTAGTTAAAACCATTGCACATTTGGAAAACCAAGGTCATATTTAATTGGACCAATAGTTTGGCCGATAAAGTGCATTATGCTAAATAAACATAAAATCCTGAGCAAAGTCTGCTACAAATATTTACTTCTTCCAGAGAGCTGACGTATCGCTGAGTAGAGTACGGTGGGTGTGGGTGGGTGGGTGTGTGTGTGTGCGTGTGTGTGGGGGGGGGGGGGGATTTACGTGTCTGAAGTTGTGTTTTAAAGTTTTAGAATGTACTTCTGCGGACAAACACACTACCATTGATACTACTCAATTACACAGTATCTATACAGTTATAAACTATCTTTCATATTGGTCTGCTAACGTATGGTTGAATTCTATATCAATCATTGTCGCCGTAATCAAGATTATTTTACTTATATGGCGGTGTTGCCAGTTTTATTGTGGGAGGAAACAGGGCTCTTCGCCCGGAGGAAACTCACGACCTTCCGGTGGTAACTAGCAGCCATCCCAAAATTAATCATTAGAATTTTCAGTTAAAAACTCACTAAGGGCAAATGTATCGAAAGCTGCTGATCCGTTTCTCTCAGAAAAGAAGATACTTTGAAGTTGAAGACAATAAAATGTCTCCCAAACAGCAATTGACAATGGAACTAAATGATATTATGTATTAAAGTGGCATGAGCTGCCAAAAAGTTGATATTTTGATGTTAAAACAGAATGTAGAAATTATTGGCTATTTTTCTCAAAAAGTATGATTCAGAAGCTTTTTAGTGCTTCTAGTCTCAAGAATGTAGGATAAAGTATTATTTCGAGCTGACTTTGGCTTAGAATGAAGAATGGTCGTCCCGTTTTGAATTTTGGCAGCTCATGCCACTTTAACCAACTCAAATACTTAGCTAAATATGATTTACCAAAAAAGTATTTCCTCAAAACTAAATACACGTAAACTCTCATTGAAAAATCATACAAAGCTGTAATATTGTAGTTTAGTCCCATTATTATATGTACAACACATACATTAAAAGGACTAGTTATACTTTATGTATATAGAACAATACTCTCCGGGCGATATATATACAACAAATACATTAAATAGACTCGTTGTACTTTATGTATTGAACAATACTCTCGTAGCGACATATACACAACAAATACACTAAAAAGATAGTTGTACTTTATCTGAAGACTTTCGCGTCATCTGCCCAATACATCATCACATACGCTATACACGCTACATCGAAAAGCGTATATACACTACAAGACACCTAATTTTGTCTGGATTTGCGTTTGTTTAAAGGCCCACTTGCGCCGTGGCCTGTCTGACATTTGTTAACAAAACCAATTTGCACGAGCTTACTACAGCTAAAACCACTAATATTAAACATAGCACACACAAAGCATGTCCAATTAGGTTTAGAATGTATAGATGAGGGTGAAAAGCAATCGAAGAATCGAAGCTCGATTACAACAGCAACACCGATCAGTGTTGGTTAACTTTATAAGTATTGGATTGTCCCCATTCAAGCGTTTTTGTCTGTGGTTTGCACTCGGCAGGCTTTTATAGTCCCTCTTACTCGATCGTTATTTTGTATTTTCAAACAAAGTTCGTAAAATTATACTGTGTCGTTAGATCGCCCACTCGACTCCAACCCTTACGGCACTTGTGCACACGCTCAGGTTCTAAGTTTGTTTACATTGCGGGTACCTGAAAAAATCTGTTTTTCAATTTCAAATTAAAAATACTAACTGATGTCGAAACTTTCAATTTCTGGTAAAAATAGAAAGTTCCTAACTTTTTCTGTCTGGGAAAAATACAGAAAACCGCCCACCGTTTTTAATATAAACAGTCCTCTGTAGTTTCTCGCGGCAAGTGTGTTTTTAAATTTGATACTTTTTTATGATTGAAGCCTTACAGGCACATTCGCCGCAAAACTCATGAATACTGTTTACATAAAACATTTTTCCCAGAAGAATAAGTTAGGTACTTTCTATTTTTACAAAACAATTGAAAGATTTAGCATCATTTAGTATTTTTAATTTGAAATTGAAAATTAGATTTATCAGGTACCCGCACCGAGCCTGGGCGTGCGCACAAGCGCCCTAATGCTTTGAGTCGTGTGAGTGATCTAATGGCAGAGTATAATTTTAAGTACTTTATCTGAAAAATACAGAATGACCATCTGGTAAGAGGGGCTCGAAAAGCCTGCCGATAAATTGTAAACCCTAGATGAAAAGGCCTGGAAAGAGGTTTGTTTTTCACTCCCATCTTTTAGTGATCATAAAAATATACATTCTATACCTTCTTGGACATGTTTTATGTATCCTATGTTTAATTTTAGTGGTTTTACCTGTAGTAAGCTCGAATAAATTGGTTGAACATATGTCAAACAGCCTACAGCGGCAAGTGGTCCTCTAAAGTGGCATTTTTATATTTGCAGATAAACCATTTAATTTTTAATGTCACACTCGCCGCTAAAACCGAGAATACTGTTAACAGTAGACTGTTTTCTGCATTTTGTCCCAGAAAGAATAAGTTAGCAACTTTCTATTTTTACCAAAAGTTGTAAGTTTTGGCATGATTTTGTATCTCAAATTCAAAATTGAATTGAAAAAACTTTATGTCTAGGCATGCGCACAAGCATACAATATAATTTTACGAACTTCATCAGAGAAATACATATACAGGATCGTGAGGGACACTGGAAGACAAGATGGCCAAAAAAGAGGGTAATCCAACACTAATGTTAACAACTTTCTGATCTTTGTTGTTGTAATCTGGCTTTGATTCTTCTCAGAAAATAGCAGTTTTTCTGGTCTATTGACTGGTTTTGTAGAGTTTGCATGCAACTCTATGCTCCGTTTGCAAAACATCGTGTTTCTGAAGAACTGATTATTTATTATTTTTAATAAATGAACCATTAGGGTACTAAAACTAATTTATGGCGTTATAACGCCACAATTCTTTGGCCCAATAATTATCATGTTTGGCAGAAGATGGTCAGTAAAACAATATGATCCATATAATCGTATATAACTGATTTACGTAAATCCAGAGCTTCAGAAATAAAATGCGCAACCTTGAGCAGCTGCAGTTTAGTTACAGGATTCATTAGTTTTGTGAATTTATGTACAGTTGGCCACGACCAAACATATCCTTTTAAATATTTTTTCCTTAGGTCGGAATATAATGGACAACAGAGTAAAAAGTGATATCCATCTTCGATATATCGGGGACATATAAAGCATTTTCTATCCTCTTTTTTAATATTTGTATACCGTCCTACCTCTACATTCAATCTGTGATAACCACAACGAAATCTACAAAATAATCTGAACAATCTCGGTCTCAAATCCAAGGAAAAATCAATAAAGGACGAGATTTCAAATTGTGATTTTAAGGTAACATATGGATAATATCTAGAAGAGTTATGTAAATTTGCAAACAAATGTTGAATGAAACTGTCTCTTAAAATTTGACAACAATGCTTTAGTGGTACCTTGGGTTCTTCTAAAAATAAAAGGTAAGTACAACCATTTGTTTTCAAAACATTCGCAATTTCCAAGCTCCAGTTATAAATTTTCTTATTTCGTACCCTTTGGTGATATTGTAATGAGTATAACTTAAGCATAAGGCTCTCTTTATCACAGGTTCTTTTACCCCAGTACTTCAAGGCTCTAACTTAACATTCTAATTCTAAACTAAAACATCCTAATTCCGAATATATAAGTACATTTGGACAATTTTTCGGGAGACAAAGTATTTTTTGAGTTTAATGAATTAGTGTCTTTTAGGAAGTGGGTATAACAGTTTTCTCGTTATTTTGGGATTACACTTTCTTGAAAATATGGTAGAAATTCCTCTACCGATTTTTGGGTGACGCCCGAAACGGGAATCGAACCCAGGTCCCAGAGTATGGCACCTATCGCCAGCACTAAATGCCGGCTGCCTTATCCATTCAGCCAACCGGCCTCCTCTAAAAAAGAAGGTAGTTGACTGGTAGATACTACAGCGGACATTTAGTACCCCTCTGGTAACGTAATTGACACAGCTCCCATTGCTGAATGAATGAGTTTAATGAATTAGTGTCTTTTAGAAAGTGGGTATAACACTTTTCTCGTTATTTTGGGATTACACTTTCTTGAAAATATGGTAGAAGTTCCTCTACCGAATTTTGGGTGACGCCCGAAACGGGAATCGAACCCAGGTCCCAGAGTATGGCACCTATCGCCAGCAATAAATGCCGGCTGCCTTATCCAGTATTAAAAAAGTATTTTTTTACAATACTGAATTGTAATTTAGGACGCTATAGTGCCGTAATATTTCTTCCTAAATAGTACGGAAATCAGCTGACGTATAGTTAGATAATACCAATATAAAATTGTGTTTCATATTAAAGAGTAAGCCGATGGCTCACATCCGACAATTTTGATAAGTAAAACCATTGGATTAGGAAAATAGAAAACCAGCGAGACAAGCAATTTTTCTATTGATATAAACTGATATGGAAGAGAAGCCACTTTGGGGTTATTTTTTGGGTCTGAGTGGGATTTAAATCTTCGCCTCATCGATGGAAGGAAGGCCTGTGTCAGAACTGAGGGACTATCACTCTAACGGACTGAGCCACCGAACAACCCCGAGCACACACGAGCGCACACGCACTCACTCACTCAACATAAATACGCAATCTAAAATAGGGATTGATCCTACTGCCATTCGTTGAGATACCACCTCTAAAGTCAATGAATGACATGTTGGTAGGTAACTTTTAAGCCGTCGATAATCTGTTTTGTTATATTGATGCACTACTCTCCAAATACATATAAAATACATTGCAACGTATTCCCTCATCCATATCATAGTTTGCCTAGACATCCATGGGCGCTGCCATCTTTTTATAATGTATTTATCAGCTTATGCAGTGCCGATTATATTTTTGAGTTTTTAACAAGTATTTCTGCACAAAGGTCTTGCGATACAGGTTATTATCAATTGACTTTCCATGTTATTGGCAAAATACGGAGAAACCGTCACACTCATGCAGGGCTTACCAGGGTCAATACAAACAAACTAGGCCAATACGAACAAACAAGGCCAATACAGACTCGGCCACCACGAGATCGAACATGGCGACCGTTTCAAAATCCCAACGCCGTTTTTCTTGAAATCATCAACAGAAAAAAAGAAAATAACCAATGTACAGGTAAAGAAAAACAAATATTCCGTATATTTGATTAGATAAATTAAAAATTGCATAATTAATAATTTGTAAAAATAAAGAAACGTGTTCCTTTGTTTCATGTACAAAAGGGGGACAACTCTTTGTACACTACACATAGATTTTTTTTTAAAGAAATTTGTAAGAAAATGATAATCAACTTTCCTTGCGAATTTGTCAATAAAACACTATTATTTTTAAATTATATAAATATTTTATGAGAAATAACATTGATAACCAATGAATAAAATTGTCATTAATCAGGATATTCTTTATTGGTATTGTCACAGGTCCTCGGACAGCCGTATTAGCCCTCGGCCTTCGGCCTCGGACCAATATGACTATCCTCGGACCTGTAGCAATGCCAATAGGGGATATCCTGATTAATAACATTATATTATTAATTGACTTTTAATGTTATTGGCAAAATACGGAGAAACGGTCACACTCATACAGGGCTTACCAGGGCCAATACGAACATGGCGACCGTTTCATTGCTATCACTTCAAAATCCCAACGCCATTTTTCTTGAAATCATCAACAGAAAAGAAAAAAAACCCAATGTACAGTCTATGTCATTAGATAAATTAAAAACTACATTAATAATAATTTGTAAAAATAAAGAAATATGTTTCTATGTTTTATGTATAACGGCAACAACTCTTGGTACACTGCACCTGGATTTTTTTTAAAGAAATTTTTAAGAAAATATTAGTTAAATTTCCTTACGAATGTGTCTGTAAAAACACTATTATTTTTAAATTATATAAATATTTTATAAAAAACATTGAAAACCAATAAAATTGTCATTAATCAGGATATTTCCTATTGGCATTGTCACAGGTCCAATGACAGCGGTATTAGCCCTCGGCCTTCGGCATCGGACCAATACGACTATCCTTGGACCTGTAACAATGCGAATAGGGAATATCCTGATTAATAACATTATATTATTGTAGGGCGAACAGTATAGAACAGAGAATTAAATATCATATACATTATAAATTCTCGGCAGGTTTCTTACAGTTCACTTTGAGCGAAAATGATATCTCGTGTTGAAGATCTCGTAGAATGGCACCAGATCTCGAATGTCAACATACGGTAATTCCGAATAGAAAGTACAGAATAATAAGGTATAAAAGGAAACTACTCCGTTAAAGTAGACTGAATCAAACAGTGGAACATCATGACTCGGAGAAAATATTTCTACGAAAATGTGACCAAATAGAAGAGACGGTAGCGAATCAAGTTTCTTAAAATTCTTAATCCTGCCCAGCCCAAACCTAATTTACCTACGGATATTATCCTAAGCTGCGCTCATATAATATATTTGAACATTAGGTTTGTGTTAAAAGATCAATTAGTGGTCAACCTTTGGATCGGTGGTCGTAATATGGCAGATCGTGTCTTACTCCAGTTGTGGACTGCAAAGATAATTTCAACATGAGACGAAATCAATTTCGACACAATTTACTTTCATGTTTTAATTTTACGCATATTAGTTTAGGTAACTGGATCTTCATTTTCATACTATAGTTTTTAATGATATATAGCAAATGTTACGTAATGAAATGATTAAAAAGAACTATATTTACATGTATCGATATATTTTTTCTTATATTTCTTATATTAAATAAGTTTCTTATTCTGTTAAAAATGGGCATGTCATTTAGACGTTTATACTCAATCATAAGTTGATATAATGAACCACAACCCATGATATTTCATTAGGTTGACGACAGGCAGGAGTTTGGCCTTAATCAGTAGAATTTTGTGGAAAAGATAATTTGACAACAAATCATCAGTATTTTTGGTAAAGCTAACATTCCGATTTGGTATAGATTTTAGATAGTAATCAATTAGCTGTAAAATTCTTTAACGTTCACTACCGAAATCCGAGATAATAGGACAATAGGAGGTGTAAGGCATCCGCAGAACCGAAGGTTGATTACAACAACAAAAAATAAAAACCGTTCAGCTTCAATGTTGTATTACTGTGATTTCAGGCCTGGATGAAAAAGGTCAACTGAAAAAGCTACAATTGTTTTGAATTTTACCTTGAGCCCTGGTAAACTTGACTTAATGGCCGCTCTACACTTTATGAGTCATCCAGCCGAATCTGATCAATTTAATGGTATTAAACGTGCACAAATTATTGGTAAAACAGATCCTTAAGCTATATAAACAGAACGAATATTACTGCACAAGACAAGTTTCTAGCCAAATGCATACAAGGGACATAACTCTGGGCATCATGTATGTTTTCCGTTTCAGAGACCCATAGCTTTTAAGTTATACTATCTCACCAAACATTTGTAGTCAACATAAATTGGAACCATTGCATGGTCGTTTCCATTTTGTAATGTTGCTCTTTCTTCTCCCCAAAATGGATGTCGCCGATCTGTCGATTAGGGCTTTAAAGGGACGTGACACGTAGAACGTTAAAATGTGTGATATTCGACTGTCATTTATATAAAGATGAGGTTTCCAGATAGCCATTGGTAACTTTCCTAGCCCCACTGACAGCTGGATAGGCAGTTTTATTTGAGAATTCCTCAGCCCACTTTGTTGTGTTGAGGTTTGCGGTATGGACCCATTCCGGATGCGCGTGTTGTGCGTTTTAACCTGTTTGTTTACAAAAGCAACAGGGAATTCCATAAATAACTCTTTATATGTACATCTTGGTGGAAAGTCGACTTGCAGCCTTTCGTCCGAGTTTGAACACTTCTTATTTTTCTAATAATCTGTAGCTGAACGGAGAATGACAACAAACTGAAGCGGTGTATCCTTTTAAAGGTCCGTACAAAAGCATGCCCGGCCATATAGAGATGCAGTTTAAATCGATATCTCAAACCATTGTATGTGCAGAAGAAATTCAGTTGATATATCATTGGTAGAAGCACTGACTGACGTAACCCGAACAATCAGCATCTATGGTTCTGAGAATCTAACATAGGCCTACACTCTCTGGTGTTTGGCCATAGAGCCTTAATCACGTCTATTTCGGAAAATTGATAAGAATTTTAAAGTGGCATGAGCCGCCAAAATGTTGATATTTTGACGTTAAAACTGAATGTTGAAATTATTGGCTATTTTTCTCAAGACGTATAATTCAGAAGCTTTTTAGTGCTTCTAGTCTCGAAAATGTACGAGAAAGTGTTGTTTTGAACTAACTTTGGCTTAGAATGAATGACTGGCCCCGGTTATTAAAAAAAAATGTTTACTTTTCGAACACGTTTTCGGTTCGTACAGGTCACATACTGTATGGATTTTTCTAATTCCAACGCCAATCATTTAGTTTTTCGTTGGCCTTCAAAACCTCTTACTATCGTGACAACCAGAAATTATGAAAAAAAAGTGTGGATTTTGGCGGCTCATGCCACTTGTTTGTTTTGCTATGAAGACACGCATGCGCTCTGGTGGGTAAGTCATTCCTATATAAAGGACATGACCACGCATGTTTGCCCACGAATGATCAAGATAAACACTGTTCACATTTAGCATTGACTCATAAAAACGAACACCGAAAACTGCCGAAGATCCACGTGAATCAATCGTTCATGGCGAAAACTGTCAAACTGTAAATCTCGGATTTCGACTGCACATGACGACACAAAGCACCTTAGGTTGGCAGAAAGTTTCTTTTTAACTCATATGTTGAGGCTGGTAGGTTAAATAATCTTTTCTTAGCTTATTTTATAGTAATTTCGACTCGCTTTTTTCAGCGGCATAATCATTTCTTATGTGCAAAAAATAACGTTCACAAACTATAATAACGTGTTCTTGGCTGTGTGGTAGCCTAATATAGAAATAAAGAAAAAACACTCAGACAAGATTTCCCGGCTATAGCTGGTGGCGTATAGCTGAATACCATTTGATATATCATTAGTAGAATCACTGACTGGTGGCGTATAGCTGAATACCAATTGATAAATCATTAGTAGAAACACTGACTGATGGTGTATAGCTGAATACCAGTTGATATATCATGCAGCACTGACTGGTGGTGTATAGCTGAATACCAGTTGATATATGATTAGTAGAAACACTGACTGGTGGTGTATAGCTGAATACCAGTTGATATATCATTAGTAGAAGCACTGACTGGTGGTGTATAGCTGAATACCAATTGATAAATCATTAGTAGAAACACTGACTGGTGGTCTATAGCTGAATACCAGTTGATATATCATTAGTAGAAGCACTGACTGGTGGTGTATAGCTGAATACCAGTTGATAAATCATTAGTAGAAGCACTTACTGGTGGTGAATAGCTGAATACCAGTTGATATATCATTAGTAGAAGCACTGACTGGTGGTGTATAGCTGAATACCAGTTGATATATCATTAGTAGAAGCACTTACTGGTGGTGAATAGCTGAATACCAGTTGATATATCATTAGTAGAAGCAGTGACTGGTGGTCTATAGCTGAATACCAGTTGATATATCATTAGTTGAAGCACTGACTGGTGGTGTATAGCTCAATACCAGTTGATAAATCATTAGTAGAAACACTGACTGGTGGTCTATAGCTGAATACCAGTTGATATATCATTAGTTGAAGCACTGACTGGTGGTGTATAGCTCAATACCAGTTGATAAATCATTAGTAGAAACACTGACTGGTGGTCTATAGCTGAATACCAGTTGATATATCATTAGTAGAAGCACTGACTGGTGGTGTATAGCTGAATACCAGTTGATAAATCATTAGTAGAAGCACTTACTGGTGGTGAATAGCTGAATACCAGTTGATACATCATTAGTAGAAGCACTGACTGGTGGTGTATAGCTGAATACCAGTTGATATATCATTAGTTGAAACACTTACTGGTGGTGAATAGCTGAATACCAGTTGATATATCATTAGTAGAAGCAGTGACTGGTGGTGTATAGCTGAATACCAGTTGATAAATCATTAGTTGAAGCACTTACTGGTGGTGTATAGCTGAATACCAGTTGATATATCATTAGTTGAAGCACTTACTGGTGGTGAATAGCTGAATACCAGTTGATATATAATTAGTAGAAGCACTTACTGGTGGTGAATAGCTGAATACCAGTTGATATATGATTAGTAGAAACACTGACTGGTGGTGTATAGCTGAATACCAGTTGATATATCATTAGTAGAAGCACTGACTGGTGGTGTATAGCTGAATATCAGTTGATAAATCATTAGTAGAAACACTGACTGGTGGTCTATAGCTGAATACCAGTTGATATATCATTAGTAGAAGCACTGACTGGTGGTGTATAGCTGAATACCAGTTGATATAGCATTAGTTGAAGCACTGACTGGTGGTGTATAGCTGAATACCAGTTGATATATCATTAGTAGAAGCACTGACTGGTGGTGAATAGCTGAATACCAGTTGATATATCATTAGTAAAAGCACTGACTGGTGGTGTATAGCTGAATACCAGTTGATTTAGCATTAGTAGAAGCACTGACTGGTGGTGAATAGCTGAATACCAGTTGTTATGTCATTAGTAGAAACACTGACTGGTGGTCCATAGCTGAATATAAGTTGATATATCATTAGTAGAAGCACGGACTGGTGGTGATTTGCTAAATACAAGTTGATATATCATTAGTAGAAGCACTGACAGGTTGCGTATAGCTGAATACCAGTTGATATATCATTAGTAGAAGCACTGACTGATGGTGTGTAGCTGAATACCATTTAATATAGCATTAGTAGAAGCACTCACTGGTGGTGTATAGATGAATACCAGTTGATATATCATTAGTAGAAGCACTGACTGGTGGTGTATAGCTGAATACCAGTTGATATATCATGCAGCACTGACTGGTGGTGTATAGCTGACTACCATTTGATATATCATTAGTAGAAGCACTGACTGGTGGTGTATAGCTGAATACCAGTTGATATATCATTAGTAGAAACACTGACTGGTGGTGTATAGCTGAATACCAGTTGATATATCATTAGCAGTTCGCACTGACTGGTGGTGTATAGCTGAATACCAGTTGATATATCATTAGTAAAAGCACTGAATGGTGGTGTATAGCTGAATACCAGTTGATATATCATTAGTAAAAGCACTGACTGGTGGTGTATAGCTAAATACCAGTTGATATATCATTAGTAGAAGCACGGAATGGTGGTGTATAGCTAAATACCAGTTGATATATCATTAGTAGAAGCACGGAATGGTGGTGTATAGCTGAATACCAGTTGATATATCATTAGTAGAAGCACGGAATGGTGGTGTATAGCTGAATACCTGTGAATGACCTGTCCGTTGAGAGTTCCTTTTCGTTATGGCAACTCAGAATAGCTAATGCACCCCCAGTTACATCGTGATAGATTCGTCAGTCCATCTATTTCTCAATCACAAGCTCACGTTTATCCCTGGGATAATTGAATGAAATGTCGTCGTTTTACCAGGAACGCCCATTTACTGAAATTCCAATTAGACGCTTTGCTATAGTTTAACAAGGTAAACTTGCCTGAAGACAGACATTTTGCGACAGTCTGCAACGTGTGTTCGACTCTCGCACTTTCAGGCCTTTCAAAAATTCAGAAAGTGTGTTTTTCTCGCATACAACAGAAAGGTCGTTCATCTTGGCAGTCGGAAAACACATAGGCTATCTCACCGTAAATCACCGCATTCTGGGGCTGAATACAAATGGCGTCGAAAGTATATATCAAAATACTTCAATTGTCATAGTTAATGGATCAAACGCTGAAATCATCTAGAAAGATATTTTTACATATGTTATTTAGCCCGGTAAAGCAGACGCGGTTTAGGCAAATTTTAGGAATCCTCCAATGCTTCAATCATAAAACTGATCGAGACTGAAAGTTAGCAGCTAGAGTATTTCGATCCCTTACATCATCACGAGGACACTTTCGATGGGCCTTCAAGAGGATATGGAAATTGCACGTTACACGGCTACTTATTTGGACATTCAAAATGACCTGCAGTTTATCCGAGGGAATTTCACGCACGTAAATCCCCGAAGTTACCAGACTGTCATCTTCGCTTTGTTCATTACTGATATATTAAAATAACGCGAATTGTGAATGGTCAAACCGATCAACGTTTACATTCATTTCAAATAAGAAACCACGTGTTTTCCCTCTATTTTATCCACGGGTAAAACTGAACGTGAGTGTTAACTTTAATCGTGGGTTCCGACGATGTCTATTGCTATGCACATGGTGGAACAAAGTTTATGACTTATTAAAATGTACCAGTATACTCACGTAGCTATGGTCGTAATATATTCAATTATGAAAAAACTTACAACGCAAACAAAAAAACGTATTTCAAAAAGCTCTCGATACATCACTACTGGTAGTGACTTTCTTACCTAAAAGATCATCCGTAAAGATATCCAACTTGCTTCTTTTCTTTCGGACTAATTGAGGCCCTTGCTGACAAATTACTTAAATTCAACTGTTTTCGATTTAATGAAAAACATGGATGAATCTCACGAAATAGCAAGAGGACTTTCAATCAATTAATCCTTTCTACTCAAGAATCCCGGTAGGTTAAGTTTAGTTATTCTGGCTGATCATGATCTTCCCTGCTTTAGAACAAAATATGAAGAGTTGGATTCATAAAGATTATCTGACTTTATAACCGTTTTGTATGACAGCAAGGGAATATGGATGATAATAAATCCTACTTAAAGGAGCAAATTTGCCGATTCTGAACAAACTTTACTATACCAAATTTATGTTTACTTATGAGTGTCAACTATATATTAATAAATCAACAAGCGTTGGTGGAATTCAAGTGGCGTTTGTTCATAATGATCTGATAAAGAGTCGAATGCCGCTGACATATTTCCGTGTGCAAGTTTCCTTGGAATCTATGAAACCTCAATC